>JACGWO010000004.1:42045237-42430472 GCA_034509735.1 Sesamum alatum | reverse complement strand
GCAAGCAGACACTTGAGCTCAAACACAATTTTTCGAAAGATTGTTACCCTTACAGTTGTTTCTTAGTATAAAAAGGCACATTACACCACCATACTCAAAGGTTAGGTCAAAATAAACATAGCTCCTAAGAAGATTGATTCTGTTAGATAATCCAAAAGGAAACAATTACACATTTACCCTCTTAGTAAATTTTACAAAGCAAAAACTATAAAATTTTATATTTTTGAAAGATGGTTTTGCCCCTCTAAATCTAAACCAGTCTAAGGAATTCTTTTTGCACCCATCTTTCATCAAAATTATCTCTCTTTGGGAGGTTTTGTGGGTGTTATAGGGCCTCAGGTGTTGGATTTTTAGGCAATGTTGGCAACATCAATGTTGTTTTAGAAATATGGATGGAACCAAGGAATGATGTGTATTTGATGTATTTTTTTCACTGTAATGCACTAAATCCATGTATTATTCTATTTGTTCACCATGCTGCATTTAGTCCAGGTATTGTCCTTGTAATTTAGTGGACACAAAAACAAGAGTGATGTGTCGGGATTCATATCAAAACAATGGAGGAGGAAAGTATTTTATGTTGCAGTTTATCATTTCACATCTCTAAAATTGATGTATGTGATTTATAACAGCCAACTACATACAACAGATTTTACTATAAACTAACCTTTATATCTTACAGGCAGACCCCTGCAATGCCTGGTTTAGAGTAAGGTAATAAATAATACATTGAGATCCCCTAAAACCTAGATTTAACACCCCCATCCACCCAATGAATGGCACCTGAAAAGGTTTTTATATCCATAAAAATGTATAAAGATTTGATCAAGGTTTAAAAAGGGATTCCACTCTAATTTTTGTTAACATCATCCATTTCCTGTAAGGTGACCAATGGCATCGGTTAACCGGTATATGGAACCAAACATGGAGGTTTTGTTAATTTTTTTAAGCTAACAGAAGGTCTCTGTAATTAGGCCTGGCCCTAACCTAGAGAATGATGTAACTTAACCTAGTCACATTATCTTATATTTTCATTATTAATAACTAGTGGTAGATGCATACTCCATACATGTGCATAATTTAAGTTTTTATTATATTGGTATAATTAAATGAGACAAAAAGAATATAAAAGGAATAAGTAATCAAAACCGTAAATATGCATGAATAAAAAATTATTGACACAAAATTAACTTTAAAGAGATGGTCGAAAAATAAGTATTTGAGGGTATTTCAATCCACACACTTTGCCGACTAATGGTAGTTATTAGCTCCCTCCTACTTAATTAATAGTGTAGATAGTGGTATAATAAAGTATTCTTAATAAGCACAATACCCATAATAGTGATGACAAAAATAATTTTGTATAACTATTGATGTCATTAGTATAGTACTTATTTATGTCCAAGTCTCATGTGATCGAACTACAATTGAAACTTATTCAACCATAAGTGAGCTCAACGAAAGTTGTAGGAAGATTGGCAAACTCATTGGTGTGGATATCAGATATGCATTCGAAACATTACACCCTTGTCTGATGTTAAAGGTGTAATGACATCCATTTGGAGCCGAGTACAATAAGGGAATTGGATGGAACTCATGAGTTTGATCCCAAAGTATCAAAAATGGGCCAACCATTAGGTCTTAAGTCATTAAGACCATGATGACCCTTGACTCCTAAACCACCCCATGATCCCAAAATACAAAGATATTGGAAGCAATCCCAACCATCTAACGTCTTTTGTAAAGATTACATTGTTGAGTGAACATAAGTTTTCCAATCATCCTCCAAGCACCAACCTCATAGTTAAGAATATTCTAATCTTATTGAATATGCTCGTAAGTGAGCCTCAAAGGTTACTAGGGGGAAGACCTAGTATCTTTAACATGCTTTGCATGTGAAAACTACTGTAAGTTGCATGATGTTGTGGAAGAAAAAGACAATGTTGTGTTAGAAACTATCAGCATCAATTATAATAGGAAAAAGACAATATTCCCTCCATTCCATATATATAAGTTGGGTGTGATCCTTCACAAAATTTTAGATGAGAGATAAAACAATGAAAGTTGAGTATTATTACATTGCCTTCTTGAAAATAGTTGTTCAAAGTTAGTAATATCACATTATTACTTCTCTATGAGAGGTATTTAAGGCAAAACATAATTTCAGGAAATGGAACCATTTCATAGACATCCCAAAAAATTCTTTTTAGGAAATGGAACCTAACTTTCAAACATCTCAAAAAAATAAAAATAAAAAAATGAGTGGGATAAATCTAAAACAGAGGGAGCAACAGTTTTAACTTATAATTGAATTCTGTGTGATAGTTTAATAACAACAAAACAACAACAGCAACAACAACAACAATAATAATAATAATAATAATAACAATAATAATAACAATAATAATAATAATAATAATAATAATAATAATAATGAAAATCCAAATTGATTCAACACTACAATTATTCTTTACTTTCTTGTGCATGTTATCTTATGCTGGAATAGGCTATACTGGAGGCAAATCTAAACAAGTTGAACTCACTATGTCTGGATCAAGCTTATCCAAAATTGACAAGCTCAAGCTTCATCGAGCTTAAAATTTTTTCGAGGAATGAATCAAGCTCTATTTGTTTGCAACCTGATGTGTAGTGACAAAATGGAGCTTGTGTTGCCAAAACAATATTGGGTAAGAATAGTGGCTGCCCGCTCAATATGCAGCAGAATTGATTGAGAAGAAACAGGAAGGATTACAAATCAGTGCAAAGAAAGAAAACTAGCCCCAACATCCTGACCACATCGACATCAATCCTGGGCTTCTAATAAAGAGTATTGATATATTGTTTAATTGTTAATATTTGCTAAGTATCAAAAGTTCCAACTTAATCATTTTTCAATCTTATGATGATATCCATATTCGATTAATTATGTTGAAATGATATTTTATTTTTGTACTTAGCTTTATACTTCCCATAATAAAATTTAATCTTTTTTTAATATTTAAAATGAATGTCATTAAAAAAGAAGGAGAGATCATAAAAAAGAGAAGTCCTCAGAGAACAATGAGAAAAACACCTACCAATCTTTATGTAAGTACCCTAAAAGTGGACCCAGTAACAGCCCCTTAAAGACATGTGCATTCCTTTCTTTCCAAATATGCCAAGTTATTGCTAAGCTGCTTATTTTTCTTAGTTTATTTGCTTTGGACCCTTACAAACACAGTAAGAAAATCTTATTTAATGAAGATGGAACTTAACCACATTCTTTAGTAACTCAAAAGAGTATACCAAATTTCCTTTGCAACTTGACAAAAAGAGATTACCACAATTCTCTCATGATTTTCATACATGGCACACCATTGCTATCAGGAGTGTCTTATAAGGTCTCCTCATGTATAGCAAATCATAGGTTGTCTTTCATGAAGTAAAGAACAAATGAAAGTATAATCTCATATGCACATCTACTTTCAAATGGGTCGCTAACAAGGAAAAGGATGAGCGGATTTGGAGCAAGCAAGATAACAAGAAAAGAGTTACTGATGTAATTTCCTGGAGAATCAACAGTCCATGCTCTATAATATACACATCATTTTGGTTTCCTATCAGTCACATTATAAAGTGAATTTAGATAAAGTATCATTAATCTAGACACTTTAATCACATTAATCTTATTTTAAGCTTTTTTGTTGGATTATGCATGAGGACCATCTTACTCTGCTTCTCATTGCATGAAAATATTCAACAATTTAACCTGACATCGCATCATATATATTGTTCCTTCCCTACATATACATGCCAACAATCCCATATCCTAGATTTAGTATACTATCCTTGAATCCCAACCAAGATAATGACCACTTACGTCTCCTCTTCCTTAACTTTCTGCCCCTGCCCACCATCATCGATACTGTCCTTCCTATCAAGTTTGAAATAGCACAAAAAGGTATGTCACCGCTAAGCATAGCTACCAATGCAACCCAGTTTGTCTTATAATACGATGATAGTAGCAAGCAAGTCAGTGAATTGATCCTCTGCTGATCGAACCCGCAACCAAGGCCCCAGGACCGGAAACGGATGTGCTATCCTTCGAAACCCGAACTTATCCTTCGCCTGGACCAAGATAGTCAATGCCTAGACCACAGGAAGGGGAAGACATTCCGAGATTTACCGGGAGTTCTATTGATCTTTCACCCATGAGAACTTCTGGCAATTTCATGGTTTACCCTTGCCATAATTTGCCTTTTTTTTATTTTGCCGAAATTTTTTTTAAAGTGCTTCTCTTCTTAATAAGCCAAAGTAAAGCCCCCCCTTGGTTCATGTAGTTGATTCTTGTAAAACCAGGTGCTAGTCAAATATATAGGTATATGCCCAACCACCACTCCCTTGTTTCTCGACATCTACATGCTTTGAACAATTAAGGCGAGAGGAGAAAGATATATAGCAGTAGGTAAGAATGGTGATCTTGGCTTCTCGTAGGAGGGTCAGAGGATCATATATAACTAAAAGTTCATACATCAATTTTGATTCTTCATTTGATACTTATTTTGTCTCTTAACATCCATATGGTTTGGAAACATGGACAAAGAAATAAGATTTATGGTAGTCGGTGAGAATGGCGCTCTTGGCTTCTAGGTGGAGGGTCAGAAAGGGCTATATATAACTAAAAGTTCATATATTAATTTTAATTCTTTATTTGATACTTATTTTAAGCTATGATTCTTTAACCATTTTTCTCTTCTGTTCAGTTTCTGGTAAGAGCATAAGAAGATATTTCAGACGTACAGATACAGTGATAAGAAAGGATAATCATAAGAGATTTTGAGAGATTTTAGCACCTAGCATAATTTGGAAAAACAATACATACTACATTATTAAAAATTAGAAGCAAATTTTGATAATATTTCAGAATATATTTTTCATATGGTGAGTATACTTTAAATCTACAAGTAAACAGAAACTAAACCCCATGGGATATTCGTTTATAATGGACAAACCTCAAAGGAGGTTGTGAATTCAAGAATCCCATGAAAATAAAGCTAAGGGCAAAATGGAAATTTTTATTATATGTTATCACTAAGAACAGCTTTTCTCTAATGGTGCGTATATGTCGGGCCATCAATAAGCTAAAACCAAATACCAGGAACCACAAGTGTAATTGGACTTGTCATAGAGGAGGTTTGTGTATATGGACAAACCTTAGGCAGGTCATTGTAATTTTTGTATTTCCAAAATGACTTTGCATTACAACTTTTAGAAGATTGTTTTCTGCATAACAAAGCTGAATGTGCCAAATTATTTTGAGGCTTAAAACAAGAAATAATTTAATCCTTTATAGTGAAAAAATAAGCAAGAAAGCAATCTATCAAACCATGTACATGACATAATTAGCCTGTCCATCGCACCCGTGGTCGTCACACCAAACCACACCAGACACCTGCAAACCTAATTTCTAGGCATACTTTTAACTAATTTCCCCTCTCTTCTCCATCAATCCCTCATCTTCAACTCTCCAACCCTCCTTCCCAAGTATTGAACAACTAAAAAATGTCTTAATAGTAACACTAACATACAGTTGAATGTCTATATTTGAGCTAACAACGACTGTAAAATCCAATTCAAGTACTAAAAGTGGAAAAAGATAATGAAATGCAAGTATAATTGGGGATATATCTAACCCACCTTTACTCCACGTTGCCAGGTATAGGGGCTTGTGAAATTGGACTTGTAACTATAGAAGTCTGCTATCAACCAGATAATACAGCTTGCTCAATGGTCAACCCTAAGGGACTTATCTTTAGATATTCTCCTACTATGTCTTGTACCAGCCAAAACTTACTAATTATAAAGTATGAAAATCAACCTGAAAGTACAACCATGATTTTATTCTTTTTTTTTCCTTTCACTATAAATACTTCATAATCATATATAATAATCTATTGTGTGATTGTTTTTGGGGATGATATCATCCAACAGCTCATAATTGAGTTTTGTACCCTGAAAAGAGCATTGTGCTCTCTTGAAGAATTAGCTAAGGAATCCCATAACACTGAAGTTAGTATGTTTTTATCAAAGTTTACTTTACCTCAACCATCTTTCCAAAACACAACACAACATGCTTTCATAAACTAAACATACAATGTGACAAATATATAAAAAAAGTAAACAAAGTAAGCAGTACTCCAGGAAACAAAATTTCACTTAAGCAAGAAATTTATATGCTCCTATGGAAAGTAATTTTACCTGCTTTTAATGAGAAAATCCTCAATTTGATCATAAAGAATGGAAAGGCGCTCAAAATGAACATGCCCACATATCTTATGAAAATCAAAGTGCAGATATCTGCAAAATGTTATAGGGTCACTATTTAGCCAAATCACACCATTTGACCAATGAATAGCAAAATGATCAGATTGAGAAAGCAATCTACCTCAGATCATCACTGGCAATAGGTTCCACTGCATGACCAAACTTTTCACACAAGCGTCCCTCACCTCCTTGCTGTAATAAGTTCGAAGATAAGGCCACCAGTACCAAGTTAACCAACACAAAAATGTATCACACAAGTAACAAAGGTATGGAAATTACCTAACTTATGCAGAACACACAAATTCTAATTAAGGTGTATTATGAATCATAGAATCAACTTGGTCTTAGATTTATTTATTTTTTTTCTTATGTTCTTTTTGCATCCATGTGGAGCTCCAAATACAACTCTTTTTAGCTATGAACCAACGGAGCAAATTCGGAAAACGACATTGGATATCAACATCAAGAATCCACCAAAATTACTATTTTCATAACTTGTGAAGAGAATAAGAGGAGCACATTGTTTTGCAATTGCATCCTCGACAAATGGGTTGAAGCTGGTCAGCCCTCCAGGTGAGGCAACATGATTACATGTTATCACTGATCCTTATGTGAAGAAAAGTAAAACACTAGAAAGCATACTGAAAAACTGAATCTCATCAATCAACTATGAGAAGGCTTCACAAACAGAAGGAAAGCTTATATTAAGTGAAATTGCTTGGAGAAACATAAGAGGTGCACTGAAGGAGGTACCCCGGAAAGCACATCTAATGTGCTTTTTCATAGCATAGTTAACAAGGCGCATGGCACAAAGGTGCCCTTGTGCGACGTGCACCTTTTTAAAGCACAAAGCACATTTGTATAAATAAATTAAACATTCATACATTAATATATTTTTTTAAACATCAATATTACACAAACAATTAAATATAAACACTAGAAATCATATTATTCATTATACCATAAAAGAAAAATGTAAGACAACTAGTCGGTATTTTATTTTCCTTTTTTTTTCTTTTACTTTCTTTAAAAAAATAAGTTAAAAGGATGGGCTTCAGCAAGCTAGCCTTATTTAAAACTGAGTGAAATCCAATCTTCAAGCCCAGCCTTTAAAAGGCTGGGCTTTCACCTGGCGCACTATAGCGCACCAGTGTGCCACAAGAAAAGGCCTGACTTATAGCATTAATGTCTATTCTAGGTATTTTCCCCTATGCATTAATGTCTTATAGCAATAAGATTCATAACTTCCACTCTTGTCCACCTACAAATAATAAAATCTTCTTCCAATTTTACTTTAAACAGCATAGCAGTAATTACCTAGCAGTGGACTTTTAATAGTTACCAAATTCTAGATTTTCAAATTATATACTAGATAATATGCCCCCTTTGAATGTCAACAACTCATGTTTCCATGTAATGACTTACAGGAAGCAACTTCAGAAACTTATTTGTCTTATAGACAGAATTGCAAAGTAGATCAATTTTATGACATTTTTAATCTAGATAGCAATCCTAATTTTCTTAGGACTATAAAAGCTGTGAACCTGTGACTATGGCAAAAAGACTTCATTGAACTTTTTTCACAACTGAAATTACTTTTGGATCAGCCACTGGCTGCTCAGGGGCTGCCAAGTAACAAGCAACTACTGAGTAAAGATGTGAAGATTTTTCTGATGGCAGAAGAAAAAAATAGCAGTTCTGTAGATAATTTGGTCCAGAGATTGTCAGGAAAAAAACAATCATTACAGCAGTAATGGCATCTGCAATTTTTAAGATGATGGAGATAAATGTACCGTGTTGACCAGATCAACTGCGAGAACATTTCCGTATTTCTTTCTTAGATCCAAAAAGTGTCGCTCAGCTACTCGAGGCTGCAGAGATTAAGTGTAGAAGAAGTCAGCAGAACAAATGAAGTATCTCAGGTTCAGATCATAATCTGAAGATCAGAAAACTACTTACTGCTTCGTCAGGTCTCACGATTTCGAACTTTGGCTTATATGTCAAATCAACTATCTGATCCCAAAGTAAGGGAATGGACCCTCGTACCTAGAAGAGGAAATTGATCCCAAAATATGATGTTATTTTGTTCACACATGATTCAACTGACCAAATAGTATAAATTAAATTAACTATGAATGGCAATAGTTTATGCAAACAAACTGTCCGCTTTCTAATTTGTGATCTCCGCCTAATATCTACTAACTGAAGTGACCAGTATGGAAAACAGAGGTTCTTTGCAGCTGTCTACAAGACAAAGTATGGACAAGGCATTGTGAGTCAGTATACTAGAATATCAACTAAATATATGCAGGAGTGGCAAATGGGTGCACTTAATTGGATATTTAGTTGAATGCCTGGCTTCAATTTTGGGGAACAGATACATCTTTCTTGTGCCATTTACTGTGGGTTGAGTTAGAAACAGGTTGTCAAGAATTAACCTACTCACATGCATGCCTTTGTGACCAAGCCCACGTGGCATTCCACACATCACATTGCTAAGTTGACACATACTAACTCCAAACCAATAGGTAGGACTACTCTCTGAAAATACAGAAGTCGATATTTCGAGCCAAGATGGGTTTACTTTAACACACAACATGCAAAACTCTTTATGGTAGAGCAGCTCCCACTATTTATACATACTACCAATAATACTATGAAATCAGTTTTTGTTGGCATCTAAGTTGGGTTGTTCTCCATTGGACATGTCACCTGTACACACAACTCACCAGAACATATTTCTCTGTCCAAATAATTCCTGAACGATATCCAACTCAACTACATCCATTGGTTATTGATCTATATTACAGCCCATATATTATCACAACCAAGACATACTTGATGCAATAGTTGTTGTATTCTTGCAGTTAATATAGTAAATAGTTTTCAACTAATAGTTTACAACCTACATTTTCAGAACTGGCGACAGATTGGAGTGGTGACTATCAGATACAGTATAAAAATTACCTTAATACGTCTGAATGTTAGGAAGATAGTGATATTTCACCTTACAGGACAAACCATGTGACATGAAATTAAAATATAGAGACTGGCAACTCCTATTTCCTATAGCAATCTAAATTAACAAATCTTTATAAAACAGGTATAAATCTGACTACCAGTTGTCCTACACTTCTCTAATGCAATGGCATATGTTAGCATGCTGCATTTGTGTTTTCCTGAGAAAGTAAAAGCATCGAGATAATAGTTTGTGATCCTTCCAAATGAAGCAGATTATCGGAACATAAAATCGTCCCATAAATTGAAGATTACAGGATAGCAGAAAGTAAGGAAGTGCATGAAGAAATTTCAAAGAGCGAAGCGTCAATCACAGTGCAGAAACTAAGTGCATGCAAGAAATATTCATGATATCTCATCTCTACAAATATTTGGCCTAACTGTTACTTCATAACCATGACCAACATTTCCACTTTGTAGTCAGACCTATAAACCTCTAATTACCTATCAAATTAGTTTATTATTATAAACGAACAATAACTAGAGTGAAAAGAATCAGAAATGTCAAGGTCGAAATGATTCTGTATAGCAACTACATGAAACAACTAACTAGACAAGCTATGTTGTTGAGTTTCACTCAGAGCTATAATTTACTTCAAATTTCTTCAGGAAACTAAAGTTAGTCATTAAATTGACCTCTTCAAATGCAAAGTAATACTTTCAAAGAGAGGGCGCTTAAGGATGTGTAAGGTTATTTTCATCTGGAATTCAGACTCCATTCAATCAAGTACAACTTGTTGCAATCATCACAAATAGAGAACTCTTCAACTTTCAAATAGTCCCTCTCCAACTTTCACAGCAACCCTAAACGTTTATACAGGGTATTACATGATATGGGCTCAGGTTATATATTTCTGATTTACTCTAAATAATATCTATAAGTTATATTTCCTTGTTGCTCAAAAATAATATACTTCGCCATTTAAAATACTTTGTCCAAGAGTTTACCACATGAAATACAGAAATAACGCACAGTAGATAATTTTTCAGAGTGAGGTATCTCATTTTAAAGAGTGGTGCGTGGATGCCCAAGTACCAATTGCTCATCAAAGTTCACATTCATCAGGTTGGTAAGGTGACATCATGCTTAAGTGCTAAGTGATAAGCATCAGAGCAAAGCTCGGATTGAATGCAGCACATTTTGGCAATAAGCCCTTTCATTTTTAACATAATGAACTCGGGTCATAAATTTTAGGAGTAGAAGATGAATCAAATTAAATAGTTTCTCTTGGCTGAATCCCACATCTTGTTGTCAACAAATGAATTCAAATTTCACCATGAAGATTCTGCAGCATTGACTCTTAAATCCGTGTTACTATGATGATTCCATTTAAAGCAATTACTCCCCACTGGTAGCTTAACCCTCTCTCTTATGGTACTGAGAAAGAAAGACAAACTTAAGCTCTTTATTAGGTCTATAGTCAATAGTAAACACAATTTTCCTTGCTTAGCTGTCACACAAGTAGTGTTAAATATACATTTCAGGTTGAAATGAAAGTATTTGCTGGAATACTTTCCAGTAACTAAGCAGACTGCAGTGAAATTAACCCTATTCATGAATGAAAACGAAAGGCAGTTTCATTATAGGTGGAACATATATAGTAAGTTATTCAAGAACTTTACAAGAACAGAGATGCTATGCATGTTATGCTGGTGATTAACTAACATTCTGTCAATTCCGCAGACCAAGTACATCCTCAAGGTAATCAAGCTCTCTATGTGTGTTAAGCACCTTGAACATTGATTACTGTACCTAAGGTTGCTCAAAACACTTCTGTGGAGTAGATTGAAATACCACAAACTAATAAAACTAGTTACCAGTCTGTGAGGAGCTTACCTGAACAAAAGATGCAGTGTAACCATTCAACTGTATGATTTGTTCACTTTCCACGAAATTTGCAACAAAACCATCGGAATCGGCTCCTCTTCTCCACATTCGCGTGCCTTTAGGAAAATAGAAAATTAGAACTACTGGAATAAATGACATTTTGAATTGCTCCCCTCCATCCAAAAATGGATTAGTCTAGCACAGCAAAGAGTTTAGATTATAGTTGAAAAGGTTGAAGTTTCATCCAATTTGCAACTATTGTGCTCAAATTTTAATGGTCGGGAGTAGTTGGAATAAGGTCATTACTTGGATTGTGAGAGTAAATTTTTTAAAAAGGAAATTCACCTTTATTTTGGGACTCCACAAAAAGGAAATAGAAGCAATATATTTGGGACAGTAAGACTGTCAGAGTATACAGCATTCTCCACTGTCAAATAAAATCCACTTTTTCAAACTGGACTCCAGAAAGTGGGATATCTTTCATAAATGATTTAGTTAATCCAGCTTCAATTGCTTTTCAAGTACTTGGTGAAATTGGTGAGCAGGAATACACTCAAAAGACCTAAGATTGATGAAGGTGTATGCTAGATCATCCAAAACAGAACCAATAAGCATTGACTGGACTTGTCAAAGAACTGGAAGAAGCTTCTGATTTCTTATATCTAAGCTATATGTAATGAGTTTCATCACACATTACGAAGGTGTTATGGATCAGAAACAAAAATCACACATCCAGACTGCAGAACCAGAGGATAAATCTAAATGTTCAAATAGGAAATGCTTAGCACGAGGACCTCAAAAAGATGAGTTTTAAGAGAATCCTATCTCTAACCAAATTTTCATAGAAAGAACTGGACCTAAAATTTTGATGAAACCAATTCAAACTAAGTGTGTTGGACAAATTAAATCAAAATATTTTATTTAGAAGGGAAATCCTAAAGCATACTAATGGCAGGTGGTCATGCAATACCAGAAATAATCATTTACGGAACTAAAGCAAAGGGTCATATACATCTGTGCAGGTTCAAAAGGATCAAATACTTATTTTATGTGGTCAACAGATCCAAGGGGCTCCCAGCTCACATGCGAGCTATCTGATAAACAAGCAATACAGAAAGGAAGAAGGCCAACCCTTCCCAACGTCAACTATATAGCATATTATGTTCACCTTGTCATTGTTCAGTGAGCATTAACCTGGGCTGAGGGAGGCAGAAACAAATGGAAAACAGAGAGAGGGGAGGGAGGCAAGGGAATAAAGATTTGAAAAGTGCAGTTGTTAGATATACCAGTTCTCCTCGTGCATCTTCGTGCAATGAGAGAAACATCAAGGATATCTTTCCCAATAGCAGCTTGAAAGGTATTAAAACCTGATCACAAGTTAAGGCTGTGGTTTATGCAGTACAAAGATATTGTGCTTCTAACCATAATTTTGGCATGAGGCGCAGGACAATCAGGGAACTACAAAGGATACTGCCTTGCATAACGGGGAGAAGGTATGGATCAAGCTGCACAAGGACGACATCACATTCAAGTTAGGAGAAAATCTAAAGGGAACTTCCCATGCAGAGTACGAATAATCATATGATTCTTCCAGAAAGCTACCTTGTTATCTATAAGTACTTCCATCATATAGTTGTTCCAAAGAAATCGAGGGTCTGCCTGGGGAAGAATTTATATAGAGTAAAAGTAATGTGTGAGAACTCCATGTTCCAATAGTAGATATAATGATACAAAATCACATAACTTTTCCAGCTTTGTAGACAAAGCTAGACCAGAACTAGAAGCTATAGTTTAGACCTATGAGTATTAGGCAAAGCCCATGATATACAACAGTCAAATAGTAAGAAAACTTACTTGTCTCCAAAGAGGAAGCAACTTTGATTCATCACCCAAAACATGAAGTCGTTGAGCACTGCAAGACAAAACATACAATTCCATTTCATATGATTGGTAAAGGTGCCAAAACATGTTTCTGAACAGGCAGATGCAACCTCAGCCCTCTAACCCCAAAATAAAACAAAAACTACAAATGAATCAGAAATACTTCGCTGCACAATGTAAACAATTCTAAAGAAATATGGACAAGTATAAAAGACAATAAACAAATAGAGAGAGCACTTACCCCTAAGCTATAAAGTTTAACTGACTACAACAAATCACTTGCATATGGACTTCCAAGAAATTTTTTGTTTTAATTTATATATTGATTTCAACCCCAAGACTGCACAGGATTTAAAAAGAAGAAAAGAGGCCATGGTAATGTTAACAAACTTTTCAGAATTTGATCAATCAAACTCTCAGGACAAACAACGATAGTTCTTCTAAAATCTTCCTTTTTATAATATTTTCCTCTCTTTAAAAGGGTACACATATATACACTAGGGCAACCAGATGGCACAAGAGAGTTCTAGCTAGTCAATGACTCAGGTATTTGCGCTTAATTCATAGAAGCTTAACTAATCGAAGTGCTCGCTTTATCTACTTTTGGTATTTTCAGACAGTTATAATCTATTTACCTCCTCCTAGTCACATAATTAATAAAAAGATGAGTCCGATACTTTCAGGTAGTCTTCAGTAACATCCAACTTGGCAACATGAAAGCAACTAATTAAGTGATGGAGGATATTAAACAACCAAGAATCCATGAGCATAGTGCAAGGGGATGGAGATAGAAGGAAGAAACTGTGAAGAATTAGCAACAAGAAGAAAGAAAGATACAATGTCCACTATGGTAATCTTTTTGACAAGTGCATATATACTTTTTGCTTCGGCTGTGGCCATAGAACAAAGAATTAACTCGAACTTGACGAGGCCCCAGGATTAACAATTCACAGAGCAACTGAAACCAAAATAGGTGGCTTCAAGTATGAAATACTATTGATGTAGTAACACTAAGAAAAAATTTCAAATCGAGTGCATCAGAATCTGGTGTATCAACAGTCCTTTCTCACAAGTCAGATTCTGTTTTGAATTAAGAAGGAAACTGACAGGTACATACTACATAGAAAATTAGTAAAAAGTGGTAGTACAAAATCAAAACAGGTCCTCTCAAGAAAAAAAAGATTCGAAACAGGTGATAATGCTCTATGGAATATGTATAAGCAGTTGAGTGCACTTAGATTGCATAAGTTAAATGGTAAAACTCTATAAGGTGAAGTGTTATGAATTTACAAATATTAGTCTCCTCATAACCAAATTACCAAATCAATTGAATATAAATACTACATTATGACATGTGAAAAAGATCAAAATTTTACATAGACCCTTTTCACATTAAATTCAACAAAAACAAAGTCTTAGGTGGCTGTTCTCAACTGCTGCAGCATCATTAGCACAAAAACACTACTCATATTAATCTTTAGTTTTGAATGAACTTTTCAAATGGATATCCCTAACAATTGATGGTAGGATTGCTAAGTTCTTCAAAAACTTGGGATGGATGTTCTCCTTCAAAAGACCTCTCAACTACCACTTATATACATGAAACATCACTTTAAATTCTTTTGAGGTAGAATTCTAGGTCTACCCTAAGAATATCTTCGTCTATTTATTTTTTGTTAAGGTAAAATACCATATGTTTATCCTTTGCGGATATCGCACACTTACATAAGTTAAGCTGTCGGTTATAACATATCCACATTCCATCTAATTCCAAATATACAACAGTCGATGAAGGCTAAAAGACTTTAACTTGGACAGTTTTGTCCACTCCTTACAATTGACAAATGTATAAAGGCTTCTATAGATTCTATTATAATTCGTATTGGTTTCACTTGTTTTATTGTGAAGAACTATAAGTTGGGGATCATTATCTGGAGGGACTCTCTTTTCTAGTTAAGTGGTAAGATTAGCAAAAGGTTTTGGAGAGAGGAGAGAGGAACTTGATCTTCAATCTACAAAATTCTTATTTTGTGCTCTATTTTCATTTAGAAAGAAAAACAGATTTAGTGATCACCAAATTTAGAAGCAAACAATTTTTGTGTTTTAGTGGTTTCCATAATTAGTTAT
This sequence comes from Sesamum alatum, assembly GCA_034509735.1. Lineage (NCBI taxonomy): Eukaryota > Viridiplantae > Streptophyta > Magnoliopsida > Lamiales > Pedaliaceae > Sesamum > Sesamum alatum. The sequence goes on along the minus strand of JACGWO010000004.1, from coordinate 42,415,315 downwards.
TCAAGTGCAAAGTATACTAGCACCCAAAAAGAGAAAAGAGACTGAGAGAGATGAATAAATGAAGTTAATTTCCAAAAATTAGATCTTCAAATCTAGATTGGAATAACTTCACTCGCCAAATCACCAAATATAATAAAAGAGATGGAGAAACGGAGGGGGGAAGAGAGAGAGGGAGAGAAGGGAAAGAACTTGAATTTCCAAAAAATTGATTTTCAAGTTTTGGTCCTAGATTGGAATAAGTTTTACTCTTGCAATCACCTATGTACCACTTGTACTTGGAGAATGCCCACATTTTTGTGATTAATAACGAGTGTTCATCACAAAAACCATTTCCATGCCAAAAATAAGTGGGTGCAATGTTTAGAAGAAACATAGTTGCTTAGCTCAAGTAACAAAATAAATTAAACTTTTATCATTTCTTTCCTCATTATAGAGGATAAATGTTGCTATATACCCATGATCAAGTTCCATCAGAACATCTCGGTACTTTTGTCATTGGCTATCAAAACTCTCTAGGGTTTCCACCACCAAGGTATTTGATGCTGTTAGACTTCTAAAAGGCAAACTGTTACTTGCAGATAATAGTAAAGTTTACAGAAAAAACAAAAGAAAAACAGTCGGCAACACACTTGCAGAAACAACCAACAGCGACATAAACAAGCACTCAGTATATGGGGAAAAACCTTACCTCAGAGTTATATTCACATCATAGGAGAAGTACAAACCAGGAGTCCTCTCTGCAACATTTAGCAAACGAGAAAACTCGCTCTCCATCTTTTTCTGTTCAAAAAAGGTGTATATTACAAAGCATTGGAAACAACAAACTCTTGCATATGCTTCGTCCATGAGATGGAGAAAACAATGAATTGTATTACCTGTTCTTCTGGAGAACCCTTGAGAGCATGATCACAAGGAAAAACCTTCAGTGATGTAACTTTGAAGATGGGGTAACCCATATAGGATCCAACGCATTCACGTTCAGTTATCATTAATAAATATGACCCTGAAAGCAAAAGATACAAACATCAAATTTATGGAAAAATCAAGCTAGACCATAACGGGACTGAAGGCATAGAAGGCAATTAGGACTACCTATAGTACACATACAACAATAACAGTTAAATTTATAGTCTGGAGGGAAATGGATTTATCTCCCGGTTAAGTTCAAAAGAGAAATAACCCCCCTTAAAATAATAAGCTGATCGGACACCCCTCTAGATTTAACAAAGAAAATCAATGTCCCAACAAAGATTTGCTGTTGATTAAACCGATCATTTGAGATGCCTTTCTACGAATATTACATTACACATTATTCATTGCTCAGAAACATTCCAGAAGTTTAGGATGATAAGGCCTAAGGGGAAACCCAGGAGTTCGGGATGGATGATATCAAGAAATGTGGGCACAGAAGGCATTAACTAAAGTTGATGCTAGGCGGAGGCAAAACTATCTCCTGGTGCAGATGGGAGATTATATGAATTTTGTACATGGGCATTTGTAAAGCAGCAGGAGTCATTGGTTGGACTTTGTATTGCTGGGAATGGAAGAATAAGACTAGGATGGCAGCTGAATCGGCAGAAAAAAGACTACACTACCTGGAAGACTAAGGAGCAAAGCCAACTTCTCTCATTACTCCTAGCAACCTCACTCCTACCTCACTCAAACTCAGTTTGGACGCAGTTGATGCTCCTCTCTAGGACTTCCAATGAGCCAAATCCGCTCGTTCTCACAGTTCAGCTTCATCATTTTCAAGCATAACTTCATGTAATTTCAAAGCAAAGCCAAGCTTGCACTGAGAGTTGGGGTTTGAATTCAAATTCAAGCCAGGCATTGAGAAGAGATGACTTGACCTGAATTGGACTTAGGCACGTATTGGATATAATAAAAATTGTGAAAATATAAGTATATATGGAGACAATCCAATATAATATGTTATGTAAAATTTACTCATTAATCCGTGAATTCCAAAATTTAAATAACATAGAGAACTCAAAATTGGTTGAAGGAAAAAATCCTTAAAGCCAACCCTAAAAGGAAATTGGTATACTTACAAATTGGTAAAAGCATTGGGTTTGTTCTGATAGAGATAAGTCATGCGTTGACTTTGAAAATTTAAGTTTATGTCATTTAGGGAGTGTTTCACGGGCTTGTGCTTTCTAAAAGTGATGAATCTAAGTAAATTCGGGAAGAATGATTAATACTAAAAGTTGGAAGAGTATGGAAATGATTCAGATAATTAGTTAAAAAACAAGAAGTTATCCTTGAGATTATTTATTAAAGATCAAAAAACCCCCCCTTTTTTTCTTAATTTTAATTTTCTTTGTCTCAACTAGCCCTGAATTTTCTTCTCTTTCTCTCTTTTTTGTTCTCCTCCATTCCATCACCACCACGTCTAACCCACCCCCCCTGGTTCGAAGAAGAAGAAATAATTCGGTAAGCTTGACAGAAAAGCTGCACATGGAGAATAATTTGCCTTTAGAGAAAAAGGTTGGGGCACTTTTGAGTTCTGAAAAATCTATTGAAGATTTTATTTTTATTTATTTTTTTTTAAAAAAAAGAAAGGTCCTGCAAAAGCTTCTCTAAAATTACAAAATAACCGAGAAGCAGAGAAGCAACCTCAAGCATGCTTCTCGCTTCTGCTGAAAAAAATCAGAAAAGTAGCTCTTCAGAAGTTGAAGCAGGCAATGCAAACACTCAAACAAATTCAAGCCTTGAGAAAGAAGAAACTAGAATACCATAAAGTCGAGCATCAAGCTCACCTTCCTTGGCTTGATTGACAACCCTACTCCTCTTTCCACACCTCGCCTTCCACACCCATAATTCATGCAACAACAGTAATCACTCCAAATTCACAGTTGCAAAAGGAGGCAATCGTTTACTCTCATTATTTGCAAGGTGAAAAGTAAGAAAGCATAATCTAAGAAAATTCATCAATTATCCAGACTATGCCAAAGGCCGATGGGCTCTTTCTAGGGGTGTTTGAGGTCATATTGAAATGAGCCACCCAATACCTCACCTCCACCCCAGCCAGAAATAGGTTGGAAGTGAATGCCCGAACTTGACCAACTTTTGCTCCTCAAGTCTGTCATTTAGACATCAGTGAGTTAGCGGTAAAGGTTGCAGTGGCAGTGGCAGTGGAATTTCCTACGGAGGAAATTTCCTGTGATAAGTGGCTTGCCCAGGTTTATACCAATGACAATAAGCAGTTTCTAGAAATGTATGCTTGCAGAGCAAAATTTCAATTAGGGGCTTGAAAACCTCTGACAATACTCGCAAAAAACCCCCATGAGAGTCACTTGTGCAGCTATAACCTATAAGTGAATTGGCGCTTTCTAAATCAACACCCCAGGAATTTCTCTTTGAACTTCACAAGAAGGTAAAATAAATCACCCCTTAACTTGAATACCTATCACGGACTAATGAGTTGGGGTTATAATCAATTTACTCAACCAAGTAACAAATTCATGCAGTTACAAAATGTAGTACACATAGAGAAATGGGACCACTACTAATACTTACCAAAACTCATGTAAAAATGAATTATCTTCACATCCGGGTACCCATATATATAGAAATTGATCAATAAAAGAAAGCTCTAAAACCTCAAGAACTAACGATAAGCAGAGACATAAAGAAGCATCGATCCTCATCAGCTATTAATGCTTATTGTCTACAATTAATTTTAAAAAGCCATAGAACTTGCCCGCCAAAAGTTTGAGCATCCCGACCACACCATAGATCGTCTGAATTTTAGGAACACGAAGCGAGTTGCATTGGGGTATCTCATCTGTACAAGAGGAGACCAGAAAAAGAGTTTAAACGCATAGTAAAACAAGTCCCCCACGAAGCATCCAACACATAAACAACACTAGACAAAAAGCGTTGGAAATACTGAAACATGAATGAAATTACCAATATGACTCATGGATCCATCGAGGCGACTTATAGCCAGGAAAGACGCGGAGGAGCCATCGGTGGGTTCCACCACGTATTGATCCGGGAATTCCCATAGCCGCATTTTGTTGTACAGCTTCTGGGCAGGATCTGCCTTGTCCATCATATCAGTACTACGGCTGGAAAACCAAAAACAAAGCTGAATTCAGTTCGATCCGCTGCGGAAAAACGAAAAACCCAAGTAATCGATCGAGCAGTCTTACAGAGATGAGCAGATATGCAAGTGGATCGAAATGGGAGAACGACCCGACAAAAATTCTTGATTTAAGGTGGCTAAAACCGATTCAATAATTAAAAGTTTTGGACATGGAATGGGTCAAATGAGGGAGACGTCGAGTAATTTGAGGGGTTTGAGAAGTGAAGAGAGGCGTGACGAAGGGAGTATATTGGTTTGCGCGGACACACTCACAACGGAATTAACAGAAAATGCCGCAGAATTTGCTGCCTCTCTCCCATGGCGGACTCCAAAATATGCTGTGGACTAATCAAAAAAGTTCCTTTTTTTTTTTTTTGTTTCCAGAACCAAACCCCTCAAACAAGACACTAAGGTTAAGATATTAACATTAAATAATTTGTAAGAATTACACTTTTAGTTACTAAATTATATCATTTATTCAACTTTAATTTCAAATAATTTGATGTTACAATATTAGTTCTCAAAATGTTATTTTCTTTTACACTTTTGACATTTTTCGGCAATTGTCCATCAAATTTAAAGGAGGGATAATATTTTTTACACGAGATGTTATTTATGAGGGGAAAAAACAGGAAAACTACACGTTTCTTTCTCAAAATTTATCACTAATTCGATGATTCTCAAACAATCTGATGTGACAATTTGGTCATTTTCGTTAAATGCACATTAAGACATGTGAAAAAAATTAGCCTAAGCGTATGAAAAAAATTGGCCAAGATGAACTCGGCCTGGATATTTTCTTCTCGACTCGTGTTGTAATCTTGTTTTAATCAAACCTAAGTTTGACGAGGACTTTATGGCCTCAACTTTGCTGTGGACAAAAAGTGAGTGGAATACATGTTTAGTTTAATAGTCATGCCATTGCGCTTCCTTGCCCCAATGTTGGCATGTCCTATAATGCACTTTAATTGCATTTTAATATATGGAATAAATGAGACCCATAACATCAACACAATTCTCGTTTGTAGCTTGTAAGAGACAAAAATAATTGTAACGCATAATTGGTGTTTTTGAATTTAACCAAATAATATTACCAATGGATTTTTTAATTTAATATATTTTTGTGGATACAAAATCTCTACTTAAATTCTTTACTTTAAAAATGCGATATTTGATTTGACAACTTTGAATGTGGAAGTTGGTGTTTCGATCTCATTCAACATTTATTTGAGACTTTAATAACATTAATTCAAGGGTATTTTAACTTATTCTGAATTGAACTTTATGTATTTGGAATATTTGAATTTGTTTATTTCTTGATGGAATCAACTCTTCAATATTCTGCAAAGATTAACTTGTTTTATGATAACGTTAATTCGTGGGACTTCGCACTATAATTGCAAATTAAATATTGAGTTTTGAAGATTTTCGCAACAAACACCTTGATTTTTGTTTTGAACACCGTAGATCTTCTAGAATTATCGTATCATTGGTATTCGCTTTCTTTGTTGGCAAGACAATACTTAAACTACCCTAAATACTTCAATGCCACGCATGACAATATTTAACTATCTATCAATTAAATTTTTTATTTTAGAAAAAATTATAAAATGAAATGAAAAAAAATATATTATTCATATCAATACATAATTGACAATAAATTTTGCATGGCTATAAAAAATACTCTAAATATAATTTATAAATTATACTAAGAAGATCAAAATCGCCATAACCAATCAGCAAGTAACATATGAGAACTTGTCAATGTTCTATTTTATGTTTGAATCTTTCATCTTATGATAAAAACATTGAAAGCTCGTATGAGAAAAATGAATGACAAAATAAAAGAATAACTAATTTATATGAGACGGAATTATTTAATAATATTTACATGACGTTCACTTCGAAGTATTTCAACAATGGACAAGAAATTGTCAAACATGTCGTGTGTATTGTCGGATAAATATAAGCAACGTGGTGAAAAATCTCAAAATTGTCCTTAGATTCAAAAGATTGCAACGCAGCTAGAGAGCTTTCTCATATTACCAAATTGAAAAGATTGAACAAAGAGATCTGAATGTACATTACTATTACTAAGCCAGTCAAGTAAAACGCATTTCGTCCGAGCCATACATATCCCCCAAAACCGGCTCAATGAATCTAAAAATAGAAGAAATTTGTACAAAACAGGCTTCATGCTGTATTCACAAGGCATCTCAAGCTTCTGTATTTTTTATCCACATAGAGGAGGGGGAAAAAACAAACTTTCATCCTTCGGGTAGTTGTCTTTCGTTCAGGGTACAAGGAAGTGGTTTGTGCCGCTTCCTTGTTTGATCCCAGCCACGTTCATATTGTTTGATCCGATCATTCAGTTGAACTGGTTTGTGCCGCTCATTCACATGGTTCAAATTTGATCCACAGAGCTATGCAGCCATATGAATTAACATGATATTAATCCATATTCTAATGACCAGAATTCCCCAAAAGGCGCTCCACTGCAGCATGGACGTTTCCTGCAGTGGCAATCAATGCCTGGGTGTTTTCTTGGGTATCGATGAAGCCCATCTCCCGTAACTGAGAGAGCTGAGTTGCGTACAGCTCTTCAGGGGGGCCTGCCATAATATACGAGAAGGAATACAGAAATGATAAAGCACAATTAGATGGAAACAAACTGCAAGATGGAAGGGGTTAGAGAAAGGTAGGGAGATGTAACCTTGAGATCTGTTTGGAACAGTGAAGCCACCACCAGTTCCAAGTCCACCAAACATGTTCATCATCATATTTAATCCCAGGTTGTCTTGTGTTCCAGCTGTTATGTGATGGCCAATACATTATTAAACAATGAAAAATAACAAGAAAATTTATGCGACCATGACCATAGTTAACTTAAGCATCTTGATGGCTTTTGGAGTATAGGCCTCTAACATGTTAAAAGAGGCATTTCCATAATCTGGTGGTATAATATTTTTTAATCAACTATATCAATAGATCCATTTGCAAAATTAAAAAATATATGAATGTCATAACTGCATTAGCTTTCACATGGTACAAGTATCAAACTTTTATTTCTATAAAGCTTCTTTGGATATAAAAACCTCCACCAAATGGTTCAAAGATAAGTAGTGCATGGGACAAAGGGCTCTACAATGTTCTAAGGTGAAATGACACAACGCATGGAAATCCAGGATCAAGCAAATAAAGTGAATCTTTTAGCTTTTGGCATAGAAAGAGGCACTATCATATTTTCCAAGAAAAGAAAAGCAACATAAATTCATACTAACTAGATTTTACTAAATGTAGCATCAAATGTAGAATTTCTAATAATAGTAATAATCTAGAAATTACCAACAAGTAGGATCTATAAATAGAAGAAGCAGAGCATGTTCCAAGGCACAAGAATAATACCTGTTCCCAAAGCATTTTGACCTGATTCTCTGCAACATACAACAGCACAGTTAATTAACTAAGACAGCAGAATGTAAACATGCAACATGCAGATTATAAAACCTGGAATTTGGATGCATCCTGTATAAGTCTACAGATTCAGGCCAACTATTAGAACACACTGGTGACACCTATTGAAATGGAATCAGGTAACCCGCTAATACATGTTGGAAGACTTGAAAGTTGATCATAAAGTTTCACAATAGTTTCTCAAAATTGATAAAAAGATTGAAAAAAGAATCAGGCTTACCGAGGTGTCTGCTGGCGACCAAACTGAGATAAAAGAGCATGGCTAAATGTCAGAAGTTGCTGATACAGGAGCAAAAGTGAAGGGGAGTCAATGGTCTAAATGAAATGGGCCAAAGTAGCTTACTAAGGCAAGAAATAAGATACAGAAATATGTAAGATTGAGTTTCATGCTAGAGTCATCTCAATGCTCCCCATGCGTATAATCCACTGAAATAATGATATCCTAAAGCAAGGATATCAAGAGGGGGGACCCAATAATTTACCTGCATCATCTCAGGGGAAGTCATTTGATGAACAAACTCAGGATTTTGCATCATATCTCTAAGCTGCGGATTGGAATCAAGCATGTTCTGTAGCTGTACATTAAGACCAAGAATCTAGAGATATGGTCGAAGAATAAGTTTAGGGGAAACACAGAAAAAGAAACAGAAAGAGAAGGCAAAAAAGCAAACAGTTGAGTTGTCAAAGTAGCAAGCAAACAGAATTTAACACCTGATTCATGTCTTGAGGGTTGGATAAGAGACTATGCATCATCTGGGACATGGTTGGATTCTGCATTAACTGGTTAAAAGAGGAGAAGTCTAGCATAGAACCCAGAATATGCCCAGAATCCTGGAGACCAAATCCATCTAAGCCACCAGGTGATGTAAGGCTTGCATCAGCAATTGGGTTTGACCGTGCACTTGAGTTCATTTGCATGCCTGCAGCTGCAATATTCAGTTTAACAACATGTACAACCTTTCTTCGCCCTTGTGTAACAATCAAAATAACTGCCAAACTCGGAATTGTAGCCATTTTGAAAATCAAACGACTGCAAATCTGACATCTTAAAATCAACTTCGGAACAAATTCAAGGGAGTTCGCCTGAAAATAGCAGAACTGATTCACGAAGTGTTTTCAACCGTTCTCTTCCTCTGGTTTATTTATTTAAAGTCCATTTTGGTCCATCCTATTGTCACAAGAAAACGTAAATCACTTTTCAGAAATGCCGAAAAAAGATTAAGAACTGTTTCAACATGCAGAAACAACTGACAGTCGATTTCCATTTGCGATCACTTTATCTTTTAGGAATTTATTAGAAGAGAACTATATGATCTGATCTACAGCACCAGAAGTTCCAAACCAGCTATTTTGATCATGAAGTCTAAGAGTTGAGAAACAAGTTATACATCAACAAACAAAAGAGCTGTGAGGATTTTGCAGCCAAAGCGACAATCATACCAATAAACAGTGAGGAAAACTGGAGGCTTACTGTCAGAAGAGGCCCAAGGATTGGGAAGTGGAATTGTGTTTGGAGCAGAGACATTGGCCATAGTTTCCGGTCCAGCAGTTGTGGGACTAGTCAAGTTCTCTCTGCCAGGACCTCCACCATGAGCTCCCAATAGAGCACCAAATGGATTTGATACCACATCAGATCTACTGTCAACAGCTGAGGTTGTTGCATTCAGGAAGGGTTCTTGCACATTTTCATACATTCGCCTGAGCATGTTAAACCCCTCGGGAGTAGATTCAATATTGCTCATTGCCCTGTCTGTATTGCGCATCATCTCACGCATTAGTTCAGGGTTTCGTGCAGCCTCCATAGTTTGACGGAGGGTTCCAGGGTCATTAAGTATGTGTCTAAGCTCTGGGTTACGGTCCATAATTTCACGCATCTGAGGATTGTCCATGATGAAGTTGCGGATAGTTTCAGGATTGTTCATTAAATCCTGCACAAGAGACATATCCAAAATATCTCCCACCATGTTGGGGTTTTGAGTTAACTGCTGCCGCATTTGTTCCATTTCTGGCTCTGCAGGTCCAAATAAACCACCACCACCACTTCCTAATCCATTAAGACCAAGTCCAGGAAACAAAGATCCTCCAAGTGGTCCACCATCATTAGAACCAATATTTGTCACCGGAACTGAATTAGTACTTGTAACTCCATTAGTTCTAGCTGTACAGTTCATGGTGGCAGCTGAGCCAAAACCTCGAACCAAGTGGACAGTGTGATCTGCCTCAAGACCTGTCAACAAACAATAAAAATGGTTTAAGTGTTCATATATCATTTTGACAGCTATTGAATATCTTGAGAATGAAATTTCCGTTTTCTTAGTAAACGTGCACAACTTAGTAAGCAAGGGAAAAAGTGAATTTAAGAGATGATCGAGGAACAAATAAGAAACAAAGTTAAACGCTCAAAATATAGATGATGAGTCAGAAGTACTTTATACTATTTAGTACATATGGCTGACATGACAGCAGCAATCACCCGCATGGCTCTTCATCACAAGACATGCCAAACAATGTCTAATACAAGTTTCTATTTTCACCAAAAAAAAAAAGGGCACTCCAGTTAATTACCTGCCTCGTCCACAACTAATACTAATAACTATCTTCAGTTGCATCATGTTTCTGCATTACGTTGAGTGTATTACTCTAACAATGTTTAATGTCTAATTTTTTCAAAATAATTCTGAAGTACCCTAATCATATAGTTAAGTCCCGAGTGTCACACAAGCAGACTGGAGTTGAGAATCAAGACATTTGTTGATTTTAAATCTACTGTCCAAAAGCTGAAAACTTGCAGTCTTTTACATATATCCATATCATATACCAGTAAACCAGTTGTAGCTGATAACAGATCACAGATACCAGAGGAGATGAATCAGAAGTTCCACAAGCTTTTGGACTGAAATTAAATCAACAATTTGCATATTGGGTAATCAGTCTGGTTCCGAAGTCATTTTGCCTATTCATTATGTACGTGTAGAAGTAGTGTCAACTAGAAAAGCACACAGTCAACTCAACATAAATATCCTTGAAGAGATAACATAAAAAAATATTGATAAATTCATTGGCTTTAATTAACCAGTTACTTTTTCTTCTATATTATTTTTTCAGAAGACTGCACGTTGGCCCTGGGATTTCATTTCGACAAGCAAAACAATGAAACCTCATATTCTACAGTCTACACTCCGTATATTGGCCATCACAGAACATATTTCTCAATTCTTCTCCTTACCTCGGCTAAAGCAATGCCTTTTGGTTGTAAATCAATGTTAAAAAAGAATCTATGATTCCAAGAAGTTTTCATCTAAAAAGTGTTCACCCCATCATTTTCGTGCTTGGTCGAGCACACGACGTCAATTCTGAAAATTTCAAGTCTTCGAACTACCCAATAACATCATTAATTTCAATTAGAAGAAAGATTCAAGCCATATGAAAATCTCACTTGATTGAAGTGACATACGCAGAAAGACATATGTAGATGTCTATCGTACTTTCTTGAGGTGTCATGTTCAATTACACTCTTCAGCCCTGATTGCATAACTTAGCCAAACCATATAAATTCGCTCATAATGATCAAATTTCAACGACTATAGTGTAATGATGACTACTTCCCACCGTATTTCCACTAGAATAAATAAGGAGGAGAGACTCTAAACATTAAACTTGCGTTAAATTAAAAAAAGAATTGCAAGAACTAATAGATTACCGTAGCTCTGAAGGGTTTGATCGTCTTTCAATATGCGGCCTTTGTAGATTACCCGCTGCTGCTGAGGAGGAATTTCGCATTTCTGAGCTATGATAGACTTGAAAAATTCAACAGTTGAGTCCAAATTCACCTGCACCACGAACTTCGACCCGTCTGAGCAACGGATATTCACCGTTGCTTCCTCGCTGCTCGAATCGCCTCCGTCATTCCCCGCATCTCCGCCGCCCATTCTAACTTCCACTATTTCGATCAGAAATTCCAAGAATATAGAGGATCGACGGAGGAATTCAGGGCCCTAGCCTCAAGGGGCTCGGTTTTCGCCCCTTCTCTTTTTCCTTTGTTTTCACCTTTCTCGTGTCATCAAACAAACATGAAAATTGCTCTTTAAATTTCTGTTTACTTTTTCATTTCTCCCAAAACAAAAAGGAAGTCTTAGTTATCACTGTGATTGCTGCGGATTTATTAATTTCATTGAACTGACCGCTTGAGATACATACAGAAGTTCAATAGAGTACATACTATCGGTTTGACTTAAATCTCTTTAGTTATGATAGTACATTAAATAATCTTTGAATTTGAGATTCTACAGTAATTTTTTGTATTGAAGGATCATAACTTGATTATAATTAACACAAAGGTGGGTTTCAATCTTGATTATACATAGTCGAAGCATGCATATAAATTGGTGAATTTCAAAATGATCCACATCTTATCATAAAGGTAATAAAAAAATTCTTTTTATGTTTTTATGTATTGTGTGTTCTCATGAAAATCATGAATAGTTGATTGAATGAAAAATGTATTTCGTAGATTTATAAAATTGGCATCACAACTAAAGAGTATATATATATATATGTGTACATCGAAATTTAATATGAGAATCGATAACAAATTTCGTATCAATGACTTTGACGAGAAATTAACAATATAATTATTGCATTTATAACTAACATTTTCACGTGGAATTTGCCAACACTAGTGGCATATTCAATGACCCTCTTGTATATATAGGGATGGCAACAAAACGGGTATTGAAGTGTTTGTCACGACTTGGGATCCATCAGGTTGAACTCGATTAATATTATTAAAATATATATATTTTTAAAAAAATACTATTAAAATTTTATAAATATGAAACAATAATATTGTCGAAAGTTTTATTTATTTTTTTGTAAATTTATATATGCATGTTTTTATGTATTGAAATGTTAAAAATTTTAAAATATGTTACTTATATATATTAAAACATGTATCAAGTATTTATACGGTTATTTTAATTTTAAAAATATTAAATTTATGTATTATATGTAATAATATAAATATAAAATATATACTATACAAAAAGTATTAAAAAATAGTTGGACGGATCAAGATTCAAACCACTAAGACTCGGTACTTGCCCTAAAGCTTGCTTCGGGTCGTCAAAACCCGCACCAACCAGGGCGGGGCTGGGCCTGGGTCCGGATCGAACCCGGACCCATTGCCATCTCCGGCCCACGTCCTTTTCTTTCTTAATTAAGGGCGCGCTTTTTTCTCGTCTCAACTCGAAGTAGCCAGTTACCATGAAACCAATCACAGCAGCCATGCTCTGATCAAACTCCGTCGCATGGCGTTGTCGCAGCCCTCCAGAGCCAAGACTTTTCTGTACCGAATGAAATCATATTTCACTCCCCAGGTGAACGTTTTAGGGATTTTGAGTTATTTTTCTAGCAGACATTTATTCAAACACCTGCTTCGCAATTGTAGTTTCAATGGAAATTTTCTTTTTTTCTTTTTGTTGATCCTAAGATGGCCTGTGTAATTCTTCTTGTTCTCAGAGTTCCAAGGGCAGCTCCATCGAGGCCGTCGGTCGACCTCAGTTCTCTTCTGATACGGGTGGATGCTCTAGCTCAGGTCTCGAGTTTTTAACAATCTTGGAAAGCTGTTAACGTGGTTTTAAGGCTTAGAAATGCAACAAGAAGTACTTGCGTCCAATTTTATATGAATTCAATCCCATGAACTTAATACTTTTGATCAAAACACACTATATCTGTTCGTTTAATTTTCTTTCTTTTTTTTTGTTGTCCTTTTGGTGTTTGGGAGTTCTTTCAATTTCTACTTTTGTTCATTTGAGAAAAAAAAAAAAAAAAAGAAAGTGATTTGCCACTTACATTGCGAATCATCTAATTAATTTGATGGTTGTTTTATTGGATTTAAAATTTGAAATTTTGACGCTGTTCTAGGCCAAGTTGAGTTTTCAAAATGGAGAAAGTTGGACTCAAAGAGGTTGGGGATAGCAAAGTCAATGATATCCGTTCCTTCTTGGACAGTTCTAAGGAATTTACGAGCTGCAGGTGCTGTTCTTCTATGCGCTTATAGCAAGCCCTCTTTATTACCTGCTTGTGCTGGAAGTTGGGAAAACTCAACATTCTTACTAAAGTTGAACTCTTTACTTTCAATTTTGATCTACTAGTGCCATTCACAGAAGTAGGCTCTTAGCCAAAAGATCATCTGTGACATCTGCATAGATTTATTCTATGCATAGTTCTTGTGATGTGAACATGGTACCATGTCAGGAAGGGAAACTGTAAATAGTTTATGTAATTTTTTGTTGTCGTTAGCATTTTCCATCCAAACCCTAACGGAAGGGGGTTAGTTGTAAATGGATAATTCTTGGAGGGGGTGTAAGTGTAATTTTGAAAGTTTTTTGGGGGAAAGTGTAATTTTGTATTTTCAAAGGGGGTATAAGTGTAATTAACCCGTAAAGTTATTGTTCTAAAACAGGTCAATTTGAAAACCAACTGGCAAGTCCCCTAAAAGCGGGCATGGGCTTAGTATTTTCAAGATGACATTTACATCCAGTTCAAATTCTTTGAATTATATTGCGGTGAATGTCCTGTTAACAACCTACGGAAGAAATAGCCTCAAAGCTCAAGGGTAGTGTGAGAATTGGTTCCTATAAAGAGAATATAGAAGATGCTGCATAATCTGGCATGTCTTCCTAAGGATTGTTTTCCCTGAAGGATGTGAAAGTAAACTAGTGCTTTCAGTCGGAAGTTTATCCCCATAAAATATATTATTGAACAGTTGAAAACATACTTTGTATCTGATCATGAAATCAACTGATTGATGCTTGTCTTGCCTTTCAATATGACTCCCTTCAGATTTATATTGAAGTAACATATATTTATAATTTATTATACTTATACCACGAGTACCTTCTTGTAGCAAACTCGTTGAGTTGTCTTGTTGCTGAAGCTAAAATATGCAGGATTCGAGGCCTACTTAGTTGGTGGATGCGTTAGGGACTTACTTCTCAATAGGGTACCAAAAGACTTTGATGTGATCACAACGGCAAGACTCAAGCAGGTTGTTTTTAGGGTGTTGAGTTTTTTGCTTGATTGGTAAATAAATCTCTACTAGCCAGCTTCAAACTATATATACGTGAATGTATCTTGTGTAGGTGAGAAAGATATTTCGGCGTGCAATAATAGTTGGAAAACGGTTTCCAATATGTAGGGTCACTATAAAAGACTCTGTGTTGGAGGTTTGTGCTGATCTATCTGTTTTTTGTGCTTCTGCGCACATCTCTATTGGTTCAGAGTATTCTTGTTGATCTGGTCAACAACCTTTGTACTATCATTATTGGTTGGACACTTTCTTCCTTCTGTTTTCAGGTTTCAAGTTTCGAGACTGAAGCTGGACAATCGAAAACAAAACAAGTTGGCATGTCTCATAAACCGACTGATTGTGATCCAAGGGACTTTGTTCGCTGGAAAAATTGCATGCATAGAGACTTTACAGTTAACAGGTTAATCCTTTACTTATCTGGGTGCAAATTACTTTCAATCCAATTCCTTCCGAGGAAGGGTATCCCAGTAGGCTGTCAACCTCATTGAGGTATTGAATATCAGTCCTGACTTCTGCAGGACTTGAGTATGCGGATGATCCATGAAATCAATAACCTAGATAGTTCTTGTTTTATGAAACATCTTCCTTTGTTACCTTCTTATCGTCCATGTAATTGATGGAATTATGCGGAGAAAGTTATTACTACAGAGCTGAAAGCCAAATCCTGCAAAGCTAATCTTTGACTATCATGAGATTTATTCTTTAAATTTTTATTTTATGCTTTGTCTTTACTTATTGCAGTTCTCATATATGAGTATATTCTAAAGACATCATTCTAGTGCTGGTAATGCACCTAAAAAGTTGGTACTTAAATGATCAAAATTCAGATTACATATGTTATGAGAGCCAAATTCCAGAAAAGGAATTGCATTTAAGATAGTTCCTTGACCTAATCAGGTAAAATGCTACTCGTGACTTAGGGGAGAGAAATTACCAAGGGTTGGCTGAGGACAGTATTATTGGAAGATCTTGTTTGGGAGCTTGAGAGTGGAGATTATTGTATTTACCTAATCTTTTACCTCATCAAGGGAACAGGAGGAGAAACCATTAATAAAATGTGTGGTAATTCAAGTTCCTGCTGGAGCTACTGCATGCTGGTTTATACTGCTCAAAGGTGTTGAATGGCATTTTACCGTGTGCTGTATTCTTATATTATTTGTTGTAATAAAATAAATTTTCTGTGTTGTGTATGTTTCCCTATTTTTCTGAGGCTGTGAACTAACAGAATGCTAATTGATAAGTTTGAAACAGCTTACTTTTTGATCCTTTTGTGGATGTAATCTTTGACTACACTGATGCAATTGTGGACCTGAGGTCTTTGAAGGTGAGCTGTATTGCCATGTACAATATTAACGTTGTTAAGTTAAGAGTTTGTTAAGTTGTTCTTTGGTGGCACAAACAGCTAAGGACGGTAAAACCAGCTCACTTGTCATTCAAAGAGGACGAAGGTTGGCGTATCTAACACTTCAAAGCCAGTATACTTGATTAAAATTATTTAGCTATGACCTTCTAGTAATCATGTTCCTATCTCAGCCAGGATTCTTCGTGGGTTGAGAATTGCAGCGCGACTTAACTTATCATTTTCAAAAGAGACTGAGGCTGCTATATATAGTCTCTCTCCGTTAGTTGCTCACCTTGGCAAGGTAATCCTAAAATTTCTGAGATTGGATCAATTCACCAAAGATATCTGATCCACTGTCTTTGTTTATGATTGCGAAATGATCGACAAAATATTTTCTTTTTCATTTCTTTGCTTGATATTTTCAATTAAAAGTATCTTGCTTTCTCCTTATGGAACTTCTGTGATGTGCTTTATGTCCACAGTTGATCTCATTATTAACTTATGAAATTGAAACCTTTTGTGGATCCACTTTATGTTCATAAAATGCTTTGAATGATGCAATTCTTCTATTTCAGTCTACAATGAGTCTGCAGTTGAATTCTATGCTACTATATAATGCAATTTTTCTTCTTCAGTCTAGAATCAATCTGGAGATGAATTATATGCTATCATATGGAGCTGCTGAGCCTTCTATTCTTTTGCTGAAGAGGTTCAAACTGCTCGAGATTTTGCTTCCATTTCATGTAAGTTTATTTTGTCTAAAAGTTAAAACTATTTGAGCTGAGCATATCTAAGTAAGTCTTAATATGTCGCAGGCAGCATACCTTGAGCAGGTGGACAGTCGAGTTGGCCTACGTTCCTTAATGTTAATGGTTAGTTTTCTTTGCCTACTGCAGCATATAGTTGCCTTCTTTCTTCCTGTCATCAATCCTAGTCTATCCAATCATGTTGTTTTCTTTTCATCTTTTGTATTGTCCTCTTTTGACATGTGATCATTGACCATTTCATTCCTTTCCAGAAGCTACTTTTCAATTTGGATCAGTTGATTACTTGTGACCAGCCTTCTGATGATAGTTTGTGGTGAGTCATTCCTTTTTTTATATCTTTTCTTTAAATTGAAAATAACACATATGTGTGTGTGAGCGTGTTTGCACACGTATATAATTTATGGGGATATCTGTGGATTGCTAACCAAGTAGGTAAACAAAGTGCCCATCTTTCTGCCCCAAATAACCTTGAACAAAATAACCTTGAACATATAGTGCTTTGCAAGGAGATTTGGATAATCAATAATAAAAGAATGTAAAGGACCCCCCCCCCCCCCCACCTGTGCGCGCTCGCGCCGAAGCTCATTAAGGGTGTCTCTCTGCCCCTTGGTCAAGGTTCCAGTGCAAAATGCTAACATAATAAACTTTGGGGTGTAAAGTTCAAAGGTCATGATTTTCATGCCAGGACCTCTGACCAAGGGATAATTGCAACTCTAATGAACTTTGCGGAGATTTGATGCTTCTTTGATTGTTTTGGAAGGTTCAAATCTATTTATTTGTCGAGCTGAAGTCCAAAAGTCGCATTTGACTATGGAAGAATCTGTCCATCGTGGACCGTTTGAATGAAACTTATGTATGCAAATCCATATGGGATGACCATATCTCCTTAGCGTGTTGGATGTTTATTCAGAAATTCGTGTCTGGTTGTATGTTATCTTTTAAGATTTGATGTCAACTGTTATGCGCTCTTACAGCTTCTGATTGTGTAGTACTTTTGAGATAGTAGTCCCGCTGAAATGGGGCCACCCTTGTACTGCTTCCTTCAATAGTATAGATTTACTTTTTATGTCTTGATAATATCCAGATGAATGTTGCAAGTAAATTAATTCATACATATTTCGTATTGAGTGACTATCTCATCAGAAAGTTTAACCTATTAAACTATTAGACTAGAGTGAAGGATCATTTCTGTAACACGCCTTTATGTGCATGCGAATCGTTTTATGAAGTGTAACACACAATTTTTTTTTTCTTTTTTCGTCAAGGGCTGTCTATGAGTTTCAAAACTGAGTACGTATTGTTTGGGGTGACTGGGATACCATGCTGAATAACCACCTGATCTAAAACTATAAAGAGGAGAATAATTTGATATCTAATATCTCTAACAATTAGGTCTATCTCATTTTTTCTATTTGTTAGAGACCTCTTGCCTAACATTTTTCTTTCTTACTGATCTTTATGGGGGACAGGGTTGCGATCTTGGCATTTCACCTGGCACTGCTTAAGAATCCTCAACATGCTCTTGTGGTTTTGACCTTTGCTTCACTTCTCTATCATGGAACGTGGGAGGAAAGTATTAAGTTTGCTAGAGAAAATGCTCTAGCTACACGAATATATGTACCTGAAATTTTAGATTCTCCTGACTTCCTATTTGATAATGAAATAGCTGAAAGAGTAACTCAGTTTACCCGGCAAGTGAAAAATTCTGTAGATGTTCTCATCGACATGGACTGCCTCTTGAATGCAATGACCAGATTCCCGGAATCTCCACGCTCTGGTTTGGTAAGTAGACTGTTTTCGATTTTAAAGATTAGTCCATAATAAGGAAATGGTGGAAGCATGGAGACTTGGAAGGGTGTTTCATATATTATTAGTAAAATTCATCCTGGCCTTGTTTTGGTACTTATTAGTGGGATGATTTTTGTTTTCAGGTTTTTGTACCCAAGATAATGAGGAAAAGAGTCAGACATATATATGACATTCTGGCAACAAACATCACATCTTTAGCGGCTGAAAAAAGAAATCCAGAGATAAATTACGGCTTGCTGACAGCGGGGAATGTAAATGAGGTTAGGTTCGTTCTTGGTAAGATAATACTGAGAACTCTGATCTGCGGGGTTACCTTAGAAAGAGAAGGGACAAAAGCAAAAAAGGACGATGATACACAAGCTACGGATTCACCACGAGAATTGGAGGTTTCTGAACAGATCCGAGGGACACTAGTCCGTCTTAACGAAGCCGACCCCATTGGTAAGAATGAAAACAAGCGGAAAAAAGCACCAGCTAATTATGACCTATCACCAGAGAATGCTAGTAAACCAAGGCTGTTTGAGAGGAGCAGCATTGCTGCTGACTACAGATCAAGTGGTGCACAAGGGAGTGAGAGGTCTAACATAAGCAATCGGAGTTGTTCGGGCCAAAAGAAGATTAAGAAGGATGAAATCTGAAGGTTGAGATAAAAGGGACAGTACCGTTGCTTTCTGGCATTTCAAGTGAGCGGTAACAATGGAATGCAGGAAAATTACGTTGGTTCCCCCATGGCACGAAGCAAGTTGTTTTATTCAATAGATGATAAGCCATTATCTCTGTGCAGGGAAAGAAATATCTGCCTGACTCTGTTATTCGACCCGCCTCACTACTATCGAAATGGACTCATAAACATTGTCTCTGAACTCACAGTTTTTCTCCTTAGAATTTTGAAAGAATTTCACAATTTACCTTCTATGTGGGGAGTAGTAGGTGGACTAGTGTGAAGAAAAATATGAGCATTAAGTGGTTATGATACCAATTCTTTCTTGTTCTTTATTTACCCCAAATATGTATTTGAAGGGAAGAATTTTAGAGAGAGGAAAAACATTTGGGTCCTAATGAAAGTGTTGATGGGACAGCAAGAAGATGTATTGAATAGGTGTAGACCATCCTTTATCCTTGGCTTGTATTGAAATCTAGTTTATTAATAGGCAAAGCAAAGTCCAAGGTTCATGGGGGCATATATTGGAATCATTTTATTGTATTTTGTTATTAGTCTTCGCCACCTTTAATTGGCTTTAAGGCTCTAAGCTATTGAATTTTTTTCCTTCACAGAAGGTTTGTTTAATATTTGATGATGGGAAAATCTACTTTTTCTTTTATGAGATGTCTTATTGACCTCACATATTGAATTTTTATATCTTTAATATTTCTTTTCACTCTTTTTCTCTAGTCCTTCCAGTTGTCACACTTTTCTTTTATTACATATATTTTTCTAAACTTAGGGCAAAAAGTGACAGGGTAAAATGAAAAGGCTGCCTAAAGACAAAAATACATATAGGATTATAAATCCTACGAATGATCTGCATATATTTTATTTGGGTTAAATTTAGGTCGATTCGACCCGACCTAGCCACTCGGAATCACTATCGTTGATTCTTCAAAACTTGAAAGGTGGAAATTTTGACACGTGGGTTTGTAAAAGCACGGACATTTGACCCTGTAGATTTTTTAAAACAATTTGGGGTCGATGAGTGCCATTTTTTAGACAATATATTTTATGTTCTACCTCAATCTCGCACGAACTAATTTAAGTATCGAATTATTTTAGTTGGAACCTCCGAACAATTATAGTATTTGCTCATTTTGTTAAATTCGGACATTTATCCGGGATTTTTAACAATAACAATAGTTCAGGGGGCAAAGTGTATTTAACCATAATAATAATTTTAAATAATTAATTGGCACCGTTACCTTGATAAATACACAATATTTTTGTTACTTTTTTTTACACAATATGAATAAAAATACTAAATATATTATTGAATAATAACTTAAAATTTGTTTTTATTAATTAATAATAAAAAAATTAATTTTTAATAATTAATAATTAAAATCTATTAATTATATAAAACAAAAAAAAAAAAGAATTGGAGATTGACATTCAAATAAATAATGAGAGAAAGATGGTTAAGCAAATGGATACACCCCATTTTCAAGTTGTTGAAGGAAACATTGGGATGTCGGGGTCTCTGACCCCAACTTCGTTTTTTTAAATTTTTTTTTTTTTTGAATTGTCAGAAATTAAGATTTTAAATCCTGATTTTGCCTAAATTTTTATGGTCTATTTGGATTGATGGATTTGGATTAAAATAAAAAGTATTTGCATAAAGGATTTCAAATGACTCCGTTTGAAAAGAATTTAAAATTCATCAATATTCATCAAAGCATAGTTCAAAATTAGAATAGAAGGATTTGAAATCCTTTGAATTTAGAATTATCCAAACAAATGCAAAAGATTTGTTATTAAGAATTTGAAATCCATAATTTCAAATCCTTAAATCCAAATGCAACCTAAGTTTTTCACAATGCACTATTTTGATAATTTTTTATTTTTTAATATTATTTAAATAAGTTCCCCCACAAAGTATTACATGGTTTTTAAAAAGAATTAAGTGTTAATCATCCAGGTAATTGTGATAAAAAAGACCCACTGTATGCAACCTATAATGAGAAATTGGGTAAG
This sequence comes from Sesamum alatum, assembly GCA_034509735.1. Classification (NCBI taxonomy): domain Eukaryota; kingdom Viridiplantae; phylum Streptophyta; class Magnoliopsida; order Lamiales; family Pedaliaceae; genus Sesamum; species Sesamum alatum. Next base: position 42,394,057 of record JACGWO010000004.1, on the reverse strand, counting down.
GCTCTATTACTGCTTCAGGTTCATAACTCACTAGAATATGAGCTCTTAGTACCAATGCTCTTGAACAAGGCTTTTGAGAAAATAGCAAAGAGGCTCCCAAGAAATCTCTTGGAATATTATCTATCTATTTGCCTGCTGAAATAATACAATGGCAGAAAAGACATCACAATGCAATAAACAAGAAATCTTGATGCTACTCCCCTTCAATATTATCCAAGTTGGATTCTGAGCCATCTGATACAGCAGCATATGAAGTCCCCTTAATCTCACAGCACCTTCAGCACATTCCAGCCATGCTGATGGTCTAAGCAATTCTCACAAGTCACAACACAGGAAACCTTCCACTCTTGATAATCATGAGGGTACATTTGTTCTTCCAGCAGCTAAACAAGCAAGAATGTACTTGAAGCAAATCTAACCTTAACATACATTTGATTCATTCCCAACATACATTTGATTCATGCCCACATCGTAGAGCTAACTAAAGCCATCAACTGTAGGTAATCTTCCTTGTGTCTTCTTAATGTTTCATTTCAAGGGCGATCAAATGCAATATATTTGAATAAGTTTCAGATTTAGATGTAATATAGATGGTGATGATTTTGCTCACAGGTCATTTTCTGTGGTTGGTTGTTTGGTGAATGACAATTACCCTCCAACGACTAAAATACGACAACAATGCAGACCGTAATTATCATCAACACATAGCCACTCAAAGATACTTATGGAAGCCATAAACTTTTCAACTCTTAATTATATCAACTTTATTACAGATAACCAAGAAAACAGCAGCTCCTCACATTCTGCTAAACCTCAATCAACCATATTACCTAAACCTCACAATTCCAACGAAACAGAAAACAAAATCATTAGGCATAACTAAGAGCAAGGGAGGTGGCAACATCAAAACAATGCTACAATATCAAGAATAGAGAAGATGAAGATTATACCAATTCTTAACTGTCGTGCCTAGCCTGGAAATCCTTCATGAAACTAACCAACTTCTCAACTCCAGCCAAAGGCATTGCATTGTATATGGAAGCCCTCATGCCGCCAACCGATCTGTGCCCCTTGAGCTGCACCATCTTCTCCTTGGCCGCCTCCTTCACGAATTCTGCCTCCAATTCGGGCTTTGCCAGAGTGAACGGAACGTTCATCAGCGACCTCACACTCTTCTCCACTGGGCACCTGAAAAAACCTTTGCTCCCATCAATGGCGTCATACAAAATCCCGGCCTTATATGCGTTCTTCTTCTCCACCTCACTTAGCCCGCCCTGGGCAATCAGGTCCTCAAACACAAGACCGCACATATAAATCCCGTAGCAGGGAGGCGTGTTGTACAACGAATTGTTATCAGCGTGGATCTTGTAATCCAACATCACTGGCGTAATCGTCTGAGCATGTCCAATCAAATCTGATCTAATGATCACTATGGTAACTCCAGATGGACCCACGTTCTTCTGGGCTCCGGCATAGATCACCCCGAATTTAGTCACGTCCACCGGCTTCGAGCAAAAGTTTGACGACATATCAGCTACAAGAAGTGTACTTTCACCGGCCGGCTTCGGGTAATCCTTGAATTCAACCCCGTGAATGGTTTCATTGGCGCAAATATGCAAATACTTGGCGCCAGGCGTCTGCTCGAGGGCGTCGAAGGCGGGGATTTTGGTGTATTTTTCAGATTTGCCGCTCCAGATGGTCTTGGGTTTGCAGTATTTTGCAGCTTCTTTGAAAGCCTTGTCTCCCCAAGATCCCGTGACGACGTAATCAACCACGTCGTCGGGATTGCAGAGATTGAGCGGGACAGCGGCGAATTGAGTGGTGGCGCCGCCCTGGAGGAAGAGGACGGAGTAATTTGAGGGGATATTAAGGAGGGTTCGGAGATCCGATTCTGCTTTCTGGATAATGGAGAGGAACTCTTTGCCGCGGTGGCTCATCTCCATGACAGACATGCCGCAGCCGTTCCAGTTGTAGAGCTCAGATTGGGCCTTGAGGAGGACGTTCTCGGGGAGTGTGGCGGGACCGGCTGCGAAGTTGAAGACGCGATCTGACGAGGAGGAGGCCGCTGTAGAGGCGGAAGGTGTCTGGAGGGTGGTTGATGAGCAGGTGATGGAAACTGGCTTGCGGGCGGCGCAGTTGGATGGAAGAGAGAGGTTTGAGGGGAAGGCCCCCACTTGGGTTGTGGTGCTGATGGAGGTGGCTGCTTTGAGGTGGCGGAAGGCGGTGTCGGCGGCGGCGGACATGGCTGCGGTGGTCATTTTGGCCTTCTTTCTCCTGTTTAGTACAAAAGAATAGAGAGGATTATCGGCGGCGGAGGGGTTGTATGTATATAATCAGCTTATATAGGGAAGAACATGGGGAAGTGTAATGTCATGCTTGTCCATTTTTGCATCTAATAAAGATATATTTTATTTTATTTTTAGTAAATTAATTATAATTATATTATAAAAGCTAAATTACATCCGATACCTTTTAAAATTAGACTCAATTACAAAAATACTCATTATCCTTTATAATATTATAGGCACGTCTCTTAAAGTGTTATATAATTAGAGAATGTTGTATAAAATTTTGCCACTGAATAAAGAGTATCCTTATAATTATAACTATGATATCGAGTAATCGACTTGTATTTTAACAAATGATATGAAATATTTATGTAATTAAATATAATATGAGGGGGTGGGAATGTAATTTATATCATGTGATAAATTTCAATCATAACAATCAACACACTAATAATAAATATAGAATATTTACAATTTACTAATAACAAATTTGAAGGTCGAATAATTATTATTAAAGTATAAAACACTTTGTAACGCGATTTTTTGTATCTGCAAAAGTTGCAAGACAAAAAAAATTACAAATAGATTATTGAATTTCAATTGTGTGTTGTATAAATATTTATTCAATGCTCTATGCTTTTAAAAAATGCAATTTTTATTTGGTTACTTTTGGAGTGAAATCTGGCGTGACGATTGTTTTAAAAGTTGATTCAAATCCTAAATAATGTTGATTTGAGTGCCTTTGGCACTATAATCATGAATTAGACGTTGAAAATCGCGACGAATATCTTGACTTTTGTCTTGAATGCTTTGGATTTCTTTTAATTTAACTATAGATAATTTTGAATTTTTGTCAATGCAGTGGTGCTTGTATCTTGGCCCATATATTGAATTGTTGAAAAACACCTTTCTATATATTGAAAGATGGAAGCTCCTGACTATTTGACGAAGTGGTGCATTTTAATTGGACGTTTACGATTTAAAATATATTTATTTTTTTAATCACTAGACGTGATTCATAACATCATTGATATTTGCTTCTTTTATTGTTAATACATTATCTGAATTGCATCGAAAATATCAATTTTATTATTTTATTTTTTTTTGACAAATGGAGAGAAAAAAGATAGAAGTATGTATATGTGGTCTTTGAAAAATTTAATATATTTGATTTTATGTTTTTTTACTGGTGTAAACTAATTAAACATAATTCGAAACACATCAAATTGTGCGTTTTATAAGAACATAGACAAATGACTTTTATTTATTCTTTAAATAATAAATTAGAAAAAAATAAAGCAATTTGAAATTGCTAGTGCCAAATAGATCTCAGTGAAGCTTTGGCAACACAAGTGGGATATATATTATGGGAGGGCCCGGGGGTTGGTGAAGATGCCCCAAAAGCGACATCGTATGCAGGTTCTCTAACCTATGTGCTCTTGGTCAAATTACACTTTAGTATTTAGGGCAAGGAGTTCAATATTTTTAGTCATTTATTTTACGAAATTTTTAGTTGTTTTAAAATTGATAAATTTAACACATATAGTCATTTGCTTTATATAATTTTCAAAATAGTTAAAAAATAAAAAAAAAAAAAACTCGACACATTTAGTTTCGTACCAAAATTTTCGTAAAAAAACTCCGATAAAGGCACGTGCAATGAGCATATCCATTGGCTTGACTGCTCACACAACTGATGAACACGCACATTGCATATTTCCTTACCGTCTATTTGTTTTAAGAAAAATTGGACATGAGATTAAATGTGTTGAGTTTTCTCAATTTTGCGACAAATTTGATCTATAAAGCAAGGGACTAAAAGTGTTCAATCCCCTAATCCATGAGACTAAAAGTGTAATCTTGCACAACATTTTTCGCACTGAAATTTAGGGCCTTTTCACTTGAAATCTTATTGGTTATGTAATTCTCACTTTTGATCCCATAATTTCTAAAAAGTAACACTATTGGTCTCATGAATGATGACATATTTTCGATAAATATTTTAACAAAAAATGACATATGGCGTTAGGGTCTTTGCACTTTTTATTCCAAAGATAAATCATTATTTAGTAATTATATTAAAACGGAAAATGCAAAACATATTGTTACCTTGAAAAGATCAATTTTTAATATGATAATTTGCAAAAAATATAATATAAATTTTAAGCTCTTGAATCTAAATTCAAGTTTTTGCAATTGGATTTTAATATCTTGATTAAATGCAAAAAAATATAATTGAAAATGAATAACAATACTTATTTCCTATAATATTAACTTGAACAAAATTACTACTTTGAATCTATTATTTGTATATATTTTAATTGAGCAAATAAAAATTAATCTTTTTATTCTTTCATTGTAAAATAATGGTTGAATTACGTTTTCAGTCCCTATCTATAGACTTATTTGCTTTTGGTCATTAATGTTCATGTGCTACGATTTTGGTCTATAAAATTTATAAATTCTTACATATTCGGTCCTATCGTAAAAAAATGGACCAAATTTGTAAAACATTACAAATATTTTGGAATCAAAATCGTGACATGTAAATATTAGGAACAAAAAATGAATGAGCCAAAAGTGTAATTCACCTTCGCAAAAATCGATGTCTAATAACATTAGAATCAACACAAAGAAAATAAGTAGAACATAATTCCACCAAACGTTCTGATAAAAATTCGAAAATTTTTGAATATAACGCAAGCAACCCCATAATGCGGTATATGTAAAACATCTCCTTATATAAAAAAAATAGCAAAATATTTTTTTATATTTTTTGAAATGAAGCAATTTAAACCCTTAAAAATGGATGTAAATTATTTTGTTTTTAAAAATACAGAAAGTTAAATTATTACTTTTCTTTTTTAGTAGGTAGTTTGGTCATTTGTAATATTACAAGTGTAAATTACAATTAAACTCCAAAAGTTTTAGTGTTTTACACTTCAATTCCATCTAATAATCTAGAGGACTAGTTGAGTTTACAAAAATGCCCTTTGAAGAGCGAGTATAAAAATGGAAGCCAGAGTACTGATTTGTGTGATGGCAGCGTGTGAAATGCGGGGCCGAGTGGCGTTGTGATTTTGCGAGAACAGTGCCCCCATTTTGCAGCTGATTATATATCAGAGTTGCTATTGAGTATTTATTTTCGCAATTCGAATCTGATTGAAGATCTGCAGTGTTCGTTCATATACGCATCAATCCTCCGATCTCAAATTTGTCTCGAGTAAGAGGCGAGCTCAATCACTTCTGGAATTTATAATTTGTTTATTTGATTTATGGCATTTTTCATTAATTGATGAAAATTGCGGCTTAGCTGGATTTTCGAGCGTGAACCAAATATCTGTTGCTTAATTATTATTACTTTCTTTACTTTTTCTGTTTGATTTAATGTGCTTAATTTAATTTTGGTCATCTTATTTGAAGTTTCTTCTGTTTGATTTAATGTGCTTAATTACATGGTTCTGATTGTTTAGTTTTGTTTTATCTGAAGTTGCTTTTCTATAAATATGGTTGAACTTTTGCTGGAGGCTGTTGTAGGATAACTTCAATTAACTATGATGCCAATGCTGTGTCTGTACCTTTTATTTACTTATTTATAAATTTCATTATAGGTATTTTTAGCTTTTGGAGAAGTGGGTTGCAATTACAGCGACTTTAGAAGATACACTGAAAGTGAGGTCTTTTGTTCTGGACTGACTCCGCAATAATGTCCCAAGAAGGGGGTGAAAGTGGTGGACTGCTGGAAAATCATGCAGAAGATGTTATAGAGCAGGAGAATGAGCAGCTCAACCTGAATAATGTGATTGACCAGGATCTAGTCAAGGAGAATGGATTCCCTGATGAAATTATTCATCCTAATTACAGCCACGATGAACTTGTGCAGATGGTGATAGAACTCAATTTCCAGAAAGAATATATGAAGTCTCAATATGAGGGCTTGAAGAATCACTTCCTGGATTCTCAACGTCCTAGCCAACAGAAAGTACAGGAACATGACAATTCAGGGTCTATGGATGATGTAAGGGAGCTTCGTGGAGAAATAGAATCTCTAAAGAGAGAAATTCTTGAAGAAAGGCAAACACGAGGTGCTGCAGAGGAGGCTCTGAAGCATCTAAGAGCTGAACACTCAGAAGCAGATATGAAGGCACAAGAGTTTTCTGCTAAACTTGCTGAAGGTTTTATAATTTGTTTCAGTTTCCAGATGATTTTTCAATTTTATGGATACCTGATTACCAGTTTCAAACCTGATACGCTTCTGGGCACAGATTTAAACTGTTAAGGCATGTGATGGTGATCCGAAAAAGTTTCTTTAGCAATAAGGGATAATTTGTGTTTGTTGATCCTTCTGCATAGTTTTGCTTAACAAATTTAATGTTCAATCATTCTGGCGTAGCTCAACAGAAGATGGATCAAGAAATAAAAGAGCGGGACGAGAAGTATTCTGAGCTTGATTCCAAGTTTAACAGGCTTCATAAAAGAGCCAAACAGCGTATTCAGGAGGTGCAAAAAGTATGTGGTTCATTTTCTTGCCTCTTCTTATTTTATCTATATCAGTGCATCTTTTCCTTCCCCCACCCTTTTGGTTCTTGGTTGGATTGGTCAGGCATCATGAACTATTATATCTTCTCAAACTTTCTAGCTGATAAAGCACATTATTTGTTGGTTTAATAGCTTGGATTCATTTGCCATGACAGATGACATGAGGTTAACTACCACATATGTTACACTGATGTGCCCTTGTTCATTACGAAGATGTTCTGCACATTTACTGTTTCTGTTGCTCAGAGCATTAGTTTTATTATCTTTCTATCAAGTTCTTACTATCTACAATTTCAATCACTGGATCCATTCATCATGTGGGAGATGAGGCGGCGAGCTGGTAATAGGGTGCCTATTGGCTAATGACAGTGCATAAAGGTCCCAATGAAACCAAGTGAAAGGGACAAATAGAGATAGAAGTGAAACAGTATCCTTGAGCCATATGTTTTTGAACCCTGGAGATGCTTCCTTTTTGGGATTCAAGGGCAGAAAACTGCTCCTTTAAAATTGCAGAAAGTTTGCGGTCTTGGAGTTGGTCTGATTTATGTAGTTCTAGGTCCGTATGATTTTGTATTATGGGACCATTTCTAGAACACTGACATTGATGAGCCTAAATTTCTAGATTTATTTCGTTGAAAGGTTTCCTACTTTTTCAGGAGTGGGAGGGTGGGACATTTTTGGGGTTGGGGGGGGGGGAGGAGCTGTCAGCACAGGCCAACTGCTAAACTTGTTTGAAAAACTGCGCTTGTTTATCTCTATGATTTGAGATTTTTGATCTGCTAACTTGGATTCTCTGGATTCACATGTTTCGTGCAAGTCTCATCCAGGAAATTCTATCACATTCTACAATCATAGAAATTTTGAGGATGAAAAAAGTTAAAGAAGAATATTTGGTTCAAGATCAGGTCATAGGCAGGTTTCATAACGGGGTGTAAGTACGATCATAACAAGGTTGATGCTAGTGGCCATGGTGAGTTGTTTTTATTGTCTCGTTTGGGGGGGGGGGGGTTCTCTACCCTGATGCTAACAGATCTAATTATTGTCACATGTTATGTCGTACTATTGAGGTTATTATAGGAAATTGCACTACTTGAATTAACTAATAAATAGCGAAGCACCGGTAATATCATGTGAGCTTACCTAAATCAAGTTGCTAAATTGCATTTAGCTTATAGTTAGTTAAAGTGAGCAAAATGTACCTCAATGTTCTTAGTTGACCATTTACTGCACGACCTTTGTTTTTATTGGATACAACAATTCCCTACCATTTCCAAGACTTAGATTGCAGAAATTAAAGACAATATAACGTAGCAATTTTATCATTGCTGCTGGTGGTGGTGGTTTATCTGATTTTCTTTTACTGTTTACTATTTTTTAAGGATTTAGTTAAAGAACATTTGCTTGTAGACTTTGTTGATGGGTTTGACAATCAAGGGGTTAATATGGAAGCATGTTTTCACTGATTGCCAATTATGCAAAAATTGACATCATGTTCTGATGGAGGTTACTTTAGTGGATTCAGTTCAATTTATTTATTTATTTTTTAACTGGGATTGTGTTCTTAGGAAAAAGATGACCTTGAGGCTCAGCTCCGTGAAGTTAATGAGAAAGCTGATCTCACATCTTCCCAGCTGTCAGCATTACAGCAAGAGTTGGAGCGCACAAGGCAACATGCAAATGAAGCACTGAAAGCAATGGATGTGGAGAGGCAGCAATTACGAAGTGCAAACAACAAGTACAGTCTCGAAAAAGCTTCTTTTGTGTTTCTGCATTTTCGTGTTATGAATGCTTAGAGCGTAATGTTGAAGAAAAATGAACATCTGGACTTCTAAAATTGTCCATGTTTCTTTGTAATCATTTGACGATTTTTTCTTACATAGACTTCGAGACAGCATTGAAGAATTACGTCATTCTCTGGTCCCCAAAGAGAATGCTTTGGAGGCAATGCAACAGTCTCTTTTGGAGAAAGAACAGGTATCTAATCATATATGCTGGGGCAATCAAGAAATATCATCTGTTATTCTATCATGATTATTTTAAAGTTTGAATTCATCGATTCATATTATCTGGTCGCTAATGTTGTCATAATCCTAATGCACGCATATGAGTATATCTATGTCTGTGTCTCAGTACACATACACATGAGTTTTGTCAGTTTTGTGTCCGGACCCTACTCTCCCTTTCTGTGTGTGACAGAATCTATCTCTACTTGCTAAATCTTTGAGTTAGTGAACTTATTTATGTTCCTATCTCTCACTTTGCTCTGTAATAATTAGTTATTGACACTTCTTTTTTACATGGAAATAGTAGTCAGGAGGTAGATATGGATTAACCACCCAGGTTGCTAGGTGGAGGCTATGAGATAGTATTTGTGAATTAATCAAGCACTTTATGGGCTTCAACCTAGGACTTAGTTACCGTGTTTAGCGATGCAGTGTCGTAATGTGGATGCCATTGTCTTCTCTGATGATAATCTTGAATAAATTAGATGAAAATGGAGATTTTCTTCCCCTCACACTTTGGGATATAAAGGATTTGATATCATGATTTTGTATTAATTTATGGCAAACATTGCATGCAATGCATCCCTCTTCAAGAAATGACTCCATTTGGCTATCACTTTGCTCTCCTCTTCAATACTGAATACAATGAGGTCAATCTTCTCAGGTTTCAATAGAAGGTTGGAAGGAAATCTTGCAACTTGTTTGGAGTTATTTCCAAACAAGAATTTTTGTCTGCTCAAGACAATGACATGTTTGCCTGCGGGAATAAAATTTTCATTTTTTGAAAGATTCCTCCAGATGATTTTAAACATCTTATCATTACCATGTACCGATATATATATTTATATGTATGTATTTATGTATCTAATCGTTACATTTCTTTTATATCTTTATGCATATTTCTATCATTACGTCAGGAATAGGTGTATTTATTTCATTTTCCAACCATTTTATCAAGACATAAGTATATATACATATTACAATCAATTTCCCAATCGTAATTTTGGAAAAATTTCGATTTGACACCACATCAAAAGTTCTAATAGATCATTCAAACACATTTCATTTGCCACTCATTTCCACTTTCACTACCAAAACACCACCTCCTCACAGCATACTCCCAAGCATTTAGGAAAACAACTAGCAACAAACACTAGTTATTAACAGCGACTAGGTCAAGAAATTCTTTTCTGTGATGACATCTGATTAGTTCATGGTACTTCTTGCCTAATTTGGACATTGTGATTCAAATGTTGAAGTTTCTGAATACATCTGTGGTGAAAATTTAACTCTAAAACAGCCCTCTGCAAATACTAAGCTTCACAGCTTTACCGCTAGATATGTTTGGGAGAAAACTTGTGTTTTGCTGACTTAAGTTTTAATCTGTCTGCTCTTAGTCCAGTCCAGAGGCCAAATATGTGCCATACTTGTTAAGTTGCTTCTTCACTGAAGCATCTCTTGTGACAACAAGATCTTAAAGTCCCTCCAAGTGAAGCTATTTACTGATAAACAAGGTGTGATGCACTTCGATAACAAGTTACAGAGCAATATTACAGGGTCAATCTGATAACAAATTATTAGCTAACTAGGACACATGCCAAAACAACAAATACATGGCACTTGGGAAACCATTCCACCGGGAAACTGAAGCACCAAAAAAGGGAGAAGAGAAAAAACAATGCCTTGGGAAGTCATCCTAATACCACTTCAGCAAATGAAGAACAGTTAGGGCATCTGGAAAAGACATGACATGAAAAAACTGCAAATCCACCATGAACATGAGTTCTGTAGGGTCATGCGAAGATAGTTTCTATTTTGAGGTGAATTCTTAAATTAGTGTTGTAGTCTGAATGTATCATGGTGATCGTCATGTTTTTTCCCCCTGCATTGTACTCATTGAACGTTTAACGTATTTGACAAAAATTAAGAGCAACTGGGTATCTGATATAAAACAATAGTAAAGAGCAGAACATCATATGGTTGAATGAAGCCTAGAATAATTGATGATCTGATATCAGCTAAGTCGATCTGCTCTTTGGAAGCTAAGATATTTATGTGGATGTATTAGTCAAGTTGTATGTCTTATTTGTTTGATATTTACTACCAAGAAAGATTGTTATCATTGTCCACCATTCCTTTCCAAGTAATTGTTTTGTGTGTGATATATATAATCCTGCAGTAGTCTCTGTAATCTATAAGTGTTCCCTGAAAACATTCTCTTCACTTTACATAGAAATGTTCTTGCACTTCTGCAGATGTTGGAAGACATGCGAGGGTTACTGCAGGCAGCTGATGAAAAGAGGCAAGCTTCAATTGCAGAACTCTCTCTAAAGCATCAGAAGGTAAAGTGCACCCGGATATCTGAGGAAATGCTTGCTTCTCATGCATGAAAGTTCAGTTCCTTCTTTAACTTCAGATTTCTCGCCTCCAATTTACACCTTACCGAATTTCTAGATATTAATTTCTTGCTCTTGTTCTCTTTGGCAGCAAGTAGAGGATATGAAAGCCCAAATTGCTGATGTTTTAGCTGAGAGAAGCCGAGCAACTGAAACAATATATTCTCTGCGGGTGCGCTTATACATCTTACTCTTGTTTTGCTTCTCTTCAAAGGATAAAGTGGCAGTAACCAAATTAACCTTTATGTTCTATGATCAGTTAGTTTTTCTAATTAATATCTTGTGACACCTTATCATTTTTCCTACGCACCTACAAGCAGGAGGTTGGTAATTCAAATATTTTGAGATGCTAAACTTAATTGGTGCTTCATTTCTTTTCTATTTCCAGGCTTTAATTGCGGAAAAAGACACCAAGATTGCGGAAATGGATGCAGCTTCCAGTGGGGAAGCGGCACGACTTAGAGCTGCAATGGAGACTTTAAAAGGAGAGCTCAGTCATCTGAAAAATGAACATGTATGATTTCGTCTTTAGCTTCTTTCAGATGGTAGATGCTGCTAATTAAGCAAGCTTGCTGTTTGGCCCAACTCAAGAGTCCTGCCTTGATAATTTTGCTTAATTGACCTTTTGTTCTATCTTCTAGCTCATACTTTTGGGTAAGTGGCATAAACTGGGGTGTAACTGTTTTTACATTGTTCATGATTCTATTCCATTCTCAATGTGTTCTTGTTACACTTTACTATACAATCCACATGATATCATTTTCCTTGAGGTAACAGAAGCTATAAGTAAACAGAAAATTTGTAGAAGCGGACATGTAGTGTACTGCAATTGATTGCACTCAGATCTTGTGATTAGAACGAGAACAAATGACATGGATATTTTCCCATAGTCCAGAGTATCTGTAGTTGTTAATGCAGTACCACCTTTTCCGATCTAATGTATGTTGTAGAAAATCTTAGTTGATGGAATTAATAGCTTTGAGTTTTCCTAAAATGTCATGTTATGTTTCTTTACAGATTAAGAATTCAGTAGACTACTAAAATATGTGTTCTACCTCTTCAGGAATAGAATCGGTCATTATTAAATTTGATTATGTAGTTGTAAGGTTCACTACCCTTGCTGGGGTGAAGCTGTTTTCTCTTATCTTGCCCCTGTTGCTTCGTCCTAATATCATCATTCTCCTCATCCTACAAAAACTTTAATTCAGGTACTCGTCCCCGACAATAAATACGTTCCTAAAACATTCACTAAAGCCTTGTCCTTCTTTGTACTGATCGGCTGGAAATTAACATCAACCCCACCTCAACAAAAGATTTTTGAACCTCTCCTGCTGTACATATAAGTTTCCTCAGTCTTTACCGACTATCAAGATCACACGCTGTCTTTCTATTGGGAGTATTTGTTGTACATGAATAAATATATTACTATAAGATTAATCCAATGGGACTGTATTCAAACATTATTGTTGGATTAAGCATAAATGATTGTTAAAGTGAGAATCATTTTGCATTTAGAGATGTGTTGTAAATTTTTTATTGTCAATTGCGGGATGTGGTTTGGACTTGACTAACGTAATCAGTACTGAAATATTATTGAGAAAAGTCTATTATCTTTTGAAGTTATGTGCACTACTGTTGTTGACCTAGTGAACTCGAACTTTTCAATTTCAGCGAAAAGAACATCCCATATCCCGTAATTGCATGGTCACGTGACTGTCTTTCAGTACATACTTTTGTTGGTCATGTCGAGTATTTTTCCTTGAGGCATTGTTTGTTAGCCAGTAAGTAACAGGATTCTAAATGACAATGATATAGTCGTAATCTGAGAAGGACTCCTGGTGTATGATTGTATAATAATACTTTAAACATTGAGGAAATAGGTAATCGATGGAAAGAAGAGGTGGGTTTTTTTGAACTATTGGACAAATTTGTGTTTCTGGCTGGATAACACATATGAGATTAAGTTCATACGGGATTAGTGATCCAGTGACCATTTTGCAAATGAAGGATGGGAGAAATACAAAAGAAATGAACTATTTTCTGCACTATCATTCAGTGGGTGCCACAAAGTTAAATGTACAGTTTGGTCTTTAACTTGAGATGATGCAAGGAACTAATGTTCATGATGCATTCAGGAGAAAGAAAAGGAAGGATTGGAAGCTGCACTGCAGTCCATGAGATCAAAGCTGGAGATATCTGAGAGTAACAGGATACATGCCGAAGTTGAAGCAGCAAAATTGAGAAGTATTCCTGTTCTTCTTTGCATTTTTGTTTCCATGTCGGACAATGGAACAGCATTTTTACTTTTTTTCTTTATCAGGTCAATTGGAGTCAGAACTTTCGGTGCAAACTCAGCTGCTGAACAGTAAAGATGCTGAGCTAGGGGAAGCCAAAGACAAGGTTATTTGTTCCCCTCTTTCTTTGTGCCTGTACTTTAAGGAATATCCAGATATAGTACAGTTAACCTCTTTGTTCTGCATTTTGCCACTTGTTTTTGCACATTGCAAACACTTCTTTGTTTGGAGTAATTCTGGGACAAATGGAAGGGTAGTTATTCATTTGAACTTCTTGAATTTTGATTGAAGGTGGTTATTTGTGAACCAGCAAAAACTACAAGGATGAATATGTTTTCTTGTGTCAGCTGGGGGTTGGTTGGGTTACGAGCCACCCTCTCCCGAGTGATATATGAATATTTACCGAATATGTACGATCCAATTCATGAACTTCCAGTCCTGAAATGAAGGAAATGGATAGTCTGAAGAAATTAAGGAATACCAAGAAAATCACAATTGGGGAACTGAGAGTCATTTTTGAAATATTTAGCAGTATTTACCGTGACCTAAAAAGACATGGAAGCTAGTTTACATAGGCATGTGTCATGGCCTATGAGTGAAACTAAATCTTACCTCGATGACAAAATTTGATATATTTTCTTTTCTTGGGTTGTTCTATGCTTACATTTTCGTAATTTTTGGAATAGCTGGTCTGAAAACCCGAAGTCAGGAGTGTTGTGTGAGGCTGAAACAGCCAGCTGAAAGCTTTGTTGAGGAAGTGGTTGCCAATCATTAACCCTTAATTGTACCAGTCCCAAATGCTTTGAGAAGACTCTACAGGTGTTGTATTTTAGGCCTGCATCCAGATGTTTCAGTACACTACTCAATTAGACCCATTAAGTTGTTGCGTCTAAGTGGCTGACAAATTATCTCGCTTACACCTATTTGGTTTAACCACACTCAAAGGGATATTACATATTCCAGGTTTGAATCCTCATCCCCAGTTCACCCCAGAACGATAGCTCCGTTGGCCTTCCCTGCACACTGCTAGAGAGAATCCCATGCATGGAGACCGAAATAATGATAATACCCCAAATGTCGTGGAATAGAATGTGGCTTTCATAATTTGAATTAAGAAATCTGTCTCATTGAATTCTGTGACATGGTACCAGTATATTGTAATGTTGGATGGAGACTCGCCTAGAATAGTCAATATGATTGTGCTTTTGTAGGTGTTAATCTGTAATGGCCTTGGAATCAGTCCTTCTAAGTTTTGTTATTCCTTGTGCCTAGAGTGTCAATATGTTTTATATGTCAATGCTCTTAAGGTTGTAATCTCTCTCTGTAATCCACTGATGACTAATTCCACGAATAAATGCAAATTCACTGAACAGACTTCATAGAGTAAGTACAGAATCATGATGCGTTAGAATGGTTACTTCTTATTCTAATTAGGTCTGAAATCATCTCTATTGAATTTATTTCTTGTTCTCAAACAACTGACTCATCTTCCCTTCCATCACAAAGAGCCTGGGATGAGCCTATGAGGAACTTAGATGTGGGTATGTTGTTAAGCATTTATCAGAAGACCAAGTGATTGCTTCTTGTCCGTTCTGACTTGATTATTTCTATATTTGTATATTTTACATTGTATGCCTGTGCTTTATCATCTTCTGTGTGGTTTACATATTGCAGATAAGTCGTATAGCAAGTGAATTTGCTTCTTACAAAGTTCGAGCTCATGCACTGCTTCAGAAAAAGGATGCAGAATTAGCTGCTGCTAGAGACAATGATCAATTCAAAGCTCTTGAGGAAGCCCTGAAGGTGGAATGAGTTATTGTTCTGTTTTATCTGAGAAGAACTGTCATTTCATATATTGTGCCTCATAAGTCATGATATTTATGTTTCCCAGGATGCTGAGAGAGAAATACTTTTAGTATCAGCAGAGAAGGATAAAGCTATCCAAGATCTTAAAGATGCTTTGACTAATTCCGAAAAGGAAATTTCCATCAGGTGATGATATTTCTTAATGCCCATTAAAATTGTATTACTGATACACTTTAATAGAGTCAGATCCTTGGAACAATATGTTGGTGTGATAAAGTATGGAAGATAGAAATGAGTCATGCCTTTTCTTCTCTTGCTTGCATTGTGCTTCATGTATATTCCCTCCATCTAAGCAAACTCTTGACTTCAATCTGCAGAGTGTTAGGTGAAAATGAGTGTTTCTGCAACTTAATTTTCTTTCCCCTCCAAAGCAAGCAAAAATGGATATCTATAGGTCTATAACTGTCGAAGTGTGTTGGACATTATTGACTCCAAAACTCCATGACCAGACGCAATTGGTTGCAGATAACCCAACTATCAGACGGTGATGTTTACTGGCCACTGGCCAGACAGACCCAAAGCTAAAAGGGTACCTGGTACTTGATAAGATACAGTAATAATCTTGGCAGCTTTGGATGGGTTTCGAGTTCTTTTTTCATACTAAACAAAATTGAACCAAAACTCATCCTTGGTCACCTAGGGATGTTGTGCAGCGAGTTGTTGTGTTTTCCCTTTTGCTTGAATGTAGACTTTGTCTGTAGCAAAGTGGTTTTTTTTTTTTTTTTCTTTTTTTTTGGAAGAAGTAGCAAAGTGGTTGTTCAGAAGGTAGGAAGGGGCACAATCAGAAGGGGGCAGTCTACACGAACAGTGCTAAGGCAGTCAGGCAAAGGAAAGTAGTTAGGAGGGTGTTTGTCAAGGTGGAAAGAGAGGAAGGAGGGAGGGAAAGGCTGTTGGCAAGAATGTTAGTGAAAGGCATGTGAAGATTGGGGGGGGGGGAAGGGTGTTTGCAGGAATGTTGAAGGGCAGCAATCTGCTGGTCAGTGTTCAGGAAATTGGTTAAGGAGAAGTAACACAGGAAAGAATCATTTTTCAACTTTTACTTTGTTTTAAACCTTAGTACCTGTGAGTTTCTGGGAGTATTTGTTCCCCTCAAAACCTAAACTGAAACTTTAAAATGTTTTATTGGAAACCCAGTAACCAGTCAAAACGCAATTTCACCATCCTGAACCATTAATATCCATTCTGGTCAGGTGAACACCCTGAAAAAATTGGTTTCATGTCCATCCATATCCATATTTCCGTTGAGTAAAAAGTTTATCTTAATTGTTTCTTAGTTTTGGGAACATGGAGTCACTAAGACCTGTTAGCTTACTGTGGAGTATGAAAGCAGCGAACATGCTGAATACTACGGCATTTTTTGGAGGCAATTGTACTTTTTAGTTGAACACAAAGGGTGAAATTATGATATGTCCATTTAATATTTTCATTGCTCTTATATTCCAAGATAGTCGTCAACCACTAACAACTAATCACCTTCTGTTTTTCCTATTCCTTGGATAAGCATTTCGACTAAGTTGAACTTCTGGATGAAATAATTAAATCTACTTGATGCACATTGATTCTGGATGTAGACATTAGATATGGCATTTATGCAATATGTCCCATCAACCCATTATGTCCTACATTTCCTGGAGAATGTTGTGTCATCTTGTCTGTTCCCACGTCTGCTTCTGCATTCATGCTTCAAAGTTAAAAAGTACTGACCATCACTTGCAGGACATTATTCTCGAATTGTTCTGAAAAGAATTTATCATAAGGAACATGACATTGTTAATGAAATGAGGAAGTTGATTTCTCTATGAAGTAATATAGACCAACATCGATATATATAGGCTGGTATTCCATAAAAGATTTTCATGGATGAGTCTTCATTTATCTTGTGCATGCAAGTGAAATATTTAAGTTCTGACTGCCGATCGGATAAATATCAATATCTGATATGTCATTCTGAGTATTCTGAACTTTTTAATTGTCTTCTTCAGAGATTCAGCTCTCAGCAGCGTGGAGCAGCAGATTAAGAGCTTGCAATTGAAGTTGGACTCTGCTCTTTCTACGCATCAATCTGCGAAAGACGCATGGGACAGAAGCCTCCAAGATGTGGAAGAAACATGGCGATGTACTGCAATCATCTTTCCCTGTTAGCTTATTATGATATGCATATTGTTTCTTGTACTCTATGTGGGGAAATGGTCTTTCATTGACTTGAATATTAACTGTACAGTGAGATGTGAAGCACTGGAAAGGCAAAATAAAGAGTATTCTGGTCAAAATTTGCAAAAAGAAGTAGAAGAGCTGAAGTTACAATGTAAAATGTTGAAGGTTGTAGCCACCCTAGTCATCTGTTGAATTGAATATTGGTTGCCTTTTCTTATTATTGAACTACTATATCTCGCAGGATGAACAAAAGTCCTTCCGGGATCTTGCTGATAAAATGATGGAGGAGAAGGATAAAGAGATCTCTAGGCTTTTGGATGATAACAAGAATCTAGAACAGTTGCTGGATTCAAGGCCATCTGTACGCTCCTTCTCCCTTACAGAGAATATATACCCGCACACTATTGGTCAAATTTGATTTTCTGTTAGGGTTCTGTTTGTTTATTTCATGTAACATTATTATATAGTCTCTGCATTCATTAGTCAGGTCTGTACTTTACAGTTCTTTGATATCTGACTCGTTATCTTAATTGTTTTCAGGCCGAATATCGTGACGACATTACAGGTAAAATGTTCATCTTCTAATTCATAAAGATAATGTTACAATCTAATTAACATGTCAAAAAGCTGGTGCTTATAAGTTGGCTGGAACGTGACTTTTCTTTGAGCTTGATGCATGCAGCTCTTCAGAAGCAGGAACCCTCAAGTTCTAGTGCTTCAGCTGCAGAGCAACAGATCCTGGTATGCACAGTTTTCCCTGTTATGTAATCCAAGCTTATTGTCATTTGATACAAAACTACGCTCCATTATATTACTTTCATTCTTCAACTGTATTTATGTTCAGAGTTCAAAGAAACTTCTGAAGTAGTTGTCATCTGTATACAGTTGAAAGAAAAAGTATCAGAGTGAAATTTGCTGCTGACATGAATAAGATGGCTATATGATTCTTTTGACAAATATAGGTTAGGCGAACTTGCTCTTATGTCTATGCACAGGTCAAGAAAGTGTCAACATCTCCCACTCACCTTTTCCGATATATGCAAATTCAAACCATATAACTCTTGAATTTTTATGGCTGCCTCGCCTCGTTTAGAGTGTTTCCAGTCCTCCAGTGTTTTTGTTTCGAACTATAGTTCTGAGACAAATGTGGCTGTGATTCATTTCTTAATTTTTAATGCTATTTAAAGTATTTCATTCTCTTTTTTGGTTTTCGTGAAGTTTGTTTGGGTAAAAAAATGCATTGTATCTCTGGGAGAAGGTTTCTATTCCCTAAAAGAGGAAAAGACAAGAGAAAGTTTCTCATTCAACTCTTAGCTGTATCTTCTATAACATGAAATATGTGCACAGTGATTGAAAGTGCTCCCAAGCTTGGCTGCCAGGTAATATGACATAAAAGATCACTGTTGGCTAAACCAGAATCCATTTGTGGGATGTGGGGTATTGCATTTGATGCATATTCACCTTTCTCTGTATTTGTTTCTGTGCATGTGAAAATATATCAAGTATTTCTGACAAGCCCATTAAAATGAGAATTCCGTCCTGCTTGTGGCCTAGACTCACTTAAAAAGATTGTTTCTTTCCCTTCTAACTATACTAAAAATATTATCTTCCTTTAGGATTAAACTTGAAAATTTTAACATGTATTACACTATGTCGTGTTTTTGACGTAGTTGTGTTGTTTCAGATTTTGGCAAGACAACAAGCTCAGAGAGAAGAGGAGCTTGCTCAAACGCAGCGGCATATTCTTGCACTTCAAGTATGTGATGTGGGAAATCTGATTGTGCACCATTTTTATCTATCAACCCATGAACATTGAGCCGTTTGAGTTTCCTTTGTGATTATAATGGATGGGTTTTATAAATTTGTCAACTACTGTCTAGAAAGAAACAATTAGAAGCCTCGATTAAAGCAAAGAAAGAATAATGTCAGCAGAAGTCAAAGGACAAAAAGAGCAAGAAAAGACAGAAGAGAACACAGTTCACTCTTGCCTGGGTTCAGGCTAATCCACATGAACATAATATGAATTCTCAATCTTAAAGAATTGCTGTCAGAATATCATTTCATATGTAAAATTTTAAAAATTCTCATACAATAAATCTTTTATAAGTATCTGTTGACTTCAAATTTTCAGAGGTCTCTCAGGAATGATGAACCAAAATAGGAGAAGCAGCTTCCTGAAACCTTGCGGAGAATGTTGACCACAACTGTATGATTATTCCTAGGTAACAAAGATCATAGGACTTGAGACTTGTAATGAAGAATTACTATAAAGTAGAAAACGATTTCTGAATCTACTCCTACCATAAAGTAAGCTAAATGAGATTTATCGAAGCGACGAAGACTATTTTAACTAGAGATTTACGTTATGCTAGCATAGTCGTCTCTAGTTTATTCTGAAATGAGCTTCGTTAGGTAAGTAGATTTCATGGTTTACTTCTTCAAATTTATTGTCTCTCAGGCCCTTTTTTGTCTGCATCTAAATGTGTTCTGGGGATTATGTATATGTTCTGAGGCTTTAAATGCAGGAGGAAATTGAAGAGCTGGAGAATGAAAATCGCCTCCACAGGCAGCAGGTACTTAATAATGCTAGTTTTCATACAATTTGAGCTGGTAATCTTCTAATTTATTTAAGTTTGCAGTATTTTTTCAATGCAAATCCGAATTAAAGTGAGCTGTCAGACATTCGTGGCATTAAGAGGGTGTTTGGCTAAGCTTTTTTAAAACATCTTCTAAGCTCCTACATCATATAAGATGTTTTAGGAGCTTATAAGATGTTGGATCTTATTTTAAAAATAAGCTCCTAAAGCGTTTGAATATAAGATGTTAAAGCGTATAAGATGTTTTCACATCTTATAAGATGTTATGGTGTTTGGTATAATAAGGTCTTTTTATTGGTAAAATCTAATAGATAATTGTTTTTACAAAAATATAAAAAAAAAATTGACGAATTATTACCTAAATTTTTTGAATAAAAATAATATATATATACATTCATGCTAGTCGAATATTAATATAGATATATAATTGGTCTTTTCTTTGTTAATGCAATGAGTATTGCTCATTGTATAATTTATAATGTCTTGAATTTAGATTTTTTAAGTAAATATAATATCAATAGCAATCTTATTTTTGTTTAACTATAATAATTTATTATTTAATAATGAAGGATTTTTTGAATGCAAGATAGCAATAAAATTCTTTAAAGTCCTAGATAGAGAGTGTCTATATGTGTGTGTGTGTGTGTGTGAAGAGAGTGTCTCTCTCTCTCTCTCTCTCTCTCTCTCTCTCACACACACACACACATATCTTGAAGGGGTTCGCTACATTTTGGATGAGGCATGGTCATACATTAATATGGTTGTATCTTTCATTGAGATAGTGTCACTACCTTTGTTCAGTCTTGATGATAATGTGTAATGTGTGCAGGAAACCAAGCTGAAGGAAGAACTCCGGAACATGGAAAGGACACAGAAGAGGGAAGGAGTGGATCTAACGTATCTTAAAAATGTCATTTTGAAGCTTCTAGAGACAGGTATCTTTAATTCAATTTTCCCCTCACCTTCACATGCAACTCCTCATTATGAGATGCTTAATTATAAATAACTATCTTTTCAATGATTATTTGCTATTTTTAAAGTATTTTTTAAGTAGAGCAAATGTAAGCTTCTATTAACAAACAATGGTCACTTTAGATTTCTTTAATTCCCCTTTTGTGCCTTTGCAAATTATTAGGTGAAGTGGAGAGACTGCTTCCAGTTATTGCAATGCTTCTTCAGTTCAGCCCTGATGAGGTGACTGTCTTCCACTTTCCTGATCAATCCTTTATACCACAAAGAATTCTTATGTGGAAACTGATGTTGAACATATTCTGCAGTAGTTTCTTTTTTGTACAGTAGCGTATGAGCATTAGGTCGAATCGAGAGTTTATGCGAACTTGTCCATATTGCTTTCATTATGTTCTAAACCAGAGACATTAGGAACTTGTACCTCATACTGGAAAATGCAGGTCTAAACTGCTTTTGGAGCCTCAATTATCCAATTGACCATTTAAGCATGTTTCAGAATCAGAAACCTGAGTTTGCCCAGCTTATCAAGTTCCAAAAGTAAATATCATTTGCTGCTTATGATTTAGGATCTTCAGAAATGGGCTCGGTTGCAAATCGAGGATAAATAAAACAGTGAAAAACTTGTCCTGAAGCACTAATGACGGTGTCCAAATCTCAGTTGTGAATACCTCAACTAGAATTAGAAGTGGGAAGTTATTGGTTATAAAATTTCTGAAAGCTGCACTTAAAAGTCACTTGCCGGTCACCTCTTGCAAGTTGCAGCGCCTTCTCTTGCAAGCAACACCTCATTGGTAACTTTCTTCCATTCCAGCTCTTCTCTGCACCAAATCATGCTCAAATCCTACTGCCCATACCTGCTCCACCAGCTGTAGGGTTTACACTTCTTGAACCTTTTTCTTCCTCCAGCACTTGATTCCTTGTTACTTCTACCAGTGGTCTAGGTTAACAGCAGTTAGGAGTCGAAAATTTTGAATTTTAGGAATATTCTTACTTAATTTTGCACTTAATTTCTTTATCTTATTCTGATTACATGAATTAATCTTTCCTTTGATTTCACCTGAATTTTAGTTTCTGCTGGCTTCTTCTTACATTAATTGTTTGAGCTTGAAATTGACTATGAACTGAAGCATTTCACAGCACTGCAAAGTCAACTGAAAATTCACAGCCTCAGATACAAAAAACCCAGAAATGAACATGAAACTTGCCTCCAACTGAATCTGAAAGCCCAAATATCTGGGTCAACTACATTCAAGTGTTCTGGCATGTGGTTTTTGAACGAGTCATCCTCTTAACAATCCTATGTCGTACATTTGCAGATGCAGAAGTGTCAACAAGCCTATCGCTCCTCCAACGATGTTACACCTAGCCCTGCAAGTGATTCTTCGGGATCAGGGTTGTCTCTATTTTCCAGATTCTCATTTTCATAGCATGACCCGTTGAGATTATATGATGCAACAGGACTAATTGTTAGGTGCGCACTGGGAGAGATGCGGCAGCGATTAGTTTTGCTATCTGCTATGTAGCATAAAATGTTACTTACTATAGTGTAAAGAGATCTCTACAAGGATGGAAGTGAGATACTTCAAGTACAGAGAAAAGAGAGTGAGAGAGTAATAAGCGCCATGCTTTCAAAATGTGTTGTACAGACAATTTTTCTCATATAATTTTCCCAATTGAGTACAAAGTAAACCATGTGATTTGTTACATTTATTGATTAATACCTTTGTTGACATTGGTGTAATCTTTCTTCTCCAGGAAAAGAGTAACTTTCTTCATGTGCTTCCATAGTTTTTTAACATTGGTTATTATTTATAGTGTAAGATACATTTTGCTCCTCTATACTATGGCCCATGATATAGATTTAGATTAGTATTTGCGAGGGCTTGTGTTTCTTTGCTCAACATTTGGTTTTGAAGATTCTGCTAAAATTATTGTATTTTTGTGGTATGGACTAATTGTATGATTAGCATATGTATGCTTATTTAAATAGTTCGGGATTTGATAAATTAATTTACTTGAGTTTTATGATTAGGCAGAGATAGTTGAATTGCATTTTTGAGCAACTACAAGATGAGAGTTTTGTTGCTTATGCAAGTAGTTCTATCATCATATGTTTTTTCGGGGATGATTGGCATGTAGGAATAGAATTAAGTTGTAATATAATGAATTTAGGAATGAAATAAGGATGGGAAATGAATTATATTTGAATATAGGTTTTATTGTTGGCATACACAAAAAATTAACAATATATGAGAAAATTGTGTACACAACACACATCTTAGAAGGAAGGAGCTCCGAAGTTAATTTAATTCACATGATTAATAATTAGAAATGAATGATTAGTAATTGAATGAAGTTATTTTTATGACAAATTTATTTATTTGGTAACTTTTTGAAAAAAAAATATTTATTCATATTTTATTAAATACAATTAATTCAATTGTATAATAGTAGTATTCTCAAAAATTGCTTATAGAAGGGTATAAGAAATTTATAAAACATCTAATATGTTATTACAACTAAAAAAAATATTTATTTATTTAAAAAATAATTTATTGATTCGAGAAACTCAAATAATTTTTTTTCTAAAAATAAAAAATATATTGTTTTGAACAAAAATTACTCCATTCGAATGAAAAAAAGAAAAGACTATAGGCTAGAAGTTTGTGAATTTATTCTATCAAATGGGTAATTTTGTCGAAGAAAAAAAAATCATCCCTATTATTATAACTAATATCATGTTGAGGGAGGGATGGATACTCCCTCACCTAAGGGAATAAAAAATCTCATGGGATAAGTATTTCTAAACTTAAATTATATCAATCATAGATATAGAAATAAACTTGAAAATGTCTATTCCATTTTCAGTCCATCCCTATATACCAGTCTTAGGGAAGAAGGATAACCTTTGGGGTAAACTCCGAAACCTTTGAAGTTTAATGTTTTGTTGTGGCCTACGACAAAGACGAACTCCGATTTTTATTTTTAGAGAAAAATCCACTATCCATTCATTATGAATATCAGCGAGAAAGGAAGAGGTCACTGAAGGCGGAACATTTGTTGTCCCTTCCAACCTCAAACCAGAACGCCTAGAAAGAAGGTGGGTGACAGAGTTGCCCGACTGACATACAAGAGAAAAAGAGCAGTTAAACTGAGAAGCTAAGAACTTAATTTCATTGATAACAGAGCAGAGTGGAGAGTGGTCCGGTTCGACGCTTGAGGAAAAGAGTCTCGCAATCTCCTTCCACCATGCAGTGAGGGAATCCGAGTTTGACTGCACAAGGGCCTCCCCAAGTTCTGGTGAAGCGATGAGATAACCAGGCCAAACAAGTCCGGCTAGTGTCCCTGGCAATAATCTCGATGCAAATGTCCAGGTCGGGTTTGAAAGTAGCAGCATCGAAACAAGTTAACTTTGCCGATTTGTTATAAACACACATCCATCTTCTTCAGTAACATTCTCATAATAAACAAAATTCAACAATTTGTACATTGGCAAACCTTAAGGATTGAGTATGTGCAATGCTATTAAACCTTCTGCATAGTGAACTACCATTCATTTGGATGAAACAAGACACAGGAAAATCGCCAAGAATGCTACTGCTTAAATAATATCAGAGAAATGCAACACGTTGAAGTGTTTCAGAAACCACCAGCATTCAGTCGCATACAATCAGATCTATCTTGTTCATCTGATGAAAAATGAAAAAGGAATCCAACAAAATAGCTACCCAGAAAGAGGCTACTGAGGAGAATTCAGCTAATTCAGCAATTCAAAAGGGCTTCAAGAAAGCAAGATATTCACAGAAAGCAGATAACCCAGAGATGAAATCATCCATTCACTTCACAATAATGCTGAACCAGGACACCAGCTACAGTAGAATAAGTCTTGCATGCTATGATAACAAACAATAAGCATCAATCACATTTAAGTGTACCACTGAATCTAAACAAAACACAACTTCGAAGTCTTCATGACTGTTCTTGTCATTTTAAAAAGCAACAGCAATTCATCTAATGGTACATTTCACCTAGAACCACGTGCATAGTTCCTTTCAAGACTACGCCGAGGTGAGTATGACCTGGACCTCTCCCTTCTTGATCTACCACCAGATGGTGAATGTCTAGGAGAGTAATCACGTCCCCCCCTATAAGGTGAATGCCTAGGAGACCTCCGGTAGCCATAATCGTCACGGCTGGAACCTCCACGATACCTACCACGATCACCACGATCACCGCGATAACCTACAACCAAGCAATTCATATTAAAACAATAAACTTGAGTAAAGACAGCAACAGCCAACAAGAACTCACCGTCACCCCGAGTACTTTTCAGCCCAAGATAATGACCAGGAGTGGGTGTCCTTGCGCGCTTCCTCCGCGACTAAAGAAAAATAAATAGCCTCACTTCATATGATCTAAAAATGCACAGTTTATCGCTCAAGGAAGTAAAGCATAATGAGAATTTGTCAGCAAGAATAACATACGCAAAAGAAACTCCAAACTCGGAACACACATATAAAATAAAGAAAATGGCATCTATGTTCTCCTACTGCCCTACGGAGGGTAACACATACAGCAGACAAGTTGACTGCACCATGCCACCATCTATCTCACATTTGATTTAATCAATCAAATAAAAGAAAATGAGAGAAAAGGAAAAATCAATGCCAGGTATAAGATACCATAAAAGCCTGATTACAATGTTGACAAAGACCCTTGATTAATTGAGAGTTGACTATTTGCTGAAGTTGTATAGTTGTTGGGCAATATAGATGCTATTTAGTTGATCAGATGCAAGTGAAAAGCTGTTTTAGCTTTGTTGCGATGGATGGACTGATCATCTTTGATTTCTGCCAACATAGCTGACGCAATATCTTCTGAATATAACCAGAAAACCTTCAGGTCAAAGAGGTTGATTTACGATCAAATACTTTATACCAGCTTCTATCAGACAGGTAGCTTACCCTCTCCACAGTTATGTACCGGCCTTCCAGCACTGATTGATTGAGGTGTTTGATACAACGATTGGCATCCTCAAGACAGTCCATAGTTATAAAAGCAAAACCCCGAGAGATACGAGACCGCGGTTCCACAACCAAAAATACTGATTTCACCTATAAAATTAGAGCAAATAGAGATCATCAACATGGAAAAAATGTCCACAATAATCCAGAAAAGGCTGCAAGGAGATGGAGAAACCACATTGTCAGCTTAAGCCATTCAGAACTCACAATTTCCTACATCGTGTTTGAAGATGTATCCACCTATCCTCAGTGGAGCTCGATAACAAATTACCTCTAACTAATCGATAGGGCCTCATTGGTAAGTGCTACAAGATTGAAATGGATGGTGTGAGTTTGTCAAAAATCCCTTGATGATGTATTTTGTTACAATTTTTTGGCCATTTTCTTTTTGCATCCCTTTTTACCTAGCTTGGCTCGCATTCGACTGGACTGATAATTGTTTATATAAAGAAAGGACTTTCTCTGAGGTGAGAAGAGTACCGAGAGGACAAGTGAACAGACTCGCTCTTGTTCTATCGTTGAATTTCCTCGTTTAAAGATTATTAGAAAAGTTTTAGAAAGGGGCACCCCTACTATACCCCTAAACTACAAGCTAGAGCGACTAGTAAGAGTAAGATAAGCAAAGGCGGTCCTTTTCTTTCCCCGGCAGTTGATGAGAATCAAGAGTAAACCACCACTAGAAATTTCCCATGCTTGCTTCACCTTGCAGAAGTCGGTTTTTCTCTTGTTTGATTTTCCAGCTTTGGTCAGCTGGACTTTTGAGGGTTCCACGCCCTGTGGTTGCCGCAAGGAATGACGTCATCGCTCCTCAGTGGAGCTCGATAACAAATTACCTCTAGGACTTAATTATTTACAATAATAAAACCTACTTTCAATAATGAAACCTAATCCCGGTAACAGTTCCAAACATCAGATATAACACCTAGTACACCCACTTTGCCAACATAAATTTTTCACCAAAGAAAGAACCAAAAGAACATAAAAAAAATCGAATAAGAACAAACCTTTCCTTCCTTAGAGAAATGATCTTCAAGGTCTCTCTCAGTGACCCTTGTAGATAGGCCAGTCACATAGAGTGTATTCCCTGGATTATTAGCATCCTCCCTGCATGAATGGATCCAAAGCAAAGCAAAGCACAAGCACAAATAACTAACAAGATAAAGTGAGCAAGGGCAATATAAGAAAATCAAAGCAGAATATTACAACTAACCTTCCACGGCCTCTTGACCCCGACCTGGACCTAGATCTGGCCCTTGGCCTTGACCATGATCTAGAACGAGATCTGGATTTGGACCTAGATCTCGACCTTGATCTGGATCTTGAATTCTCCTCCCATGGAGAAGGAGACCGCCCATAGCTGAAAGTATAAAATGTAGGAAAAGAAAAGTATCAACCACCCATGGTAAAAGCAAAAAACAGCTGCAATAACAAAGGTTTAACCTTCACTATGAAACGGAATGAGAAAAATGTTAAGTAGAATCCAGCTTGCGTCACAGTAGGTATACATGGAGACATAAGTCATTATAACAGCTATAACTGAAAATAACAGAACAGGCATATAACTATATGAATCCTACATTTATACAAGATTAGAGTAACTTCAGGCAAACACCCTGGACTGAGAGAAGATAGGATACTGCCAGGACACAAGACCATAGACACAGCTAAGAACTCCTCAGCAAAAGGCACATATGTGATAATCAGGTAACTGTAGAAATTCATGCAAATGAGCATCATTGTAAGTACAGCAATAAAATAGAGAAGAAAATAAACCGTTCACCATAATCAGCCAGCAGCAAATCATGAGTATTACTCAGTAAAGTTCCCTTTCAAAGCTCAATTAGGAAGGAGAAAAAAAAAGGACAGGTAAGTTCATTTTTGAAGGTTTGATCACCTCCACTCCAGATATTTAAGGTCATAACAATTCAGCATCAACTCAGTATATTCAATCATCAGCAGAAATATGTACATATAATTTGAAAACATTTACATTGAACAAATTCCAGCTTGTGATTTTCATTTTGAAACTACCGTGTATCAATTGTCTGCTTTTCAAAAGCAAATGCAAATCCAACTTTGTGAAATCATTTACATAATGACATTTTAACCATAAACCAAATTGTTCTTCAATAACTTTTAGTGCAGAGTGTTATGACACATAAGAAATTAAATTCATTTCCTTCTCCACCTATAAGATTGAGTTGATGTTCTCTTCCAAATGAGCATTCATTTAAAGTGAGGTATTCCCACGAATAATCCTCAAGGATATTAGTAAACCAAGACACACTGTTAACATCTAGCAAGAACTTATGAGTTCCGTAACCAACACCCACAAAAGATAAACCCAGAAAATAACTGTTCACGTAATTATAAGCTTGGCCGCAATCTCATGAATACAATAAGTTCACCGGGAAGTTAAGATGATACCACAATTGCAAATTCAATTTTAAAAACAGCCGCACTAACATAGAAGAAGTTAACAATCAGCATTCACAAAGGAACCCTAATCCTAAGCCCGTCTAACAATCATCATTGAAATAATAAGAAAAGCCACCGCAAAAAATTCACAAAGGAGCATTACGTTAACTCAGTGGTAGCCTAATCAAAAAAGGATAACCAGAAACAAAGAAAAATCAAGAAACACAAACGTCAGCAAACTCAAAAGAGAGAAATTACATAATTATACATAAGCAACCCAGCATATCGTATAAGAGGTAAGGAACCAGGGACCGTGGGCTACGCGACCTACAATTTTAAGTTCCTCTCCGAAAATAGAAACCCTAATCCTAAGCCCGTCTAACTCGAACATATAGATCAGAAACCCTAGAATAATTTCCCGGAAATCAAAGCCCAAAAAAAGAAGGCGAACAAGAATATTATAAATTCAGATTTTTACCGTTTGCGAGGAGAATCAGCCTGCAAAACAATAAGGATTTCCATTGTTAGTATCAACATTTACCCATCCAGAGTACATACATATCTGTAAACTTCAAATCCACATCCATAAGGCGAGAGCGAGAGAGAGGAAGATCTTACCATAGCAGAAGAGAAATGAAAAAACCCTAAACCCCGTCGCTCGTTCCGAAAGATGGCAATTCTTCTGAAAGGTATTGTTTGTTCTTAAATATATACACAGATGCTTTGCGAAACAAAATCGCCCCGGTTCAGTTTCCTTTCCACCAGTTAATTTATAGCGCCAGACCCGGTTTATCACCTGTCAGACCAAATCTGTTTGGACGTATTAGCCGTCCTGTGACGTTAAACTATCGTGTTGTTTTTGCTTGTATATAGTAAATATTTTTTTATATTTTAAAATATATTATAAATAAGAGCAAAATATATAAATTAATACAACATCTTAAAAAAGAAATAAGGAAATAAAGAAAAAAATAATTTATCAATTAATATCAAATTTGAAAAATTGAATAAAATAGTTATCTTATCAGTTGAGGATTATTTTTTACATTAAAAAAATAGTATGGCGGTGTCATTTGACGGTCATTTATGAGTAAAAAAATAAATTTCTTTTATATAATAATATAGATAAAATAAATATTTTTTATAATTTAAAATATATTATAAATAAAAATAAAATATATAAATCAACAAATTATATTTCAAAAAAAAAGGACACAAAAAGAACACCAACTTAGGGTATTATCGACGCAACAAATTTATTAATGTAGTGGTGTTAAAATAACGTGAAGTCACTTTTATTAAAAAAAATATAATTACTATTAGGTTTTTAAAATCATCTAATTAAGAATATAATTGTTGTATATAAGCATTGGTACGATGATGTCAATAATCATCGTTTGTGAGTGTAAGTAGCTTTTTTCATATTTATATAAATTCGATTATAACTTCGCTCAACAAAATCATAATGCAAGTAATATTATCGATATAGCCAATTATATTTGAATGGGTAAAAAGATTAACTATGAGTTTTAGTTTTTAAACATTAATAAATGTATCAACTTTGAAATGATATATTTACTTAACTTTAAAATTTTTAAAAACTGATTTTCTCTTCCCCATAAAAAAAAAAAAAAGACAAAAAGAAAAGTGTAATTTTCTCCATAGAAATATACGTATATAGAAAAATATAATAATTATATATAAATACACTTATTCCATTTTTGCACACTTCCAAAACTCCCTCTATATATCATAACTATAAAGGTAATAAATTTAGAATTAAAAAAATAAATTGCACATTAATCCATTTAACTTTTATAAATGAAGCATCGATACGAACTATACGATGCAATTGTTTTATTTTTGAACCATTTGCCAAATATTTAACCAAGAATTTTGAACTTATATTTTTTTGTTTTTGATTTATTATCACTTATAATGTATTTAACATCAATGATTTTTCTAATTGATTCAATTTCATTTTATTTGTTATGCATCATTATTCAAAAAAAAAAAAAAAAACCTTCCAGTATATGCAAATGTTAGAAAAAATAAAGATATATTTACAATTATAGCTTTCATATATAACAGCTAACACAAGAATAATTTGTTAACAATTTCAATTTTCCATAAAAGGTGAATACATTTAATATCCTAATATTAATTAAATTTAAACAAATTAAAATCAATATATAAATATTAAATAATTTTAATTTAAAAGCTATATGTCCATGCAATGCGCAGTTTAATAACTAGTAAGAGACTAATATTAGACTATATAGACATGTACTATTGAAGATATTCAACCTAAAAAATTTGTAGAGTTCGATACCAATGATTTAAAATTCAATCTGGACCGGTCGGTCAGACCAGTAGAATCGTACCTCGATCGATAATATGGTCCAATCCAATCATAAGTGGGACTAGCCTGAAAATCGTTCTCTTTTTTAAAAATCGCACAAACCACCCCTTTAACTTGTGACTCGACCTCGAATCAAATGAACCAACTGATTCACGAACTTTCATCAAATTTTCAAAAATTAATATAATTTAAAATTGAACTCATAGCATTTCATATGAAAAAACCAACACACAGTATAATAATTATTTCAATTATATATTCTTAACCAAACAAAATCATTAAATCCATAATCTAATCAAATTTTAATCTACCATGACTACCCTAAGTTGCTAATTAAATCGTTAATAGAATAAGATTTATATATTATTTTAAGAACCGAGAATGCTAACTATTATTGGCAATAAAATTTAGTTAAAATTTAATTGTAATGATAAGTAATTCATTATTTTGTTATTTATGTAATTTTTTTATTTTTATTCTTGATCTAAAATTTTTAATATATTTATTTTACAATCAAATTTCAAGATATTTGTAATTGTCATGTTAACTTAAACTATTTATATTTTTATTATTTTAATATAATTTTATATATTGAAATTTATTATGACATAAGACACTTTTAATCCAATTAATTTTCCGAGTTTTAAAGCATCATCCGATATGTCGATCCAAATCCAATCCAATTCTTTTTGACCCGTTGCATCAATCGGGTCTCAGCCCATTTTTCAGCAAATCACACCTCTCTCTCTCTCTCTCTCTCCTCCTGAGGAAGAGAAACCATGGCCTCAGCACCTTCGCCTTCAACTATTCTACGGAGAACCCAAACACCCATAATCTTTTCTCTGCTCCCCACCTTCTCTCTATCCTTACCCGCCCCTCGCCACCTTGCTTTTCCTCGCTTGAGCCCAGCATATCTTGTAAAGGCCTCCAACTCCCCGCAGTTCTCTTCCCAACCTCTGTACGACGGAATTCCGCAACCGGAAGAGGAGGAGGAGGAGGAGGAACCCGCCATTGGAGACTGCTTAGTCTTTGAAGAAGGTGTTTTCACCGACCCATTTCTTCAGAACTCCCGGAATTTCAGAAGCGCTGAAGCCCAAGTCAGTAAACCAGATAAGATTAAGGATAAAGATACAACTATCTCGCCCGAGAACTTGATTCCAGAGGAATGGGTGCATGTTCAAAGGGAATTGAACATCACGAAGAAGGAGAGGCGAAAGCTCTCGCAGCAACTGGAATACGGCAGAAGGGTGGAGAAGAGAAGGCAGGCTCTGATGCCTCTCAATTCGGGGGAGTACGAAAAGTTTAAGAATGAGAAGCTTCAGAAGTTGAAACCCATCGTGCTCGATCACCCGGAACCGAAATATTTGGATGAGAATGATAAGCACGAGAAAGATGATGACGAGAGAAATGGGGAGGGGATTAGAGGTAGAGTGGCGCCGAGGAACCCGAGGTTGGCTGTGTATGGGGGAGGTTTGGATGATATCTCGGCCCTTTTCAGTAGTGGAAGCTATGATCCTGGCGCTGCTGACAAATCTCAAGGTATTCTTACTTCCGTGTCTATTTGTTAATTTGTGATGTTCATTTTGTACTGATGGGATTGTTCAGGTGTGTTAAACTAACACCTAACATTTGATGCTCTGAAGGGATTTACTTCTTCTCTGAAGAGTAATATGTAAATGCTTTATACTTAGATGAGTATTGCAATTTGATCAAGATCTTATGTTATGTATGCTTTCTTGTGAGTGATGCTTGCAGTCTCTGGAGTCTGGGGATGTTTGAGAGTTTAAATATTAGCGCGCAGATGTTTAACATTGCTTTGGTGATTATGATATATTAGCAGGACTTTGACATGAATTATGGAAGTTATGATTTATTAGCAGGACTTTTACATGAATTATGGAAGTTCGTAGTATGAAATTGGAATTCTACAAATTTCTGGTACTCGTCCAACGTGCATGACGTCTGAACAGAGAGGCCATGGAGGAAACCTTTTACAACTGGATAGATGATTGATACTAAGATTTATTGAGTCTTACATTCTATGACATGTAGTATACTATATTTCAACAGTCTTGATATGTGAGCATGACGATTTCAACATACTTAATGCTGCTGTTTTAATTAGCAATGATATGCTAAAAATATAACTCTTAGACTGCACGGGCAGTAATCCTATGCTAAAACATACAATGCAGTCCGTAAGATTATCCTCCAGCAAATGTGTGGATTAGGCTATATCCACTTTGGCTTGACCGGCCCAGTAGAGAAGTCCATTCACATCATTAATCAACCCATCTTTTAGTTCTTCAGAGAGATCAATTAGTTACTCTTTCTTCTTGTTTCTTTATAGAAATCTAGTTGTGTACCTAGCTTAGAAAGGTTGGTATCTAGTTCCAATTGTATGGAGGAACTAGTATTCTTTCATTGACTGACCGGACAGAAGTTACAAATCATGAGTTAATACGCTCTCCTCAGTACCTAAGCAGTGAGAGCTCGTAAACCCCTTTAACGGGCCTTCTATGAGCTCTAATGCTTTGACTTCATCCTTTGGAGCTTCTTAAGCTTTCTAGAATTAACTTGAGATAAAAGGTGGGAGACGGCAGTATATAAAAGATGGAACACCTGTAGTGATATGATTTCTCACAATTTTATGTTCTCTGTGTTCTATGCTCCAACCTTCACTATTTTTATCCTGACATTGTCTTCAGCAGGCACTCGTAAATTATTCTCAAAAGAAGAGAAGATACTAATGAATAGGCGGTTTCCTGATATTGCAGTTGCAACCTCGGTGAGTATCTCAATGTCTCTTGTCATCTCTTTTATGCTGCAAGAAAGAGACTTATTAAGATGCTGATATATGGTGAGAGAGTGCATATTATGGATGTAACCTGCAAGCAACTTGTTTTTATACTGTACATGTATATATAGTAAACTTCCTTCTAATTCACTGCTCAATTTCTGCTGCTTCTAGCTACTCATCAGCAGTCAGAAACAACATTGACTTGTATGAATAAGAAAAACATTGTCCCATGGTCTCTCAAAATCTGGAAATAGCATATCCTTCCAAACACACAGAACATCACCCTGAAAACAAGTAACTTCTGTGGAAGTTTAACTGTAATTGTATTCAAGCTCTTCAAATAAATTATTAGATAAATGAACCAACTCTCTGTTACAAACTTGAGTTTGGCCAAAGTCTGTCAATTGCAACCTGATGAATGAGCTGATTTGTGCTATCAGAGTTAATTTCTCAAGTATCAAGCTTTAAACTTTTGTGCAATTTGCTAAGTAGAACTTGTGCATGGTGGTTCTTTGCTCTTTATGTTAACAGAGAGTATTGTTCCTTGTTTTTTTAGCAATTGGTTAGCATATTTTGTTTATGGGCTTGTCCCCTCCGGCATTTTATAAACTTCACTGCTGCTGTTTAGTTACTTTTCAATTAGCATATATAATGCTCTACATTATTTTGCAGGGAAAATGGCATCCTCTACATACTCTTGCTGCCTCAGGACAATTTTACCTTGTGAATGCCTTGTTAAAGCACAACCTTGATATTAATGTGCCTGACAAGGTGAACTGGAAACTGTCATTTATATATATTTTCTCTGGTGCATATTGGCTACCCTTGTGTTCTTGTATCTTTCTGGAAATCCTGGTCTTGAACTGGTGCATTTTTCCATTTTGCTGTTATCTTGATTTTTCCTACAGGATGGATTGACTGCAATTCACAAAGCAATACTTGGCAAAAAGCAGGCTATTTTTAACTTTCTTTTGAGAGAATCAGCAAATCCCTTTGTTCGTGACAATGTAAGTCAACCTACACATGCAGTAGCATAACAAGATGGAGAGATCTTTAACCACAGTATGTGCGACAGATATGTTTTTTAATGTTATAACATGCTTAAAATTGAACATATGGTAACTTATTTATGAGAAATCTTGTTTTATCTTGTCCATGGAAGCATTTAGTTGTGGCAGCTGATTATAAACTCATTTTGCTAAATGCATACCATGGGCTCTCTAATTAAAGACTCTATAAACCGTTGTTGAATCGGGTAGCTTTTTTTGTCTTCATTTCTAGCTCCAAGTGTCAGCTTGATTGTACCTAATGCCTTTTGTTTTTACTTTCTCTGGTCTATTTTATCTGATATTTGGGTTGTTATACCTCGCTCTGGCTTTAATTTTATTTATGAATCTTTTTGCTATGACAGGATGGTGCTACCTTAATGCACTATGCTGTCCTCACAGCTTCAAGTCATATGATAAAAATTCTGTTATTGTACAATGTAGATGTAAATCTTCAAGACAATGTAAGCTTTGCTAATCTGGATTCTAAGCATCCTATTTTGGCATTCTTTTATCTGGTACCTAAGATTGATTTGGCTTCTTCGCTTATTACTATTAGAATGGGTGGACACCACTGCATCTAGCTGTTCAATCTCGTAGGACAGACATTGTGAGGCTTTTGTTGATCAAGGGAGCCGATCAAACTCTAAAGAACCGGGTAAAACTTTGTATTTGTCTGGAAACCCAAAATAGATTTTTGTTTGTTCTTAATGCTCCAAGGATTAATCTTTGAATCTGAAAGCTCCTAACTGCTGTTGATTCATCTGGTTCTCATTTTAAATTAGCTGTTTATATGTGTTCATGTGTTGACTGATTCTTAGTGTGAACATGGGGCCTCTATTTTTCGTTGTTAACTGCTGAGTGATGCACCTATGTTTTTGAGTTCTTGCCAAATCAAAATGGTGAGATACAGCCAGATAAAATGATTACATCTGCGTTCAAGCATGCTGTTTGTATTCAACACATTTTCGAGGCACACAAACACATTTATGCTTTATGTTTTAGACTGCACATTTTCCTGGAGTAGTTGCTGTGCATAAACTACTATCATGAGTGCTATATAGTAATATGATTGAGATTTTAAGAGGATATATAATTTTTTGTATTGATCGAAAAACGCTCAGACTAGCACACAGTCTGCCTTGCATTTTAAATGCTCCGTATACACATCTTATCTTTTGTTAACTTTTTATGGGTTTTCCGATTCCTTAATCTTTTTATCAGGACGGATTGACCCCACTAGACCTTTGCCTCTATTCCGGTAGAGATACAAGAACTTATGAACTCATCAAGCTACTAAAACGGTTCCCCTAGGCTCGAAGAATTCAACAGCTCTGTCCAGTAACCAACTGCTAAGTGGTTAATCGCTGTGATGGCTGGAATCTCTTGGTACCTCGGTGTTGTTCTTTATATCACCTATTCTTGAATGTCTTTCAAGCTTCAATCACAAAAAGCCGATAGTCGAGTTCTGGGACACACGGGCAATTACAAAAAGAAGATGTCGATGGCTGCTTCTTTCTGGAGTGAGCTGCTGGATTGATGTCGTTGTCGCCTGCTTCTCGACGTATTTACTGCAGCTCCCCGGGTGTCACTCCAAATGTTCACACACGCAGTTATGCATCTATATGTATAGCATTCTGTGGCATCCCTTAAGATCGTTAGTTACATTATCTCTCTTATTTCTTGAGATTTGTAACACAAATATAGTGAGTTATTTGTTGATAATATATCCCAAGCACTATAATGCTTGGATTTTGAGATTTGATTTATTAAAGAAAAGACTACTGAAACCATTTTTATTTATTTGGTTCTAATTAATGTATAGGGTTGATTGATTATAACGAACTTCCCTTAAGTTTGACAAAATTATGAATATTCTCTGTTATTTGAAAAATTATCAATATCCACTAATTGTGACAATTGTCTAACAACTAGCCATTAGCTTGCTAGCCGAGTGTACCTTTAGCTAGCCTCATAACATGTAGTAGTGTCATGTCAAGATGTATCATACTAGTTTGGTCAGAAAATAAATATAATTTTTCATTCAATTTTTTTTTTTGTTAATATTAATTAATTCGGTAGATTTTAATTAATATAAAAATTTATTAAATAAAAATAAACGGCAGATATAATAAATATAATTTTTTTAATTCACACAATGTTTATGTGAAATTATACAAAAGGAGTAGTACTTAGGATTCCATGAGCTACAGGTCAGCAGCAGTGATGTGAAGTCATGTAACGGCTCCATTTCCCACATTCAATAAAAGCGGCCGTCGGATCATCTTCCCCAGAAATCTGCCACGTCACTACAATTTCTATTTTTTAAATGAAAATGATTTTCCTTGCTATTCGACCGTTATAGTCCACCCCACCCCGCCCCACCTCTTCTCTTTTCTGTCACGCTCCTTCCTCCTCGGGGCAGATTCCTATACAAAAAGGGGCAAAGCGGAAGAGCAAAATGACTGTGAAGAGCGCCGCCAGCAACCACTGGAAGAAGGCCGTCAGAATGGGTCTTTCGCTCTTCTCTCGCGGCTTCAACCCCTCCAAATGGTGATTCTTCCTCCTGTGATTTTCCCCATTTTTATTTTTTATTTTTGGTTTCTTTCTCGTAGAGCGATTGATTTTGCTGTTGAGTGAAGTGGGCTGATTTTGTTTTTGTTCTTCTTCTTTTTTGAAGCAAAACAATGGCGAAAATGGCGGTGGCGAGAGTGAAGCTGCTGAGGAACAAGAGAGAGGTGGTGATAAAGCAGATGAGGCGGGACATTGCTATGCTCATTGAGTCTGGTCAAGATGCCACTGCTCGTATTCGAGTAATTTTTCTTTTTATCATCCTTTTTAGTAATATTTTTAGTAGGTGCTTAGATTTAGTTTCGGGTCATTAAGATCAAGATTTGACCAGTGAATCTTAAAAGCAAAAGAATGGGTGCTGGTAAAGCAACATAGGTTGATGGGGTATGGAAATTTTTAGTAAAGAATTCTTGATATTGAATTGGGGATTTAAAGGGGGCAAATTGTTGGTTTTACTTTTGTATTTGATCAGCTATTCGTTGAATTGAAGTAGGTTTGTCTAAAGTTTTTGTTCTGGGAAGTAGTGGGTGGGCAAACTTTTGTAGAGTGGACTGAAGTTTCCATTTTGATATATGTTTCCAGTGGGTTCTTAAGAATTCAGTTTGATCTAATAGCGTACATGTCAATCGTTTTTATTTGATCTGGTTGGCATCTAAGTCCATGATACAACATGTTGATGTATAAGTCAGACTGTTGAGGCTTAATTTGTATGGATTTCGACCCATCCAGCACTGTCATCTCGAAACATCTGGGTTGAATTCTCTACCTGCATTCTGCACTTCTGTGTTCAATGAGAGAATGGATCTCTCTCTCTCTCTCTCTCTCTCTCTCTCTCTCTCTCTCTCTTGTTTAGACACAACAGAGTTTGAAATGGGTGACGGTTATGTGTTAGTTGCATAACATAACGAGCTGATGCATAATTCGGCTAAAAACAAGTTTTCCTTCTTAAGAGTGATCAGAATTCACTAGTGTAAATTGTGATCAAGAGTGTTTCATTGGAGAGAGAGACAATGATTTCTTGGCTTCAGAATTCTTTCTCCAAGCAAAATATTTCAAATTATGTGCATTAAATCAAGAAGTATCAAACCACTTTCCAAATACATTGTTAATACACATTACAATACGTATCAAACCACTTTCCAATACGTTGTCAAGACTCAATGTGTATTTCCTTTAGCTGATTCAATGTTTTCATATTCTTAATTTACTTTTTTCTTTTTAATGAATTTTATACAACCTGAATCCTTTCTTTGGCTCCTACATTCTTACGTATAATTCTCAAAAGTGGATCCATTTTTGTAAATAGTCAATAAATGGTGTTACTGTTGAAATTTAATAGTCAGGACTGGCATTTCTGCAGTTACTTCCAGTTAGTTTTGCTTCACTGGCAAGCATCAATAAGAAACCTAATTTACTATCATTATTCATTTTACACTTGAAATAAGTGAATTATATAATTGCTAGGATCATTTGCATTTAATACATCTATAGTTGCATATTGACTTTATTGACTCATGTTGTCACCCCTTACCATGG
The DNA here is from genome assembly GCA_034509735.1 of Sesamum alatum. Taxonomy (NCBI): domain Eukaryota; kingdom Viridiplantae; phylum Streptophyta; class Magnoliopsida; order Lamiales; family Pedaliaceae; genus Sesamum; species Sesamum alatum. The sequence goes on along the minus strand of JACGWO010000004.1, from coordinate 42,355,194 downwards.
TTTGTTCTATAGGTTGAACATGTGATAAGAGAACAGAATATTATGGCAGCAAACGAGTTAATTGAGCTTTTCTGTGAGCTAGTGGTGGCCAGACTTTCTATCATTGCAAAGCAAAGGTGCGTTGGATAGGACACTCTTTCCTTTGATATCCATACAAGCATTATTGTATGAAGAATAAAATTGGTTTTGTTTTCCATTCACCTTTTCCAGGGAATGCCCAGCTGACCTTAAAGAAGGGATAGCGAGCTTAATATTTGCGGCCCCTCGATGCTCAGATATTCCAGAGCTGTTGTCCATTCGGGACGTTTTTCAGAAGAAATATGGGAAGGATTTTGTATCTGCAGCAACTGATTTACGACCCAATGCTGGTGTGAATCGCATGGTATGTATCCCCATTTTTTTGCCGTGTCTTTTCTGAAGTTAGATCTAAACTCAAAATCTTGAATTGATTGAGTAGCATTTCTGCCGGATCTTTTCCATTGACTCTGTGCTGGTTTTTTAAAGGTTATACATTTCTAACGCACACATCATACTAAAAATTGTTGGTTGTTGCAATGGAAACCATATCGTTCCATGTAAAGCTTGCACTTAAATCACCGCTTTCTGTTGCAGCTTATTGAAAAGCTCTCTGTTAAGACCCCATCTGGTGAAATAAAACTGGAAGTTTTGAAGGAAATAGCCAAGGAATACCAGGTTGAATGGGACACAACAGAATCCGAGGCAGAGTTATTGAAGCCTCCAGAAGAGCGTATTGTATTCCCATTTCCCATATCTCGCTGTCTCTTCTTTCTCAGACACCCACACACACCCACGCCCCAGACGCAATCCTATATGCACACAATCATGCACATGCTGCCCTGCATGCACGTATGGCTGTATATAATTTTGTCTCCTCTCTTAGTCTCTGCTATTTGTTCTTTCTCTAGGAAGGACCGAACGGTTTTGTAAGTGCTACGAGTTTACCTTTGAAACCAGTTCCAAAGCAATCTCCTGTGCCAGATGTTGCATCAAACAGGTAAATTACTCTGATAACTTATTTAACCACGAAATTCATGTGTTTCACCATCTATGATACTGGGAGGGTGCTTTATACAAATGGGGTTAATTACACCGACCTCCCGTGAGATACCCCTACTTACTTTAAAATTATGAAAACGTTCCCTCTAAATCAATACCTTCGTTTTAGGACTTGATTCAATAGGAATAACGTGATACGTAAAAAGTTTGTAAACTTGGAACGAAGATTTTTTAATGTCCAACGGGGGAGGAGTATATAACGCCATCTGGAGGTTGTTGTAATTAACCGAAACAAGTATTAGCAGTGTTGTTTTTCCATTTCCACTCACAAAAGTTCTTAATCTTGAACAGAGCACAAAGCAATATAATGAGTTTTCAAGATCTGGCTTCAGCTGCTGGAGTTGCTGCCGAGAAAGCACTTGCCGCTGCTGAAGCAGCTGCCCTTCTAGCTGCATATGGAGGCAAACCTATGTCTGCGTCTCACCAGGGTGTGAATGAGGCTATTGTCGCCGGCCCCAATACCATTTCTGATTATTCCACTGGAAAGTCGATACCAAATAGTTTGCATAAGTCTCAAGCTGAATATTCCACCAACGATCAAAGAGAGACGAAGACAGATAGTCCCGTATACTCTCATCCTCTCAATGTCCAAAATGAGCAAAGTGTTAATGATGGTGGAAAGATGTTCCGCAGTCAAAGTTATAATTGTCGGAGAGCGGATACGGATATCAAGTTCGACGAATCAGACTGCGATGAGGAAATTGAGATGGAAAAACCACCGAGCATTGACACTAGGAGAGTCAACCGAAGGCACAGCTATAATATTCCACCTGCTCAATCCGGTGTCAGATATGATGAATACAATGATGTTGATGACGATGACAACGACCTGGGCCAGCAGCGGACAACGGGTACTAATCAACCACCTGATCGGCCAGCGCCACAGGTTCCAGCACGACGTGTTCATCCCAAGTTGCCTGATTATGACGCGCTTGCTGCTCGTTTTGAAGCTCTGAAACACCACAAGACACAGCCTAAGTAGAGTTCGATTGCTGCTTTTTCATGTACGCATTATCGTATGCTTTTCAGTACCCGTATACGTCCTAACAATATGTACGAGACATACTTATGTTTATATATATATAATCAGATTTTTGGCAGAATTTTCAGGCCGTTTGTAGCTCCTTTCTTCACCTATATTGTAATGGAGTTTATCGGTATTTACATTGAAACATATATATAATCAGATTTTTGGCAGAATTTTCAGGCCGTTTGTAGCTCCTTTCTTCACCTATATTGTAATGGAGTTTATCGGTATTTACATTGAAACATATATATAATCAGATTTTTGGCAGAATTTTCAGGCCGTTTGTAGCTCCTTTCTTCACCTATATTGTAATGGAGTTTATCGGTATTTACATTGAAACATATATATAATCAGATTTTTGGCAGAATTTTCAGGCCGTTTGTAGCTCCTTTCTTCACCTATATTGTAATGGAGTTTATCGGTATTTACATTGAAACATATATATAATCAGATTTTTGGCAGAATTTTCAGGCCGTTTGTAGCTCCTTTCTTCACCTATATTGTAATGGAGTTTATCGGTATTTACATTGAAACATATATATAATCAGATTTTTGGCAGAATTTTCAGGCCGTTTGTAGCTCCTTTCTTCACCTATATTGTAATGGAGTTTATCGGTATTTACATTGAAACATATATATAATCAGATTTTTGGCAGAATTTTCAGGCCGTTTGTAGCTCCTTTCTTCACCTATATTGTAATGGAGTTTATCGGTATTTACATTGAAACATATATATAATCAGATTTTTGGCAGAATTTTCAGGCCGTTTGTAGCTCCTTTCTTCACCTATATTGTAATGGAGTTTATCGGTATTTACATTGAAACATATATATAATCAGATTTTTGGCAGAATTTTCAGGCCGTTTGTAGCTCCTTTCTTCACCTATATTGTAATGGAGTTTATCGGTATTTACATTGAAACATATATATAATCAGATTTTTGGCAGAATTTTCAGGCCGTTTGTAGCTCCTTTCTTCACCTATATTGTAATGGAGTTTATCGGTATTTACATTGAAACATATATATAATCAGATTTTTGGCAGAATTTTCAGGCCGTTTGTAGCTCCTTTCTTCACCTATATTGTAATGGAGTTTATCGGTATTTACATTGAAACATATATATAATCAGATTTTTGGCAGAATTTTCAGGCCGTTTGTAGCTCCTTTCTTCACCTATATTGTAATGGAGTTTATCGGTATTTACATTGAAACATATATATAATCAGATTTTTGGCAGAATTTTCAGGCCGTTTGTAGCTCCTTTCTTCACCTATATTGTAATGGAGTTTATCGGTATTTACATTGAAACATATATATAATCAGATTTTTGGCAGAATTTTCAGGCCGTTTGTAGCTCCTTTCTTCACCTATATTGTAATGGAGTTTATCGGTATTTACATTGAAACATATATATAATCAGATTTTTGGCAGAATTTTCAGGCCGTTTGTAGCTCCTTTCTTCACCTATATTGTAATGGAGTTTATCGGTATTTACATTGAAACATATATACATTCGACTTCGTACCTCAGGAGATGTCATGAATTTTGACGTTCACCAAATTTTAATTCATATTGGATAAGAATTAAAAAAAGTTTGGATTTCATGCACAGCCGTCTGTTACGGACATCCAACCACTAAATAAAGTAAAGAAAGTAATTGAGCAAAACTTCCATTTGCAAGCTCCGTTCTCCCTCGCTTGCCCAATTCATATCGTCTTTAACACCTAAATATAGCAGAGCGAAAATGTTACGGACACTTTCAAGGAAAAAGGAAGAAATGCAGGCTGCCATTTTCATCTCAATTTAATAAAAAAAAATCCATTCCCTACTGTTTTTGATTCATCAATTGTTTTGGTTTCTGGAATTTCTTGAAGATGGATGATCCGGATTGCCTTGTCAAGGGAGACTTGTTCAATCCCATCCTTGCGGTGGGCGCACAAATTGCCTGCCTGCTTGTCATCTCGCATTTCTTCCTACTTCTGTTGAGGCCCTTAGGCCAACCGGCACCCGTCGCGCAAATTCTCGTAAGTATGTCATCACAACACATAAATATTGCTAGTCTTCTAAAAACTGCATGAATTGCTTCTTACATTGTTATCTTGCTTTTGGTTTCATAATGCAGGCAGGCTTCGTGCTAGGCCCGTCTTGTTTATCACACATTGAGAATGTAAAAGTATTCTTTTTTACCAATGCTGCTGACTACTATGAGACCATGGCATTATATGCAAGAATCATCATCATGTTTCTGATCGGTCTACAGATAGATTTTCCTTATCTAATGCGCAACTTGCGTGCAGCAGGCGTCATTGCTTGTGGAAGCAGTTTTATTTGTACGATATTCGCCATAGTCGTTACCTCCTTTATATACCAAGAGATGGGCGGCCACGGTTCTGGAATTACTATGTGCTTAATACTAGTAGTAATCTTATCTAACACAGCCTCTCCATATGTTATTCGCTTCGCCCATGATCTCAGGTTTGCAAGTTCTGATGTTGGTAGGTTGGCCATATCGTCCTCATTATTAAGTGATTCCTACGCTGTAGTTTTGTTGATTATAATTCAACGACGCCAGCAGAAGTATACCGTTGCAAATTGGCTTGTCTTTGGACTTCTATATCTCATGATTGTTGTGGCAGTCATTTATGTCAACAGATACATAGCAAACTGGCTAAACAGGAGGAACAGAAATCTAAAGTACCTCAAAAATACTGAAATTTTCATTCTTCTGGCAATCTTATTTGTTGCTGCTACATCTGTTGAAACTATGGGATTCAGCAGCATAATTGTTTGTTTCCTCATTGGCGCACTGTTTCCTCGAGGAGGCAAAACAGGTCGAACTCTTTTGGTCAAACTTTCATATGTGGTTCACAACTTCATTCTTCCCATGTACTTTGGCTACAGTGGATTCAAAGCAGATGTCACTCTAATAAACAGTTTTCGTAACTTCATCGTAGTTGCAGTCGTTCTCCTACTTTGTATCGGAGGGAAAGTAACTGGGACACTAGCTGCTTGCCTTTACCTAAAAATTCCATTGAATGAAGGGGTTCTTCTTTCTTTCTTGATGAACTTGAAAGGCCATGTTGATTTGCTTGCTTTGACAGTCGGCGTGGAGAGTAAAGTAAGTCTCTTTACATATGATCTTCTAATAAACTTTGATAGTGTAGAGTTTTAGATGAATAAACTTTGAGAAATATTGATGTGTAGGTGACGTCTAGCCAGATATTCTACAACTTGATGATGGCAGTAGTAGTAATCAATTCATTGATCTGGGGACCTGTAATAGCCTTCATGGTAAGAAAAGAAAGTGATATTCTTGGTTATAAGCACATCCCTATGGAATTTCAATCCCCAGAGAGTGAATTAAAACTGCTAGCTTGTGTGCATGGGCCTCGGCCGGTGGCAACCATGATAGGACTAGTTGCAGCATGTAAAGGGCCTGCAGATGTTGCTATTACACCATACTTGATGCACCTAATCGAGCTTCCGGAGAAAAGCAAGACAAATTTATTGTACCACCAAAAGGAAGAAGATGAACTTAGTGATGATGATAATTATGGTGGTAATGATGTGGTGGAAATAAATGAAGCAGTAGATATATTTGCTGTTGAGACAGGGGTGATTATTCATCAAGTTAAGGTCGTATCGCCATTTGCAAGTATGTTTGCTGATGTATGTGAATTTGCTGAGATTACAAGAGCATCTATCATCATTCTACCTTTCCACAAGCACCAAAGAATTGATGGAAAACTAGAAAGCGGAAAGGAAGGCATAAGGACGACAAACCAGAAAGTCCTTCGTTATGCTAAGTGCTCTGTTGCGATCCTTGTAGACCGTGGACTCACTGCTGGAACCATGCACACTTCTGATTCGGGTTCGTTGCAGCATATAGCTATGTTGTTTTTTGGTGGACCAGATGATCGTGAAGCGTTGGGGCTTAGTAAACGTCTGGGAATGCATCATCACATAAACCTCACAGTAATCAGATTCCTACATGCATCAGAACAAAGGGAAAGCAGCTTGAAGGCGAATACTGCTCAGGGGGAAGATGATGTGTTGATGGCAATAACAGATCATGATCCTGAAAATGAGGCAGATAACACAGCCTTGACTGACTTCTTCAACAGGTACATCACAAGATCATGTCATATTACTTTAAAACGTTACTCTCTGTTATTTCTCACCAACTGTTGTGATTTATTTATAGGTATGTAACTTCAGGACAAGTAGGATATATCGAAAAGCTTGTGGAAAATGGTGGAGAGACGGCATCAGCTTTGAGGGACATGGCTGATATGTACGCAATGTTTATTGTTGGAAAAAGAGGCAGAGGACATGCCACATTAACAACCGGTATGAGTGATTGGGAAGAATGCCCTGAGCTTGGTAAAGTAGGGGATTTTCTAGCTTCTTCAGACTTTGATCTTAGTGGTTCCGTTTTAGTTGTACAACAGCATAGACATTCAAAGCCTGGAGATGAAGATCAATAGAAACTATCTATCTATATACATATATATAATGTCAAATGGTATCCTGTTCATATTGTAAAGATTACAAAACAGAGTGTTTATTCTATTGTTGTCCTATAAATTTCTGAAAACAATTAGAATGAAGCTTTATGTGTAAATATGCATGAGATAGATTCTTTCGTGAGATGTTGAATGTGGATGTGGTAAAGTCTTAGAATTTAGCTTTCTGGATAGGGTAAATTATAGTTACACCTGAGGTTTAATATAATTACAAATACCTCCTCATCACCTATTTGAGCTTTTATACTATCGTCCTGATTTCTCCTGTCACCTATTTGAGCTTCTTAACAATAGACAACTCATCAAATACTGAAGGTCAGATGCTGTCATATACAACTCAAGCATGACTAATAAGGGACGATTAAATGGCCCAATCATGACACCTTATTCATATGAATGATACATCACTAGTTCGAGTCCGGGGTGGAGTTACAAAATCAGCTTTGATCCTCCTTTGAAAATAAAGAAAAACTCTAGCATGACTAATATCATTAAGCCACAGCAGTGGTATATTACAGTGAAGAGATTCACAGTGAAGGATACATCACTTGGCAGATAAATGTTTCTGCATTGCCAGTGTGGAGTCGCAAGCGAAATGCTTTTGCTTCAGAAGTACATAAGGGTACCCTATAAGCGACAGAAAGTTGGCGGGTTTTGAAAATGAAAGGATTTCGTACCAGACATCGTTCTTCTCGTCCATTGTAATTGAGAAGCGTTCTTCCCCTGCCTGCTTATTGTGACCAAATGAAGTACCACCATCAGCTAAAACTCGTAAGTTGCACGAACTACACAACAGATTAGTCAAACTCACAGAAGTGAAAACCGAATAATCATCAAGCAAGAATGCAACATGCATGCCAGCAAGTGTGTAACTCAGAGCCTGCAATTTTTAAAGGACTTTGATCCAACTAAAAGTGTTATATTGGATCCTTAAAATGATAGGTCACCATACGAAATGCTTATAAAACATCTCAATCATATTTCAAGATATAATTACACCGCCCTCGCGCACAGGCTTTGGTTAATTGCACAAATCTTCCTCATTGGTTTCAAAGTTAATGTCCACCCTTGTTACTTATCTCCGGCTAGTAATCGCCCATTCTGCTAATCAACTTGATGGAATTTGACCACCATCACATAACTTTCATAAACTTTCCAAAATGCTCCTACATATTTGATGACGTCATCCAAAAACATTAGAATTATCTAATGAACCCAACTTTTGCATCCTCGCAATGATCATCTCTTAAATTTTGAAATTCTCATCCTTACAAAAACCAACTGTAACTACATTCCAATGGTTAGATTGGACTTTCAGAAATTTCAAACTAAGATGGGAGGTTGGTCTAATTACCCATAGTAATAGTGGAGGTTGGTGCAATTTTCAGTCATACTGACCAAAAATAATGAAGATAAGATAATTGATAAACACATATACAATTTCGATTTATTGGCTAAAGGAATAAGGTTATTCATTCAATGCAACATAATATTATCCCATAGTTATCTAAAGTCATGCTGCATGTCCAAAATTATCTGAGGTTGCCTGCACTAATCGCTCTGGCCCACCCTCCTGAGAGCAATGCCTCTAAGATTAAATCACATGTGGTAATCCTTTCTCAATGTGTCACTCGACATGGTCTCATTTTGTATCTCCCTCTACTCTGCCATGAATAGTTGGGGCTTGGAGAATCTGTCAATAAATAGCCTAATGGAGGATCTCTTTTCACATTTAGGAGACTTTCACTATAAGTAGGAGGATGATAACCCAACCACACAACAAGGGTTAACCAAACATTTTGATGAGCCAACCATCCCTCTATTCCAGGGGAAGCGGCGGTTGGGCTCACTACACACAGAGTTCATTAAGCAGATCTGGAGCTAGTATGAGAAGGGGTTAATAGCTGTAGTCTTACAAGAAATCTCTCTGTAAACAATGCACTTTCCAGACAATGATCAAATAAACCATGTCTTCTATGTCCTGAGTAATTTCATCTAAGATAAAGGGAAAAAAAGAAACTTAAAAACAGACCCTTGATGCAACCCTCCCTTCATTAACTAAAGGCTCTAAACACTCTCCTTTACTGCCTCTTAATGTGATCATATTGACATCAAACGAGACAAAGTAATAACTATAATATCACAGTATAAAGGCAATACCAGTAGATGTCCTTGAAGAGTTCCACTGCCAAAACTAAATGAGGCCACAGCACTTCTGGATTCATCAACATAAACAACTTCTAAAGGCATCAAAAGCCATGGGAAAATTGCCTTACTGCAAACGCAAAACTTCACCCCTCTCTGAATTGGAGTCTTGGGATCAACAAATGCCCAGTTCAAGCTAAAATGCCTGCAAATAATAATTATGACTTGCAATCAAAATAATGTTGTAGATTTCCGTCTGTTATCTGTCATATGTACACCACAGGTTCCCATAACCTCCAATTCTGAAGAGCCCTTTTGCCTTTCTCAAAAGTCTCAACACCCGAACCAACTAAAACACGGGCATGGTTAACCAAAAAACCATTCTCCGACAGCTCCCTGTCTTGCTTAATCTTCCAAGCATGCTTAGCAGTAGCACCTTTATACTTGCTATCATAATTGAAGACACCAGCGCTTTTCATGGAAACATGAAAAGCATGATCATTAATTGTGTAAGTGAACCGAGAGAAATTATACAGAATTGAGAAAGGAAAACACAGTTCAAGAAAGATAAGAGTTACTTGTCAACGCATGCTTTCTGTTCTTGACGTGATGGAGGCGACCAGCACAAGAAAATCATCTTTCCAGTAGATACAGTTCCTAATCGAAGAATTTGTTCAGCGGGAAAAGCAGAACGATGATAAATTAGCGCAAGAAAGCAGAACTAATTCAATTGTCATGTTAGAGAAATGTTATACCACAGATATCTCATACGGGGTGCAAAGGATCAGATGGGAAATTAAATAGAACAGCAGATCGAATGCTGACTTTCCTTTTGTATGCAAGAGAATATATGGGGTGCTACAACTACAGTGACACTCTTAAGATTGATGCTAACCCTAGCAAGGTAGATACGATTTGTTGCACACCAACCATTTGATGAAATTGAAAGAATAAATTGCATAAAATCCCATTGTGTTTTAGCAATTCAGCTAAAATAAATTTATGTATTAAAAATATAAATAAAATATTTCTTGTGTTTTTTAAAATAATGCACACATTCCTTTTCCTTTATTCTTATTGGTGTTTAAATTTCTAGTAATTTATCCATTATACCCATTTTTTTAATGTTCATTAGTCTTAAATAATTAAAAGTGATCGGTTTAGATTTTAAGTAATTTAATCTATATATACACACAAAATATATAACTCGTACATACGTAATATAACGTATATATTATATCATTTATATATCCACCATCAACGACGATAGATGCCGCCTCTATGGCAACCTCATCGTCGGCAGTGGCGTTGTTGGTGATCACACCATCACCTAGCGCAAAAAGAGCCGACGTCGCTATTGTCTCTCAACGGGGGCGCCCTCATCTCCGCCCAGAGAAGAAATGGGTGTCATCATCGCCCAAGTTGGTAAACAATGACTCACCATTGATTTGAGCCATTGTGATGCCCTGAATTTGAGGTTCGACTTATAGGCTGGTGATGAAAGGTAGGGAGAAGAATCAAGAAAAAAATTGAAAAAGGAAAATTAAAATTATTTAAATAGTTGAAGACTAAGAAAATAAGATTTAGTTTTTAGAAATTTTAAAAATAATAAAAAGAAAGTGTTATTTTTTATTTTAAATAATAAATACCTAAAATGGTCATTTCATTTAAACATTATTTATAGTAAATAATATAATTCCCCCCATTGAAGGGGCAAATTCAGTGACATCAGTGATCTTCAACAGGAAAATTCACCTTAACGTACGTAGTTCAATTGCTACAACCGCCAGTAGCACCAGTCTAATGGTACCGTTGCTTAGAGGGCCGTTAGTGCAATACACATTGTCTACTCTATAAACCTTGGCTATAACAACATAAGTCAACGTGCATTCTTTGTGATGAGCATGTGGATGAGAGACGTGAGCACCTCTTCTTCCATTATGCATACTCATCACACTGTTGGTCACTGTTTGCACAAAATTAAAAGTAAAATGGTCAAATTCATATTGGAATTAGGCCATGGGTTGGGTTGCGGAAAGATGGAGGGGCAAACACTTATCACAACATCATATATAACTCTACTTGCATCAATAATTTATAATATTTGAATTGAACGAAACCTCATACGATTTCAGGTTCCAGGAGACCGAAAGAAATGGTTGCACAACTAGTCTTTGATTAAATTAGGGACAGGATACCGAATGAGGAACTAAGAGACTCTCTTTAGAAATTAATTTTGTACATATTGTAACGTATTGCAGTGCCTCAAAATAAAAGTTTCAAGTAAAAAAAAATTAGAGAGTTTGAAAAAAAAAACTTTAATATTTACAATATTACTAATAAACTGAAAAAAATTGGTACAAATTTGCTTATAATTTTTTATTTAAAAATTAACTTAATTTAAATAATTTTTTAAAAAAAGTCAATTTATTTTCAACGATAAACTAGTTGCTTGTTTTCATCGTTGGCAAACATCTTGGTAGAGGCCAAAAAATGGTGGAGAGGTTATTCGTATTTAGGGGCAATATATAAGTTTCGGCTTACTAATTTAGTCAACAACTTTCTGCACACAAGCTTCCCACTTTCCACCGCCATAGAAGGTAGGTAGTAACTGTGTGAGAATCCAAGCTCAGCTGCGTGAGCTGATGACGCTGACTACGACGCCGACGACCTTCTTCTGCATATCTTCCTCTTCTCTTCTCTTCCGTCCTACTCCTATTCTCGCTTCTCCTTATACTCTCTCCGTTCCTTCTCTTCTCCGCGTCAAGGTGAGGCTTCTCAATTTCTCTCTCTACTTGAATATCTGTTCCTTTTCATTTTTGGATCGAGTCCGATTAGTTATGGCTGTAATTGATTGCGATGGTAGAAAGTCATTTCGGGAAATGAACATTTGTTGGTTCGAGTGAATTGCGTGTCGGAGCGCAGTAAGCAAACTGCCGAAACGGAGTCTGAGACGTCTTCGTCGGAGTCGCCGTCGTCTTCTGATTTTATTGATGGTTATGGTGATACGGGCATTTCAGCATACAAATGGTGTGTGGGTCTTGGAGGAATCGGATTCCTGGAGACGGCGTATTTGACTTACCTGAAGCTCACCAATTCCGACGCCTTCTGCCCCACGGGAGGGGCCTCTTGCACCACCATCCTCACCAGTGACTACTCCTCTGTTTTCGGTAATCTTCTACTGTATTTTAGTTGAAGGAGAAAAGGCTTAGTAATTATGTATATTTCATGCGGAGCAGGCTTGAATTTGTAGTTGAGGAGATTTTTCTTTAATATACTTTAAACCAGTGGTACAAATAAGATTTTGTTTTATATAAATGTCTGTTTTGAAATTTTGTAAATGACTTCAGATAGGGGTGGTATGTAAGAGCCAATCTACTTTGTGCTCAAGGGACTTTATGTAGTTGCATATAGAATTCTGCCTCACTGGTTGGTTAAGTACAGGGAAGCTAGAACAAACTGAAATTCTTTACACCTGGCACTGGTCTGCTATATGAAACTATAATTTTGAGATCAGAACGCCTTACAGTAAATCTTGTGTGTGTGAAATAGAGACTCCGGTGCGATCTTCAGATGAGTAACATCATATATTGTAGGCTTATATATTATTTTTCTTTGGAAAATAATATGTTATTATATTGTCAGGCATACCTCTTCCCCTGTTTGGCATGCTTGCATATGGATTAGTCACGGTCCTTGGCCTACAATTGGGTGCAAAGGAAAAGACATTTGACATCGGGAAAACTGATGGTGAAGTGATCTTAATTGGGATAACCACCTCTATGGCAGTTGCCAGTGCGTATTTCTTGTACATTCTGAACACTGAATTTGTTGGAGAACTGTGTATATATTGTTTGGCATCAGCGATATTATCCTTCAGCTTGTTCTTCATCACGCTAAAGGTTTTTCCCTGTCAAGATTATTAGTGTTCCTTATAATTAGTGTTTAGCAATCATAAAAAAGTTCTGGGTTCAATTTGCAGAGGTTTGGGTCACATGACCTTCTAAAGCTCTTGGGCTTACAGCTCTCAGTGGCTAGCTTGGTAGTTTTTGCCTTGACTGCATCATATAACTCTGTGCAACCTATCTCCTCAAGGTAACCAAGTGCTTTAAATATGCATCACATTGAGTTATGATTTAAAAAAAGTAACTGGGATGTACTAAAACATGTGTATGGCCTGGATGCTCTTTTACCTTTTGGGTTCCTGATATTTTATGGTTGCATTGTGATTGGTCTGTTAGATCTTTTCCTCAAATAGAATATTTTCTGATTCCTGGACGATCTGCAACACAGATTAAGTTAATGTGTCCTAAAGGATGTCCTCAATATGACTGTCTAATTAAAAGGTTAAGCTAATTTTCGAGAGGAATCTTTAAGATCTGATTTTACAAAAATCATCAAGCGTGGGCTGTATTTTTTTAGGCTAGAGTTTCCTTTATTACATGTTCTGTTGTTTATAATTTATTTTTTTTTTTGGATTATTTTGGATGAATTTTGCATGAGGGAGAGTAGTAATAGTAAATTTTTATATTGGATTAAGTGGATAACTGGATTGAAATATGCCCAAATGCATTGTCTTAGCACTTTGATTGGTGCTTCCATGAAGTGATTAATCGTTCAAGCAACCTTGCTTTTCTGAAACTGCATAGCTCTAAAAGTTGAAGCACTGCACTGAAGATAAAATATGGTGGTTTACAAGATTGATCTTCAAACTACATAAGTAGCACTGATCTCTTTCAGCATATTCTCAGGTAAGAAGATCCGTTACATTATGAGGGAGTCTAGCACAAGTGATGGATATTTAGGCTGAGATAGGAGAGAGGTAGTGGAAAGTTAGGGAAGCTTGAGGCTATGTTTGGCTCTCTCTCTCTCTCTCTCTCTCTCTGTGAGAATTTTGATCAATTTCAAAAGTTGGGTGCGGTATATGACATATGAAATTGCTTTTCAATTTATTGTTAGAAAATGGTGAAGGTGATTGAATACATGTCTGATTTTAAAATTTTGGGGGAAAACGACACCGTAGACATCTCGTTCGGTCTAGTTAGTGAGATTTTGTTAATGTTATAGTTGGATAATGATTTTGAGTTGGGCAAAAAGGAGCTCCACATAAGGCTGGCAGATCAAACATTTTCTCTCATTTCTAATGGTTAATAACAAAATGTCAGCATCTTGGAGATGCCTTTTATTTTGAACCTCAACTTATATGGTTGCAAATTGTGTTCCGTGCTATAATAAATGTGAATACTTGAGGCGGTTCCCAACAAGCCACTAGACTGGTTAACTATTTAACTCTGGGGCATGGTTGCTGTAATTTCACTTTGATTACTTCTTATCTACCCCATAGGACTTGTTAAAATTCCTTTTTGTATCTACTGCATGATTCAAAAAGTAAATATGAAACTTTGATTAGGAACTGAAGGGGTCTGCTATAGTCTATGCTGTTCACGACCTTGTGCTCAAAGGTAACGCATATTGTGGTTTCTGTATTAAATGCTTTACCATATGTGCAACAGTGGGGGAGCGACTGAAATACCATATTTCGAAACAGAGATCACAAGCAAGTCAAGCCCTTTGGCCATTTCTCTTGCAAAACATCTACATTCAATTGGAGCAAAATTATATGGTGCTTTCTGGTGTTCACACTGTCAGGATCAGAAAGAGGTACCTTGCCTTTTTTGCTTGACCTCCAAACATATAACTGGTTACTGGGACAATAGATCATTTTCTTTTCAAAAATTTGGTGAGCAAAAAACACACTCTGCGTCTGTGTTCTTTTTCTTTTTTTTTTTTGGGTGTTTCGGTAGCACCTTTGTAAACTAACGATAAAATGCTAATGAGGAAAAAGATCTCAGGTATTAGTTAAGAACATTCTGGACAAATTAACGGTTTTAGGGGCAATGCAGTAATTTGATGAACAAGGAGCATATTTGATATTTACTAGAAACTGGCAGTATACAGTATCCAATCTCCTATTCGTTTTTCGGAGATTTAATAAACTGGAAATGAGCAAATTTCAGCATTCTATTCTCTGCTCACTTACAACTTTGTTGAAAATCTATGATTTGAAATTAGCAGATTTCAGCTGTAGTTCCTTTTTCCTCACTGTAAGAAGAGACTCATAAAAACCACAAAGAGACTGATGCCTCTTGTCAGATAACACAAGAAATCCTCAGGAGAAATACTCTTATTCTTGATAAAAAGAATATCATAAGGAAAGTGGTAATGTAAATAATTTCAGATGTTATTTTTCTTTCTTCTTCTAGTTATGCTAGTAGAAGCCTATATTATAAGGGCAAATCTGATAGATTCTCAACCAAGATAAATTTTGCAATCTAAATGGAAAAAAAGTTGCCCTGGTGACCACGTGAAGAACAATGGTTTAGGCATGTTGTGCTTCTCTTCGAAAACCCCAAATGGTCGAGGAGGATGTAATATTGTAGTCTGCATAGGTTGACCTTACCTGCTGTATGGAATTCCTCATATTTATAGTGCTGGCTTGAGGTGGTTGTCTAGGTAGTGAGTTCTTGCTTGTGCACACTATGCGCATATAACTACGACTGCTGGTCTTATTAAGTATAGGCTGAGAACTGAGTTGCATGGTCAAATCACTGCACTGATTATACTTGCACCTTTAAAGTAGCTCCTGGATGGAGTAAACTTAACCTAAACCTGATTCTCTGGCTGGCAACCCCAGCCAAAGAACTCGGATGCAGGTGCATAGTTTTTAACATTCATGAGCCACCTTGGGGCAGTCTAGCTTTATCTACTTAAAAGTTAAAGGTTATTAAATTCATTGATCCCAAAATCAGAAGAAGACGAAGAAACTGCAGTTTACGGGCTGGCTAACTATTTTACTTTTGCTTGTGTTGGATTTCTATACTGACAGATCTTTGGGCGAGAAGCAGCAAAATTACTGGACTATGTGGAGTGCTTCCCTGATGGAGTAAGCAAAGGAACAAAAATGGCTCAGGCGTGCGTAGATGTTAACCTTGAAGGGTTCCCCACCTGGATAATAAACGGACAGGTCATATACCTCTTCACCTGAAGTCTGAAATGGCTCCTCCTTCCTTCCCCCCACTAAAATCAAGGATTTCTCATCTCTGAACAGCCTATGAATAAGCAATTGCCATATTTTAAAGGAGTGATAAAGATTGAATGAAAAATTGTTCAAATTGGTATTTGAAGGTTTGATTTTTAGTCCACTGTCACTTTTCTCCAATAACCGAATGCCCTATACCCTATATAAATTCCATCTTTTCTATCTATTCTATATAAATTCTTTTTCTGTATATTCTATAATATTCTATTCACATTTGTCAAAACTCGTCTGATTCTTGGGATGGCTGATCTGGCTGACCTATCTGCCTCTTTTGCATTAGCCTTGTACGGTTCTAGAGACATTTCGAATAGTCAAAGTATGCTGTTGCTGTGTATGTCCTATTTCTATGTCTTACGCCTTCTTATAATGCCTTGTTTGCTGAAATTGACTCGTCGCAGGTTTTAAGCGGAGAGAAACAGCTATCGGAGCTTGCTGCATTATCTGGAATCAAACTTGATGATTTAAATTGATCAAATTAAGATGCTATTTAGCCTCTACAAGATCTTAGTATTCAGTTGCTAATCCTTACAGTTTTCCTTATCCTATACGGTAGTAGTATTATCTTAATACCCTTACACATAATAATATCTGGTGGTCTATATTTGCTTCCACTGAATAGAAAGCTTCAGTTGGGATAGAGAGCTGGTAGATGATGGCGAAGAGAGCTGTCCTGTCCCACAGATATGCTCCATCTGCTATCGTCCCTTCTCCTAGAAAAGGGACTCAAATCTCAGATTGGAGCGTATGTTTTCAGGTGCATGGGTGGCTGCTAAATGAATGATGTTGATAATGCTGCATCTTCAGTGAGAGCGGTGGTGAAGAATAGCTGCTGTGTTTTATAACTTATACGAAGGATCTTTATGCCCTTGTAACATTATGAATAATGAGCAGGTAATGCGTGAAGTCTTTATAATGAAAATATTTTGAATGTTCTGGAGGTATGGCTCTTTGATAGTACTCTAGCATAGTAGTTGCACAAAGGGGCACTGTTCTGTTCTCTCTCTCTCTCCATTCCGTGAATGATAAAAATGGAATTAGTATCTCATTTACTACTAAGGTGTTTGGACGGGCTTATATGCTACCTCGCAGTATTTTGTCTTACTACTAGGGTGTTTGGACGAGCTTATATGCCCTTCGGGTAGCTAATAAGATATTAAACTCTATTTGTAAAATTTTGGGAGAAAGAACTCAGATTCAAAAATAAAATATTAGGCGCCTAGAAACTCCTTTTCCTTTCTACAAAATGTAAGGAAGTCTAAGCTTATCTTTTAGATTTGTTATTTTGATCGTATTAATAAAATACTGTTATTATTAACATTATATAAGTTTCATAATTGTGTTATCCAAATAAAATTTTATTTTAGAATAAGATATTATTTGTATTTAATGCGAGCAAAAAATTATTTATCCAGGTAAGTCAATTTAGGTTTTTTGGACCTAGATTTTCGCAAGCCTTGAAGAGGGAATTTGAAAAAATATGTCAGTTTTCAATTTTCAAGTCAGTAAACAATAATATAAGTAATTGGTGTTGAAAGAGCATAGTAGCGAGTGATAAATTAGTGCTAAAATTTTTAAATAATAGTACTTTCATGCATGCAAGTATTGGAAGAGCGTTAACCTCTATCGAAGGGAGAAGAGCCCTATTTATAGCCCCTTATCCCTATCAGCTAGAAGAGTCTGGTCCTCTGGAGACTCAAGAGGGAGGTTCTTGGCAAGGATGGACTACAGCTTCCTGGGAGATCTTGTATTCCTTAGGCTAGGATTCCTGACCGTTGAGGGGACTTATACCCCAAAGTGGTAGGACTCTTCCTTCGGATAAGGCCCCCACTTTCCCAAGGGCTAGTTGAGAGGGTCAAATAGTCAACCAAAATTTTGGGCATCATCCACAACGGGGAGAGTGCCCTTCCTCTGAGCTACTATGCTGAAGCTTGGCCACGTGTTAGTTGAGTTTTTCTAGGTGTTGACCTGGCCGCTGCTCTTGCAGCCCCCCGACCCCCTGCAAGCATTGCTAGACCTCCGTGAACCTTCTTGCTTAATAAGCCCCCTCTTGGAATTAGGGTCTGTGAATCTATCCCTAGGCTACTACTTCAATTGAAGAAGTCGAGTCGAAGAATAGAATTATTAGTGGTTTATGTATTATTTACACAAAAGATACGAATAATTTTAATAAATAAATAAATCATAAATCAGACAGTGTAAATATAATAATAATTATTTTTTTCCCTCGCATATGCATATCAAAAGAAAGTTATAGTGATCACAGAAGAACTGAGAAAGGAGTGATGAAAGATGTGTGAGAATGCGTGCAGGTGGCGGGGTACAATTACTCATCCATGGCCACAAGAGACCTCCATGGAGAAACTCGCTGCTTCCACTTCTTCACGCCTCCTACTACTTCTCTCTCTCTCTCGTCTGTTGAAGTGAAAGTGAGCTTTGGATGGATTTGTTTGTAAATCAACTAAACTGGAGTTTCGTCGTGTTTTTATCAGTGGACGATCTGAAATTCCATTCACGAGGGGAACGGGGGTGAACTTAGATTGAAAGGGAAGGAGGAATTTTTTCGAAAGAAAATCAAGGCGCAGCAGAAGGTCTTGATGTATTTTACACAACAAAAACGAGCCAAAACAGAGAGAAGTATGAGGGATAATTACACTAGTCTCCCTTAAAATTTGGTATATTTACATATAGACTTTATGTGATTCGAAAAATTATATCGAGTACCCTAACGATTGTTTATGTCTAACAAATATATCCTTCTGTTAGTTCAAATTCAGCGAATTTATTGATATTAACAAAAAAAATGTATAAATTTTATTTATTCCCAATTGACTTATTGCAAGCTACACGGATCTTCTTTGACCAAACTACCCTTACAAGAGTGAAGATATATCTCCTCACACACATTAACGTGTGAAGATAGGTAATGTAATTTGGTCATAAAAATATTTATTTAGTCTGCAATATATGTCAATTGGGGTAATATGATTTTTTATTCTTTTTTTTTTAATATCAACAAATTCAGTGAATTTTAACTAATAAAGGGACCTATTTGTTAGATAGAAATATACGTCAAGAGTACTAAATGTAATTTTTTAAATTACAAAAAATCTATGTATAATTACACTAAACATCATGAGAGGACAATGCAATTATCCCAAAGCAAAATGACCCAGACATAAGGTATGTTTTGAGCTATCATGGAGATGGCCCAATAAGGGATCCAAACACAGCCTATCTCTCCAAACTGTCTTTCCTTACACCTATATTATAACAGCTAGAATTGAAGTCTAAATAAGATGAGATGAAATTACAAACAAATCCCAACAGCTTCCATTGAAGATCCCTTAAAATGCAAACAAATGTTTTTTTTTTCTGCTGGAGAATGGGTAATACAAATACATGTTGGGATTTCAAATAGTAGAAAATAGAAAACGTACCTTTCGAAAATGAAAACAAAGGCTCACTGCAAAAGGGGCATGGTAAAGCTTGTTAGCAGATCCTGTATATTGACCAACTTCATCACTCATTTTAGAATACATATCTGCACATTATTTCTCAGAGTTGATCTCCCTATAAGTTTTTTCAGATGCTTTTTCAACTAGTAAATTTTTCCCACAAAATTTTTGTTCTCTGAGATCTTTCTATAGATGGTATCCCACAAGTAAATTAAGTATAACAGTACACTGTCAACAGATGGCCCAAAGCAAAAGCGCTGCTGAAATCCTTAGAATAGGCGTCGACATGGAACATTCGCTGTCTCCAAATGCATTGTGGATCCTGGCACAGATCATTCATAGATTTCAAGCACTGGATTGCTACATGCAGCGTAACTTCATTCAATTAGAAGCTACTTGTACACAATGGAAATAGGATAGGAAGCTAAAAAGAGGCATTTTTTCAAGGGGAGAAGCCAAGAAGCTTAAAAGGATTGTATCTACCAAGATAGAGGACACAATATCATTTGCTTCCAAGCTAAATTGCACGTAAGATACTTTTTCTAAGTTCATGACGTCAATCTCTTTGTTGGTTTAGGAAAAAACATTAACAAAATAAGGCATGTTTCAACTAAATGTTTCGTACTTAGAAGACTAATTACACATCTCTCTTATATTTTATTCTTCTAATATCATTTTATTTTCTTTTTAAAAATATAATGATCTTCGTTATGCAGTTCCCACAAGCATATGAACAATCCATCAACTAGCTATATCCAAAATCTCATTTTCAGAAGTTACCTTGAATTCTACCAGCAATTGCAATATTTACAGGAGAAAATTGAGAATTATATTTGGATCTTAGTGTTTAAGACTTGAAACTGGATTTCAACATTTAGCTTGGTTTATGGATAAAGTTGTCATTAAATAATTAGGATGTTTGTAGTTTTGTTACAATAAGCAATAAATGGTACAAGGTCTAACTATTAAATGCAAAGATTTTGAGGCATATGTAACAATAATGTTACAAATGGTAGCAGAGGTCCTAATAATCTGGACAAACTTTTGAGAGAGCCAACATAAACTTTGTAGTGGGGCGAACTATTCATGTTGTTGAAAGTATTAGGACTTTTTTATGACCATTAATATCAAGGGAAGCTGATACAATTCCCAACACCTGGAGTGGATCTATCTTGTAACAAGATCAAAACTCACAAGAAGTTGTTTTAGTATCATTCTGTTAACCTACAGAGTACAGGATAGACTTATTAGATTAACCAAGAGCAAGAGTAGAATGGCATTGGATTATGGAAGCAATCCTCATGTTGTAATGATGTCTAGGAGGTATCAAAAATTACCCAGAGAAACAACCAAGGTCTTGGAAGTAAATATATCACTTGAATAATACTGTAAAATATACTTTTATTTCCACCGGATATGTTTATTTCACCAATTGCAAAAGAACCATAACTAGAGCAGTAGTAGGAAGGCCAGCAAAAGAATAGTATCCACCAATCCATTATTTACTTTTACTTCTCACTGGTCAAGTAACATACTAGTTCTTCATCCCCCACACAATGATCTACACTGGCTTATTTATACAAGTATTATATATAAAAAAAAAAAAATTTGCACGTGTACCGCCGAAGCGGTACACTTTGCAAAAATATGGTCGGTCGCCAGCCCAACCGGCGACCGGCCATTATTATTTTTTTTTTTAAATAAATATCGACCGACGGTCGCCACCTCCGTCGGTCGCTACCCCAGGCAGCGACCCTTGGTCGCTACCTGGGGGAAGCAACTTATGTTTACTTTTTTTTTTTAAATTTTTTTTTTTAAATTTGGGCCAACAATTGTTGGTTGGCCCAAGTAATTTTTTTAACATATTTTATTAATTTATTTTATTAATTATTAATTAAAATTTTAAATAATAATTAATACTTAATTAATATATAATTAATATTAATAGTAATAAATTATTATTTAATTAAATAAATTTAATTAAATGAATTATTTTTATTAAATAAATATGGCCTATAATATTATATTGTGTTACCAAAAAATAAAAAATATTATAAAATTAGTAATAATTATAAATTATGATAAGAATTTAATAATGCCCCAAAAAATATAGTGTTAACTGTAGTTTAAAAAATAAAATGAGCCAACAGAACCGGTAGGTGACAAAAAAAAAAAAAAAAGAACTCGATACCAATAACAACGACATACTTATGAGATTGGTGATCACTTACAAAGTCACTGGCACAACGTGAAAAAAAAAATAAAATTATAAAGTCACCGGCACAATGTACATAATGCAATATTATCAGTTATATTTAAAATTAATTAAAAATTTGACATACTTATGAAATTCATGATCATTATTATAATTTATAATTATCACTAACTTTATAATATTTTTTATTTTACTATACACAGTGTAATATTATAGGTCATCTTCAATTAATAAATTTATTTATTAATAATTAAAAACGTTATTATATTTATTTAATAAAAATAATTAATATATTATTAAATAATAATAATTTTATTTAATTAAAATAATAATTTATTACTATTAATATTAATTATTGTTTAAAATCTTAATTAATAATTAATAAAATAAATTAATAAAATATATTAAAAAAATTACTTGGGCCAACCAACAATTGTTGGCCCAAATTTAATAAAAAAAATTTAAAAAAAAAAAGTAAACATAAGTTGCTTCCCCAGGCAGCGAACCGTCGGTCGACATTTATTTGAAAAAATAATAATAATGGCCGGTCGCCAGTTGGGCTGGCGACCGACCATATTTTTGCAAAGTGTACCGCTTTGGCGGTACACGTGCAAATTTTTTTTTTATATATAATATTTGTATAAATAAGCCGATCTACACTCAGCAGCCGACAGACATAGGTTTTGTCTATGAAAATTTTATATGAAAAAGAAGATGCGGTTTTTTCAAGACCATGAGAAGCACTTAGACTCAGGCAATGAAACACAAGGTAGGTAAAAAATGGTGTTTCCAACTAGTCATGGACTAATGTCAATGGGACAGGATATCACAAGGATCAAGAACGAACGGGCATTAAACTAAGCACAAGACAGCATGAAATATCAATGCTCTTCTGCTACTATGCAGATGAATGTCAGATTAAAAAGTGATGCCCATAAATTGCACTGGAGAATGTTCAAAATGCTAAGACCATCTGGATATTGAAGCTCACCCGTAGCTTGGCAAATTAGGCCTTGTACTCGTGGATACGTATCCATTTTGTAGATGACCACTTGTTCCCTTTGATAACTGGACAGCCACCTATAGATGACCATAAACATGTTGGTTTCAAAAGTAAATTGTGAAACAGAGAATAAACAGTACAGTTAGAGTGTACACATAATATTTTTATGTAATGCAGCATAGCCAATATTTACAATAATGAAGCAACAGTAGAGAAGATGACTTCATGAGGATGTAACAGCAAGGGCCCCCATGTAAAACCAGCATGACAACTAACCATGCAAACTTGACGGATCCAAAGTTGCGTCAGGCTTCATGCTCCAGAAAAGTAGTGCATCACCCATTTTTGGTTTAACTGAAAGTCCTCCTTTCCCACATTCAGATAGCTCATTCCACCACGGCACAGAACTAAAATTTCCTTTTGCTGCTGGGAATACTGTTTCACCCCCTTCTTCAACATCTGATCTGTAATTCATTTCAGAGATGTAGAACAGAATACAACCAAATTACACTGTCATATTGAATAGAAAAGTTACTTACAAGTACATGAGAACAGTAGCAATGCGTTGACCACCATTCTGAGTGTTAAATTCATCCAGAAAATAGTCATAGTGAGGCTCATACTTTTGCCCTACTTCGTAATGGAGGACTTGAAGGCCTTCACCATGCTCTGTTGATTTTAAAGTAGATTTATGTGGAGTCCAAAATGAGAATAACAAAAATCAATCCAGCAAACCATAAAATGGGTATCAAGTAACAAATCTTTTGTTCAGGGCAATAACACAACAATATTAAAGTTTGAAGGACACAACCAAAAAAATGAAAGACAGAATCAGCTTAGAAACATTGGTAAAAAAAAAATTAAATCTCTGCTCCACCTGCAGAATATAGACGCGCATAATACTTGTAAGAACTCATTTAACTTTTCCAACTAAAATAAGCCTCATCCTATAAACACAGAAAACTGTATTTGGAGCAATAATAGAATAGATTTATGTAATAATCTTATCGAAATTAATTTCATCCTTTTGCATTCGTCTGTTTCCTTCATCCAAATCCCCTAGCATTGCAATGAAGATAAAGTTTCAGCCACATTGATGCTGAGGCAATTTATGCTAGGACAGAGCCCTACAACATACAACGATCTTTGGTAAATGTTGGCAACCAAAGGAACACACTGAAGTATTACCACTGGTGCAGGATAACTTTAAGCCAGAACTGATTGCAATGTGATACCAAATCGATACCCCACACAAAGTTCACCAAATAATTTACGCTGTAACACATCAAAGGTGACATCAAACTGCCATTAGAATCCATACCTACAGGGATGAATGTGAAATCTGCAATTCTTTTCTCAATTCTCTGAACAATTTTGTCACGTCCTCTGGCAAGAAATGTTCCAGAACTTGTGCGTACTCTGTTCAGGAAAAAATGTATGACAATTGGAAGAGGAAATAAGGAAGAATAAAGAACATGTTCAATTTTTCTTTCTCAGTTTAAAGACACAGCAAGCAGGAACAGAAGTTGAGGCTACTTGGAATTAGATGAATCGTCCACTGCTATTCTGGATACAATACTGAATGGATTAGGAAAATAGAAAGTGGATGACAAGAAAGAAACCATAATCACTGAATCCGAACATTCGAGAATGTTCACAAACAAAAAATTTAAGCCAGAATAAGGCCAAGTGCTTCCACTGTTATTATAGCAATATAGAAGTATAACCAGAGCTAGTGGTACTCGAGGTGAGTGAATACATAAATTAAGGTTTTCAATAATGTTGCTTGAATTCATTGCACAGAACAGAATATTTGATATGAACTGATCAGACCATTGAAGCTGGTTGATGAAGTGGAGAATTATCTTTCCAATCTCACTTGACTGCCAAATAACATAAAACCAAAGTTTTAAGGAACTCTGACAAACTGTTTATGTTATACACAAATAAGATTAGGCTAAAAGAAATCAATAAGCCAAATTGGGAAGTGAAGGTGGATATGTGGGTAAAACAGAACATAACTAAAGTGGTAGAGAATGTTAAAGTGACTTGCAATGCCCAACTAGAAAGTCAGTCAATGTAGTGGCCATCAAAGGAAGATTTTGAGAGAGGATGATCCAATATCATTTTAAGTCATACAGGAAATTCGACACACCAGTCAAGAAAATTCATGGAAGCAATGTAAAAGGTAAACTCAGACAACGAGGAAGCAAGATAAAATCAATGGAACATTGTGATTAACTTCAGACTGGATAGGTGAAAAGAAGGTATATCACGTACGTGATCGACCTAATAAGCATGAAACAAGGCGTTGTTGAGTTGCATTTAACTTAAATATCAAGGAAGACTTAGTGTTTGCATACCTGCTGTCCTTGCTTTTTCCAGTTTCACTATCAACAACAGTTGACTTTTCCATGCGCGGCTTAGCAATATTAATAAGATACTCACATTCCTCTTTTGACTGCCAAGAAAGGATGGTAAAGATTCCAGTAAACATACCGTGTCCAGAACAAAGGAATTGGGCAATACTAATAGTAAAGCATAACAATGTTTATGAATAGAATGGACACTGAACAGCATTATCTCTCTACCTGCACATGAAATGATAAAGAAGAAAAGTAATCTGGGTGCTGCATGGATCATCTTTATCATGCTAGGTGATCTCGTATTTCATTCATTTTCATTATTGATGAATCTTCCTCGAACACCAATTTCAAGATAGTTAGAAGTGGAAATTCATGAAATTGTAGTTCATACAGACAACTGAGAATCATATCTAACCAGTTCTGCATCTGTTCATAAAATTTACCCAAACCTGACCTCCACTATCATAATATGATCTAAACTACATGTTAAAGAATATGGCATTTGGAACTCAAATGAAAATCAGAAATGATTCAGTTCAGATCTACACTTCAATATATAACTGCAATATCAGCTCCGGAAAAGTGCATGTTTAACATGTATCAGAGATCAAATACATCATTTTAATAAAGCATTAAAAGCTACATACTCCAATTTCGGAAGACTGAGAATTACCAAGAAATTATGAAAAACGAAGGCTCTGGGCTCCCAAGAAATAATTTCAACCCACTGATCTTTATTCTCCTCGTCTCCATCACGTCTGAAACAGTCAACATCACCGACACCAACACCACCCCCCGAAAAAAAAAATTAAAAATTGAATCTGGAAATGCAAAAATTCAACTTGTGAGAATTCAGTTCACTTACGAGTGGACTGAATTGTGAGCGATGAAGCTGAGGTCATGGGCTTTGGGAGAATCCTTTGAACTGCTGCTTCCGGAAATGGAGAAAATTCCGAGATACAAAAGGATGACAATCAGCAATGACAACATTAAGAGGCCGTACAGGACCGCCGTCGACGACGACGTCTTACGCGGCGGCCCACCCCTCCCGTAGTGCTGCCTCGCTTTCCCGGCCATCGCAAATCGAAGAAAACTTCACAAACTTTCTCAGGATCCGAATCCTGTCCAGGACTTTGAATTCTCGGAGAGGTGGAAATGCGAAAGCTTCAACTGATGAATGTATAGGTTTCTTGATTTGGAACTACAATTTACTCTGTTTCAGCTAATTTTGGTCAACTCTAATTTATTTAATAATATAATTTACATATATTCTATAGTCTATACTATGTTTTATTTGTAGTTCGCATGTGGGATTAATTGAGATCATTATATTGTCTTTCTCCGAAATTTGGTATAATTATACGTAAATTTTTTATAATTTAAAAAAAAGGTTTAATATAATTTATTTTCTGTGATATTGCAAATGAGTAATATATTTTCTATAAAAAATTAGCAATTTACATCTTTGTGTTCTTTAAAATAGAGCAATTTACCTTCCTGTCTACGGAGGTAAATTTTCCAACACGGGGAGGTGAATTAATTCATTCTAAAAAATATAGGGAGGTAAATTGCTATTTAATTTTTTACATGGAGGATTTGCATTTTTGCAATATCACGGAGAGGGTTACTTGCA
This sequence comes from Sesamum alatum, assembly GCA_034509735.1. NCBI lineage: Eukaryota > Viridiplantae > Streptophyta > Magnoliopsida > Lamiales > Pedaliaceae > Sesamum > Sesamum alatum. Next base: position 42,328,647 of record JACGWO010000004.1, on the reverse strand, counting down.
TTTTTTCCGATTAAAAAATTATAGCTAGTATCCCTAATATTTTGTAAAATTTTACGGAATTTGCCGACATTAACAAAAAAGGCTGAATGAGATACATATCTACTTTCGATTGACTTATAAATTTATTGTAGGTCAAAATAATTTCTAATTAAATTAACTTCATATATCGTCACACGCTAATGCATGTGATGAGGTATATCTTCATACTTATAAGATTAATTTGATTTTCAAAAAAAAAATTAATCTGTAATAAGTTGGTGAAGAGTCAATCGAGGGTAAATATGAATTTTCACTCAATTTTTTTTGCTGATATCAGTAAATTATATGAAATTTTACTAACGGATAGATCTATTTATTTGACAAAAACAAACGTTAGAGAAACTATTACATTCAAATAATGAGAATCAAAGTATAACTACACCAAATTTCATATAACAATAGTGTAATTACCCTTATAATAAATGTGACATTATCTTTTTCTTTCTTTGCTCTTTCTTTTTTCCATTGTACATAATATACGATTCTTTAATGTATAAGGATCACATATTGATTTTTCTTTTCTTTTACAGTATAAACGAAGCAAAAAACATCCTTTTATTTATTGTTATTTCTACTTACAATTAATTTCTATGGCTAACAAATTTAATGAGAGTGTAAAAATATTTAAACTAAAATGAATTAAGGTCTCATTGAAAAAAAAAGACAAAATCAATGCAACCGAATGTTGAAAAACGTATAACATAACAAATTTACAGAACGTCAATTACGAATTTCAAACCAAAAAGAATTAATGATTCGATAAAAACGAAATACAACAAAATAACTAAAGAAAATAGAGACGTGGTTGCCGTCTTTTTTTTTTTCTTTTTTTTTTTAACGAAAGTTGAGGAATGGGACATATATATCGAAAAATCAAAATTTGAGAGCATTTTACAGTTTGCGTAAAGTGAGGGATTAAAAATGTAAATCCCTATCATGTGGGATGAGAAATGCAATTTTATCAAGTAAAGATTTAAATTGTGACATCCACACAACAAACAAACATTAAATTCCAACAAACTGCATTTTGCATTATTATCTAACAAAATAATTAGAAACATTTCCACTAAGTATACAGAAAACGTTATTTCAACCATTTTTGCCCTTTTATGGATAAAATAAATAAGGCAAATTTCTTCAATTAAAAGTGTAGTTACAGTGCTGGACATATTATTATTTCACAGTTATTTGTTTTATTATTCTATTTATTGAGGTATTCCCTGTAATAATTGATATGCATGTCATCATCACTTGGAGTTGGTGGTGGGAAGCCCATTTTCTAGCCAGGCAGCATATCCTCCAGCCATGTCAGTAATTCCAGTAAAACCCTACAAATAATTTCATTTCAACTTGGTTAATTATGTTTTTGTTAAATTAAAAAAAAAAAAACCCAAATTTCAATACTAAAAAATACTTTTGTAGATTTGGTTGATTATATTTGTAGATTTCGTAATTTGAAGACACGTTTTACCAAAATGTTTTGAATCTGTCGAAAATTAGCACGTAAAAATCATGTAGCGGTACATTCGAAAACACACATGACTTGCACATGTAGTTTTCTGCCAAGTCTAAATTTCCGACAAAATGTGGTCATAAATCTCGAAATTCACAAAATAATGAATCAAATTGTAGGTTTCATTTTTATAAGTACCAAAATATCAAGCACCCATAATTACAGAACAAAAATTACAATAAAGCTTATATTGAATGCAATTTGAAGTCTTACAGCAGAGAGAAGGTCGGACGCTGCCATGAAGGACCTTTTCCCAACTTGGCACCCCTGCAATTCCACAAATATCAACAACACTTATATAACTATGAATAAACTCAATGATGGTGAGCAAAAAAGTCTTAGTTTTGAAAACTTACGACGATAATCTCATCATCTTTGCCAAAATGGCTCGACACTTGCTCCAAAAATTTGGGATTGGTGGTCATACCTGCTTCACCACAATGTCTCAAATTACCAAATCTCACATAACTAAAGAATTTTTACAAGGCGTCTTCCTATACTTATATAAGTTGGGAAAAAAATGTATTTTTGATCCTATAATTGTGAAGGGATGACACATACTTTAATTTGGTCTAATTTATGCAGAAAAATGTCAATTTCGTCTGAAAAAGACACATGCTTAGCACGTGACAACCCATTTTCTCAGTGAAATAGGTAAATTCCCGCAAAAGTTGGACTACTTGTGCTATGTTTTTTAGAATTATTGTGCCAATTGAAAATTTGAAAAAAAATTATTGTGCCAAATGAAAATTTGAAATCGAAGTGGACTAGAAATACCACCCCATGGGCGAAAATGCATTTTTCCATACAAGTTGATACATCTTATAAGATGTTTTTAGAGCTTACACACTCCCAAAACACCCTCTTTGATTCCATCCAAGACAAAATAGAGATTTTGTGGTTCTCATTTCCGTATAATATATATGTATATATATATAATACTGAATTAAAATCAAAGAGATTCGAACTTTTAAGACAACATCTAAGAATTTATATGTAGGTAATTGATACGCAACCTGGTCCAACTCTTAACATGAAGGGGACATTGACAGCGCCAACCACATGGCCGTCGCTAAATTCCTCAGTTGTCCTGCAAAAATTTGGTAACCGGATATATATCCCTTATTCATTAATCCGTTGTTGTATAAAAGACATGACTAAAAGCGTTAGGAATATCATCACCTAACGTCCAGATAACGGTGACCAGCTTGAAGAAGCTCGTACGCCACGCGAACAGGAACTGAGGTTGGAACACTAGTTGACTGCACATTCCCACTCTCTATCGACATCCCCCCCCTGCACACCAACTCTCAATCTATTTATCTGAATCCAAATATTTAGATTTCGGTGAAGAATTTCAAATGATTCCATGTAAAAATAATTATCAATATTGCACAAAACATAATTCAAATTGACAGGGTTTGTTATTAGGAATTTGTCATCTTCACTCTCACATGTTGTGATTGGTTTTAACAGTACTACAGAGCATGCAAAAGAGCAAAATCCTAAGGTGTATAGAAATATTCTGTCTGTTTTCAGACCAAGACCAAGAAAATTGAACTTCCGCAAAGAAATCATTCCAAATTCGGACACTTAGGATTGAGATGAGGTTAGAAGTTTACCTGAAGTTGGGAATTCTAGTGCTAGTGCTAAAGCTAAAGCTACGACGTCGTGTGCTGGGCCAAAGCTGAGAGTTGATCACAGTTGGGGATGATGATGATGATGATGATAGTGGAGTAGCCCTAAACAAACAACACTCAAACTCTGAACAACCCATAAACCTTAAAACAAATTAAGAAAACATCAACGCTATTATTATGTAAGAACATAATAATAATAATAATAATAATAATAATAATAATAATAATAATACCTATTGTTTAGATGGGGGTGAGGCTGAATTAAGGTAGGAGAAGAGCAAAGAGAGATGGCCCTCATCCTACTGCTCTATCAACTACTTAAACGTACGTGAGGAGTGTGTGAGTGAGGATGAAATAAGGTAATAATATATAGTCCGCCCTTTAAATACATTTTTCATCCTCTATTTTTTATATTTTAATATTATAGTTTTTCATTTTTCTAAGATAGTAAATAAATTTTATAATTTTTTATTATTTTGATCATTCAATCATCGGAGTTTACAAGTATTATTGGAACGAAACACATACCTTTTTAAATTTGAAAATAAAATTAAATTTTTGTCATATATTTTCTGCATTTTGACGGAAGCAAAAATAATAGTGCACTGGCAATGGAGATATTATTTGAATGGGGGATATGATGACACCTAATTGACATGTATTTGATTTTATCCACATGTCGATGCCCATTCCTCTGCAACCTGCTCTCGATAATTCCAATCAGACGATGGTGACGCAACTCTGAGCTGGCCCTCTCTCCTCGGACCTATCTCTATTTATTTGTCAGATAATAATACATAGATTTTATATAATTTAAAAAATTACATTTAGAGTTTATGAAATTTATTTTCATTTAACAAGTAAAATTTTTTATTAGTTGAAACTTATCGAATTTAATAAAAAAATATTAGATAAAAATATGTATTTAATCTTTCGATTGATTTATTACTAACTTATTGCATGTCAAACAAATTTTTTTATGATTAAATTATTTTTATATATCTTCATACATTAATATTTTTGAGGAGATATATCTTCACCCGTATAAGGGTAATTTTTTGTATTTTTTCATCTAAATTATTTTTTCATTACATTTTGTCATCTAAATTACACAAGATTTATATTTTGCCATCTCACAATATCTTTCGGTTGAAAATTGCATTGAAATTGATCACATTAATTGAAGATCCCTTTCACAGCCAATAAGTTCGTCCTTTCCCGGCCATTTTTAATTAATCAAAAGGATGTCTCGTGTGATATTGATGTTTTTACCCTTAAAAAATAGCATGTATCGTGCATATGATCATTTTTTGGATTAATTTGATATTATCGGTACTCATGAATTGACTAATTTAATTTGATATTTACAATAAATATTTTTTCAAGCTCAATATCCAAATTCAGTTCAAAATTCAAATCAATTAGACTCGCACCTGCTCAACCCGATAGGCCCATATCATATTGATTTTAGTACATTTGACAAATAACAAGAATATCATATCGTATTATCGTATTCTTATATTCTTTTCTACTTGGCATATGAAGTTGGATAAATTATTTTTAATCTAATTTGCCACGTGCCTAGAAGGATTAGCAACGTCATGTGCTTCATTTCCTCCTTAAGGGTCGGCTACCTTATTGATTTTCAATGATTCGTTATTCTCATGCCTAAGCACAATGTTTCCACATACGGGGCCAATGATACTGGCAAATTTTCCAACACCAAGAATTTATAGTCGGGAACTATGTCTTTTGCATAAAAATGAAGGGGTACCTTGCAAAAGGGGTTAGCAAGTAAATGATTCTTGTAGGGTACGTACGATGTAATGAGTTTGAATGCAGCAAGTGTAGCTGTACGTAATAATCTTTAAGGAATTAATATATTGCCTATTTATAAAGGAAGGTGGATAAGTTCATATCTCCAAATATCTCAATGTTGTGCGAAGGGGTAGAGGTTTTTTTGGGTGGTCAGGAAGTTGGTTGTAGATTTTTAAAAACTACCTTTTTCGAAGATATGGATAAGCTTGGGCTTCTAGGGTCGCATGATCCAAGTGCGCTCTCCAACGGGCTTTCAAATTGGGCCTAATGTGAGTACTCCTCAACTAGACCATCATGTGGGTTTGATAACCTCAACTGGGTATTTCAGGTGAACCTCGCGCCTACAGCCCAATAGCTTCCAGCTAGTTTAGGGCCCCTCGGGTGGATAATTCCTAACTGAACTTTTATGTGGCTCGAAGGCTATTGGGCCCAAACAAGTGGATCAGTGAGTTTTTGAGCTTCCACCAAAAGGCGGAAGGTCCGAACACATAATGTGCAAACAATTAAGACAATAAATTTTCTTTCAAAATTTCTTGGTAACTAACACACTGAGTCTTATTTCTTGTCTAAATAATTAAAAATAATAATACCTCTTTAGGGAAGATATTTGTACAACTCTTATTTTTCTAGTTGAAACAATAGAAATAAAAAAGAAACAAACTTAAACTGAATAACCTTGTTTCCCGGTTCTTTCCTTTTTTATAATGTTTGTCGTTAAATCTTGCTTCCTATAAAAGAAAATTCTCTTTAGTTGAACTTTGCACAGTAGTAATGACAAATTATTTAGACCCCACATAAGAATAATAATGGTATATTTCATAATTGTCATTAAAAGGTTAATAATATCAAAGAAACTTTCTAAGACAAAGCAATAATTACAAAAAGAGAATCAAAATTATCTTACTTTTATAACAAATACAGAAATATAGATATAGGGAATATGCACTTGTCTTGTTAATGAAGTATCTAGTCTGAAAATCTTCACGTAATCTATCTATTGTGCTTCGATAATTAAGCTGGTGATTTGTGGTGGAAGTAACATAAAGATAAAGACTGGGACAGTCTCCCATCAAAACCCCAAAGAGTTACATCATCAAGTCAAAATTTAGTTGAGAATTGACTCTGCATTTGAATGATAACAAAACCAAAATTTAGATAATTTTGATTCCGATCACCACCACATGCCAAGATATATGCCCAGAGAAGCATAAATTGCTTACGAGAGTACTTACATATTATCCACCAACACAATCCTCACATCGGCAAAGAGAAATTAAACCTACAACCGTTTAAGTAAAAATGATTCGTACTTACCAACTAAACCAAAGAGCATTGGCTTATATCCAGGTACATATCTCCCATTCATCGTGGATAGAAGTTCAAAGGTAGATGGAGAAAGACAAACTGAGAAATATCGACACAAAGACCGCTAAATCAGAGTTAGTAAAACACAAAATCACCTGAGGTTGCCGGAGGTGATAAAGAAGAAGTAGCTGTAGCCATGAGCCTACCATTGCTCGTTCAAAACCCAGATTTGTATGAGATGTAATGTTACCAAATAGGGGTATATATGGTGCTCAAAATAAACATTGGAGGATCATGAGAGAGCCATTTTAAGCAGGATGTCAGAGTTCCATCACAATTCAAAATTTCCTTTATACAAAAAGATGATCAATCAAACACGATGACCAAACACAAGCTGGGTGCCTGAATTTACAAACATATATCACTATATGGGAACATTCTACAACAGAGGGTCCATCAAACAAATAGAGACACCCTACAAGTAAGTGTGAAGGAATCAAAGAACTGGTCTTCCATGTAATATACAGAGAACACGTATCACAGATCCCTTCTGCACAATGGGCAAGAACCGTGTCTTACCAGCCAAGTATCGATGCAAGGTAGATGAAACATGTGGTGACAATGTGGCAAACGACGCACGGTCTCCCCCAGCTGAAAGTCCTAAATATAGAAAAGCCAAAGATAGATTCTTCTAAATCAATTCCAATGATCAATATAAGAAAGCCCATTAATAGGGAGAGAAATGATAGTAGTACCTGAAGGCACACTGAACAAGAAACCCCGTCCCCGGAAGTATCAACACTGTCATCTCTAGTAATAGTAAATTTTGGGATCTTTTCAACGGTGTCCACCAGCAAACCTTTTGCCCCACCTGTGTCAAAGATGTTGGGGACTTCCTCCTCAAACGGTGCTTCGACAGCTCCCATCTGAGTAACAGAAGGAACGTTTGTAAGTAAACCAAATTGATCGGAGTTTCGGTCCAATAAAAAGGAGTGGTACACGAGCTGCCACCGTGCCACGTACCTGACTTTGCACTGCACTAAGCATAGCTGGACCGATACGCTCACGGACAAGTCGACCACTTAGAAGGCTCGCTATGACATCAATCTGTACGTTTCATGTAGTCAATTACATCAAAATTCAAACTTCTGAATCGTTCTTGCTCCAAAAGGATTAAAATTTTCAATCAACAAAAAATGTCATAATTCATGATCATGAAGGAAAAATTCATTGCATACCAGATAGAGGAGACACCCTAACCCAGATTCATCCGACTGCCATAAAAGCAGAGACGATTCAAAGACCTCAATAGAGAAAACAGCACCGGAGATGGCCCCTACCGAAGCCCCTCTAACAAACCCACTCTCCGTTTCTTGACCTATCAGAGCGCCAGTCATTGCTCCTAACAAGGTACCCACTGAAAGACAAGGGACAACTACTTCATCAGCTTAAATCAAGAACAAGCTACAGGACAACGAAATATCTCACTTGCCAATATATGTCACAAGCAAGATTCTTTGAAACAATCACCAATATTCACTTTGGAGAAAACAATCCATATTGTGCAATACAATTAGCCCACAATTCAACCATTCAAATGAGAAATTCTGGAGGAGATAACCATAACCCCCAACACACACACAAACACAAAAGAGCCAACCTGCCTAAATACTCACACATAGAGCCCTCCACTAGAAAATTAAACACATCGGGTCTTTAAAACTCAAAAGGCTCATTCAATTGCAATCTTCTCATAAGGCAAAGAAAAAAGAACCCAATCTGGAGAACACATGAATTGTCAAAACCTAATTAAGATTTCAGGCACAAGAAGTTGCCATGGCAAAATGAGGCCGGCGATTGTGGGTAAACACAACAAAAACCCCAGAATCATGAAACCCCAAATCACAAAAACACATAAAATTTCACAAAATAAGGGGGAGGAAATCGAAAACAAAACAGCAACTTTCTTGACAAACTAAAATCGAGATCATCATCAATAAATCCAGCAGAAAAAGAATGAGAGACCAAAGTGCTTACCCAAGGCAAAGAAAAAGGTGAAAATCGCAGAGAAAACATTCCCAATTACAGCAGAAACTGCACGGCGAACGAACTCCTTGATCTTATTGACCAAAGAGCCGAGTGAAGAATAAGAATCCGCCGACGCTGAGGGGAAAGAATGAGATGGGTATGCGTAAAACTCCATGGATTCATCACATGGAAGGACGATGCCTTTGTTCAGGCGATTTAGGAAACCGCTGCTGAAATATATATGAAAAAAATAATACTGCTTTCTAATCTATGGGTGTTGCTTTAGATTGTAATAATATCTGCTGTAAATTTATACTTTATGAATTTATTTAATCATTATTAAAAATATCTATATATATAAAAAAAAAAAAGTAAAGGACAACATAAGATATATAAATAATAATAATAATATAATAGAAGGATACTTGTCTATTAAGTAGGATCTAAGTTTACTAACAGATCAAATTGTAAGAGCCAAGAGGACATCAACCAATCCCTCTTCATACCTATACTAATATAATAATCAAAAAATGCTTTTGCCGTATCAATTTTTAAATATGATCTGATTAAATAATTTAAAATTTTACTTATAATTATCTTTTTGTTAAAAAAGAGACTCCATATTATTTTAATATCACTGTACTAATTCTTTCTTGATAATACTTTCAAATGATTTTTTTTTTTTGTTATTGATGTTTATATTTTGTAATATATTTTATTATATACACGTGGAGATAGCTGTCACGACAACTAATTTATAAAAAAAAATTAATACATACGACTCTCTCAAATGTGTGTACCCAATTTAATTTTAATTCTAAAAAGTTAACTATTATTGTAAATATATTTATGTATTAATTAGATAATTAAAAAATATTTAACAATAAAAGAAAGTTATGAGAAATTATTGAAAAAAAATAGATGACAGATAAAAACGAGATATGAAAGTTGAGAAGAGATGGATGGAGAAAAATAGGGTTAATAAAATAATTAAAAGAATGAAAAAGTCAGACCAAAAATATGGTGTTTTTCAATGATATAATTGTGTAGATAAAATGATGTAAATATTTATGGCTTGTATTTATGCAGCAAAACTTAGAAGTATCTATATAACATAACATAGAGTAAAATCAGAAGGGTTTATAGATACTTCTAAACTTATATAGTTGAAGATTTTATAATAACAGTCTCGATTGACAATAATTATATTTATGCTTTAATAAAATTTTGTTTTAAATTAATTCATTTTATTCGTTTCAATCGATGTTTCATTTTATTTTCTTTTTCTTTTGTACAATAATTATTTTTTAAGTTACACGTATGTATTAAGTGTGTCCCGATACGTTGTTTCAAACAATTGAAATGTTATTGCTTACGTTAAATTTATTCTCCTTTCATTAACGTGTTAATATAAAATTATATTTTATTTAAATTGCTTTTTTTGAAATTATTCTTACATTTAAAAAAAGGTAACTTACATTGATACTCCTTGAAAGTTAAGTAGAATTATGTTAATGCACATACTCCTTATAAAATTATAAATATACCCTCAATAGGATAATTGTAATTCTCATTAATACCCCATCAGAGGCAAAAATCACAAACACTCATTAGATAATTACACTGACCCCATAAGGGAGTGTATTTTTAATTCTATAAAAAAATAGGGATATTTGTATGATAATTAGACATAAGCTCGAAAAATATTAGGATAATCTATCCTTTAAATAATAATAGAATAGCATTAAACTCTTTCCTATAATGTTCATATAGAGTATAAAGATATCCAAAAAGGTTTCCCTTTTTCCATTTCATATAAAATTTAATGCAAAACTAAATTAATAGATAATTTTGGATTTGAAGAGGCAATAATTTAATTTTTATTTACTTAATTTTTAAATTTTGCCTATTTACAGCAAAGAAATGTTCAACAAATGTATACATTTCTTTGGACGCGTTGATGCATGTGACTTGTATTAGTCAAGTCAAAGATCCGTTTGGATGAATTAGTCCACGTTTGGTTTTGTTTTCATTTCAATTTCTATTTTTAATGAGATTTATATAATTTTTGTCTGAAAATAAAAATATATTTGCATTAATTGATAAAATTGTATTCTATATTGTTCATAAATGTGAAATTAATATATATTTATTTGAATACAATTGATAGTTATAATATTTTATAGTCGAATTAAATGTTACTTTTTATTTCAATAAATCTTACAATTATATTTTTCTATTAATATAAAATTGTAAGTAATGTATATCAACACATTATTAAAAGAATATACATGTATCTACGTACGCATGCATACAAAAACGTAATGATTGAAATGAGAATGTGGTTGTCTGAAATACATATAAGCATACATGTGTTTTATATTTTCAGATAAATAAAAATTAAATTATTGCCTACATTGTAAATAATCACGATAAATCAATACTATCCACCACATATAAACAAAATCGATATGAAAAATTCAGTTTTCATCATATTTGATTAACACTTGTCATGGTCTTAACGATAGCCAAAACATTTACTATAATTTTTATTTGTGACTAATGTATTGCCATCATTCGCATAAATCACGATTAATGACTGTTGCACAGTCGTAGTTAATTAATGTTTGCCACACTTTTTTGCTTTTAACCATAGCAATAAGCCATTATCATAGGTATATTTCTTGTAATAAAATAGATATTGTATATAACAATTTAATGATCAATTCTATTCATAATTTCATTTTAATCATAAAAAATACAGGATTTAACTATATCAACAAAGATTTTACAGTTAAATTAATGCCTCTCATCATCTTGAAAGTGTGTGAACTAAATTAGAATTATGATACTTTTACTTATAAAAACTAAATATTCTCTCTTTATTCATTGAAAACAACTTGAAACTTAAAATTTGGCCATCATTAATTATTTTTTTAGCCTTTCATTTTTTTTTTCGTGTAAGAGAGTAATATTCCTAGGCTCCTAGCTAGTTTACTTATTTCCTTTACATTTTTCGTACAATACGATCTATCATACACCCCCCCTCCAAAGAACTTTGTCTCTAACAAAAAAGAAGTTTCATTTAAAAGATTTGACAATTAAAAGAATAAATTACATAAACACCTCATAGGAATAAGTTTAGGTTATACGAATGTTATATGTCCTTCGTAAAATTACAAGTATATTCCTATTCAAGGACAAAAGTCTACAGGTACATTTTCCTATTTAGGTAAGTTACATTGACACCCCTTGAGGGAATTACTTATAATTTTACAAAAAGTAATGAATGTTTGTGTAACTGAATCTAATCTAAGGAGACGCCAATGAATTTTACCCTAATTAAAAACTTGGTAGTATATAGACACAAAAAACAATACATTGTTATTGAAAGGTTAAATTATACTGTCATTTCTGAAATTAGGTCCGATTACACAAACACCTCCAATCCTTTGCAAAATTACAAGTATACCATTTGATGGTGTAGTTTTAATTACAAACACGCCCCCTGTTTATAATAAAATTTCACACAAACACTCATTCAAGAGATATATATGTAATTTTACCCCCAAAAAAAAAAAAGTATTTGTGTAATTAACTAGCCTAATTTTAGGGATGTAGATGTAGTTTATCCTTATTGAAATTTACGTTTTCTTTCTATGGCTTAATTTATATGGAAAAATGTTAACCAAATAATTCGGGAACAAGATATTGGTCAAATCCAAATGAAATTAATTACTGCAAATAGGGCCAAGTTTGGTGTACTTTATTGTAGCAAAGATATGAATAAAATAAGGAAGCATGAGAGAGAGAGAGAGAGAGGAGAGAGAAAGCGACGTTTCTTTTTGACAAAAATGAGAGCGTGTCGTGTAAGGTTCTTCGATGGTCCACTAAATATCACATGCAAAAACCCTCCCTTTTCCTCTTTCCCTCTACTTCACAAAAATAATAATAAAATAAAATAAAAAATAAAAATAAAAAATAAAACTTGCCCACCAAAGAAATTTGAATAATCTCCATATATTATATATACATATATATAAGCCAAGTGGTAGTGGGGGGCATTTGCAAGGCCAGAGAGTTTTTCCCTTTCTTTTTCTTTAGTAGATTATTTTTCAAACACAAGAAAAAACAAGTTTCATTACCGCAACAAAATGTAGAAAAAACAAGTTTCATTACCTATTACCAGAATATCTCGAGTTACGTAAAGAACAACCATTTATATTAAGTTTAATCCATAGTGGTGGGGAGGATTCCATTTTAACATTTTTGTGAGGGTGGAAAATTATATTTATGTAATAGAAATTTTATATAATTCCATATGTTTTAGCGTACGTAATCCAGCTTTAGTGCCGTGTAATGTAGTTTCTTATTTTTCTTAGTGTATAAGATTTCATGGGCCATAGGTAGATTATCAGATATATGTCTCTAGGGACAAAGGAATTTTGGTAGGAAGAAAATTAAATCTTTTAAGTAAAGGTCTGATGTGATTAACTACTATATTGGGAAAAATGCAAACAACCCACTATGATATTGTAAATGAGCACATTACCCTCATATAAAAAATAAAATAATAATTTATCTCCATGTATTTTTTAAAATGAATCAATTTATCTCTCCTTGTTTTTTAAAATGGAGCAATTTACCTCCTGTGCAGGGAGGTAAATTGCTCCATTTTAAAGAATATAGGCAGGTAAATTGCTATTTTTTTTATAGGGGGGTAATTTGCCTGTTTGCAATATTGCAGGGAGGTAAATTGCATTAAACCCGTACTATATTAGGTCTAATTTTATATAAAGAGTAAATTACAGCTATCTCCCTTAAGGTTTGATATAATTACGAATACTCCATTGTTGTTTGAGAAATTACAAATACCCCTAATTTTAACGGCCGTCTAACAACTAGCTCGATCCGTTAGTCTTTATTAGGTTTCCATCCATTTTTGTAGCAAATTGATCAAAATGCCCTTGTGCACGATAAATTAAAATTTTATTTATTTTTTTAAAATTTTCAAAAAAATTTGTATGGACTAAGTGATGATTTGTTTTATAATTTTTCAAAATTTTCCATCCAACTCCTCTATTTTGTTTTTTTAAAATATATTTTTTTTCAAAAACTAGAAAAAAATACAGTACGAGAAAAATTAACAATTTCAGGCCTCCATTCAAGTATTACATAATTTTCTAATATCATGGGTATTCATATTTTTTCAAACAACAAAAAAATATTCGTAATTATGTCAAACTTTAAGAGAACACGTTGTATAACCCTTTTATATAAAACACATTGCATAAACTAATTGATCGATAATGTGATGGTTGTGTTGGATTGTCTCTTTTTTGGTATAAGTATTATGTTAGTATGATTAAGATATTCCGGTAAGATACCGTCATCAAAGAAATTAAGGATAATAGGGATTGCAGCCAGAGCCCAATTAATTTATTTCATTTTCTAGTCCCAAAATCAAATTTCTTCAAAGCTTATAACTTGCATATTTGTGAGAAAATTTGAATATAAATCCCCATGACTAGCCGAATTTAGTGTAGCATGCATGTTGTTACCAATAATTATCTATGTATTGTGAATTGTCCCTATGAACAAGTTCTTCAGCTGCTGTGAGAAATTCATGAAAATCCACCCCCTATAGTTCCAACTCAGAATACGCATCGATGGAGGTAAGTTTAACAAAGTTTGGTGTGAGGAAACAACTAAGCTGACTCCTTATGCTGTCATAGGGCCTTTTGGCAGCTGCCTTGACATCAAGAATGTCCGCAGGTCTCTTTTCAGAGGGTTAAATGCAATTTACCCTGTATTAATAAAAAAGAGTAATTACCCTCTGTAAAAAAATAATTAGCAATTTACCCCCTTGTGTTATTCAAAATACAGCAAACAATTCCCTCACAGAGGTTTTTTTGCTCCATTTTTAGGGAATTTTTTGCTTTATTTTTTAAAACACATAGGGTAAATTGCTATTTATTTTTTTATAGGGGGGTTTTTGCACATTTTGCATATCACAAGGGGAATAATTGCATTTTTCCCCTTTTCAGAGGATGGAGATACATGCGATATTGTGCTTCTCTTTCCCATGCAAAGGCCTCTCTCTCAAGATGTGTAGTGGTCATGCTAGATCAGCAGCCCGACCAAGACTGGATTGGACCAATAAAAAAATTGGTTGGTTCGGCCTAGACCCGCTTAGAACCGGGTCGGTCCTAGACCGTCTCATATATCAATACTTGAGACCGACCCAACCCAGTGGCTTAGGATCACCTGATCTCGGCTGCGCCCCTTTTTTTTTAAATAATGCATGTCATAATTTTTTTATATTTTATTATTCTAAATTTACTATTCTAGTAGTTCTTTTTTTATACTTTTGAAACTTTAAATTTTTTTTTTATCTTTATTGATCTACTTTATAAATTTCTAGTACTTTAATTCATTAATACTCTTTCTTTATTTTTTTCAAAATTTATTTTAAGCCTTTTTTGAATATAGCATCATTTTAAGCTTGTTAGTCAAATTATTATTTAAATTCATTATATAGTCTTAACTGTTATTTTTCTAGTTATAATTTTTTTGTGTGATTTAATTTATTATTTATTTATATCATAAGAGAATCATAAATTTAAGTAATTGTTCAAAAGAATACGCCAATTTCATAAAAACTTAAAAATGAAAAAGGCGCATCCGAGTCTAATCTGGACTGGTCCGGCATCAACCAAGCCGGTTCATGGGTTGGGTTGAGTTTGGAACCGGTCATGAACAGTAGCGGACCAGGCTTTTTCAACTAGTTTGTGACGATTATGGACCAACCCGACTCACTGTACACCTTGACCTCCCTCCCTTGTTAGAGTTCGAGTACCATATTTTGTGGGATGGGCTGAGGAAAATATCAGGAGTCGTATGAAAAGGTTGAAGCAGAAATTCTTTTGATTCCAATGAGATCATGTGGTTTCTGATTCTTGCAGAGAGTGGTGGAGATGAGATTGGGTTGAGGGTTACATTTTCTATTGGAATTGGAAAGTCTTGAAAGATTCATTTGTGGGAATCTTCTGTGATACTGTCTTGGAAGAGGAGATAAAAAAATGAGTGAGATACTGTATTTACAAATATCTTATCACTGTTTAAAAAAGTTATGAATACTTTCGTCTTTTTAACATTTTTCTAACAACGAGACTATTTGGTTAGCCTTCGTTAAATTTTCATCCTTTTTTTATAATAAACTGATCAAAATGTGTTTTGGGATTGTCAATTATGATATTATATATCTTTTGTAAAAAATTAAAATATTTTTATGAACTCATATAGCCATGGATTTTTTGTGCCACTCACTCTCATATTATTTTTTTTTATATTTTTTCAAACATGCTTTTAGAAGAAAAAAAATAGAAAGGGAGTAAATAGTAATTTTCATTTCAATGTTTATGGGGCTACATATATTATTTTCTTAGAGGGACTATTTGTAAATTATTAATAATGAGAAAATATTTGTAATAATATCATATTATAGGAGAAATAACTATATCCCTAATTAAAAATAGTAAAATGATGCAGCCCTTTATATAAAGTACAAGGACATATTAGCAAAATTGATTCTTAAAAGTAAGTCAAAATTTGCCAAAAAAAAACACATGCCCTTTCATATAGCACGTGAACTACAAAGCGTGTTAGTTTTTTTACGATAATTTTTAACATAATCTTATATATATATATATATATATATTACTATCCACACAAAGGCGAATATGGAATTTAGCCTATGCTTTATCTCAAATAAATTTTAAAATTATCCTTACATTTTCTTCAAAAATTTATCATTGATCCCCTTGTGTTAAGATTTTGGACAAAAATGTTGATGTTAGCAATCCAATTTTCTCTCTCATCCAACGTGCATTGTAATCTTTTTACACTTATAAGAAGTAAATGTAATATATATAAAATAAAAATTATATAATTACAATAAAATATTGCTCCAAAATTATAATAATTGGATAAAAATATAACAAAAAAATGTTAAATGTATAAAATTAAAAATTTGTGTAATTATTTTTAGTGACGTCATTATTTTTAATCTTAACCCTAACAAAAGGGAGTTAGGTGTAAATATAAAATTTTAAAAAGTAATAATCTTAAAACTATTTTTTAGAAAGAAATTGCAATTTGACATTTTTTGGAGGGGTTTAACCTGAAATAATAACGGAAAGCTCCGGTGTTGAACTGAGCTAAATAACGACCGTAGTACGTGGAAGTTGTGACAGAAATGAAGGGGCCTACGAGCCGCGAAGAAAGTCCAATCAGAGATTTTAGAGCGAGAAAAGCGTTGAGGGGAGAGAGAGAGGGCGCGAGAGAGAGAGGAGCGGTTCAACGGCGGAATTTCACGGCTAAATAAGGTATTTTGCGTGATGGACAGCCAATTTTCTCTGATCGATTAACTATATTCTTTTTGTTTCTCTCTCTAAATTTTGATACCCCAGTTGCACTCGCTCCCCCTTTCCCCCAACATTCAGCTTCTGTAAATGATTTTCCCAATTAGGGTTAGGGTTTGAATTGGCTTATATCAACACTTTGAAAGGGTGGGATAATGGGAAAGCCGAAGATTGTGTGTGCTCTTTTTACGTATGAGGTGTGCATTAATATGTAATTAGGTGTAGTTGGTGATTGCACATCGAATCAGGTCTTTTGGGAAAGATCTGGGTAGTGGAGAGACAAGTGTAGAGAGAGTGAAAAAGAGTGGGGGAATTTTGATTCTGGAAGAATGAGCGCTTCAAGATTCATTAAGTGTGTGACTGTAGGTGATGGTGCGGTTGGCAAGACATGTCTCTTAATTTCCTATACCAGCAACACGTTCCCCACGGTCTGCTGTTTTTCTTCCTTATTATTGTTCTTCTTGTGTGTGTACTTTCGTTTTGCATAATGGGCTTTCTGAAACTAGTGGCAATATCTGATTGTTCTCGGCTTTGTTTTTTCTTTTCTTTTTATTCTTGAGGAATAGGTGAAAAGGGAAATTGAAAGACTGGAATGACTCCCTTATGCTTTTTTCTTTATCATCATAGACTTGCATTGGGGTAATTGATGTTATTATCAATGGAAATCATTGAAAGAAGGAAAAATATGTGTAAAGGCAACTCTCTTATTATTGAAAGAAGGAAAAATATGTGTCGGGAAACTTAGATGTCAAGTATGCTTATCACGTGGAATTGGGATGTCCTATTTTAAGTTGTTATAGATTATAGATATACTATTTTGTCATGCTTTGTAATATGATTTATTACCTGTTTAAAATTTTTGTATGCTTTTCCAAATGAAACAGGACTATGTGCCTACAGTATTTGATAATTTCAGTGCAAATGTGGTCGTCAATGGAAGCACTGTTAACCTAGGCCTCTGGGATACTGCTGGTAATTAATAAATCTTTCTTTTGACATCTTTTTTCCAAAGATATATGTGAAGCCATTGTTATTTATAAACTTTAGATATTTGTGCATCTTTATACATTTCTATTATAATTTTATGAAGTTACAATTTTCACTTTATGGAACAGGACAGGAGGATTATAACAGATTGAGACCTTTGAGTTATCGTGGAGCTGATGTTTTCATTCTGGCATTTTCTCTCATTAGCAAGGCAAGCTATGAAAATGTTTCCAAGAAGGTAACAATGTGATTGGTCAAAAAAGACTTTCTGTACTCTTTCCTTCTGTCTTTTTACACACAATGATTTCTTTTATCTTGATAATTCTTTTCGACTCAATTTTCCCAGTGGATTCCTGAATTGAAGCATTATGCTCCCGGGGTCCCTATAGTTCTTGTTGGCACAAAACTTGGTGAGATGCTTGATTTTATTTTCCTTAAGTGCTATGTCCAGTTTCTGTGCTCAAGATAAACTTTCAATAAGCCTGTATGCAGTTACATATTTAAATCATATGTGCTGGATGGAGACATTGGTCATTTTCAAGCTTTTTTATTATCACCTTTGTGAACAACACCAGTATAGGTAAACAGAGATGAAGAGGGACACTCTTATATTCAGTTTAGCTATCTAACCAAAAAAGCGAGTAAATGTCTATTGCCTTGCTTATATGCTGTTGTGGTTGGATAAAGCTAAAACAAGTAATTAGCTGAAAGTGATATGAAGGGTTCAGCATCATCATGTTTTCTGGATTTACGACTGTTCTATGTGATTACTTTACAAATTTTAGCATTGTTTTGTGGATGAGTTTAACACATTGAGTCATACTAATGGGCAAGATTTTGGCCACCAAATGATCTTTATTTGTTCACCACTATACTCATATTAAGTTCTTCTGTTGTCCACGCTTGCTGCTTCCATTTTCCATTCTAGGATGTTACAAAATCAGATTTCACTTCCTAAAATGGAACTTTATTATTCTACACTATAACATCTCAATTGAAGATCTTCATTTTTCTTCTCTTCCTTTGTGTGTGGTAAAATATTTTAGCATTTCTTTCTAAATTGCTATTTCTTTGTTATGTTTTTCTCTTTGCATATGATTCTTCTCTACACATCTGTCGGTGCAACTTCATATTAGGAAGCCATCGTGTATATATTGCTCACGGTATTTCTGATGTAGAAGAATGGCTTGTTCTCACATTCACAAACAAATCCCTATTCTAATCTGTTTGGTCAACCTGTTAATCGATAATTTCAGGGAAATTGATGTAGATGTGTGCTTTATCCACCTCTTTGCTGAAGAAATTCATATCTCAATCTTTTTTTTCTGGTCTGTAATGTTTGATAGGAGATAATGCTTATATTTACTAATGAAGTTTTCACTTGTTTCGTTAATGCTATTCATGGATTCAGATCTTCGAGATGACAAGCAATTCTTTGTTGATCATCCGGGTGCTGTGCCGATCACTGCGGCACAGGTGACTCTGTTTCTCGAGCTATGCAGAGCTTTCTTTTTATTTTTCTTACTTTTACCTTCCTTGATTTCTGAGGATAGATTCATTACTAAACTTATTAACTTCAAACTCCCAGGGGGAGGAGCTCAGGAAGTTGATAAATGCTCCTGCTTACGTCGAATGTAGTTCTAAAACACAAGAGGTATGCAAGAGATTCAGTTCTCTATTCTTTTAAGGGCCCAAATCGAACCTTTTCATAATGTTCAATGCTCCAACTGAACTTATTTCTTATATTCTTTGACAACAGAATGTCAAAGGAGTTTTTGACGCTGCCATTAAAGTTGTTCTCCAACCCCCCAAGCAAAAGAAAAAGAAGGGAAAGGGTCAAAAGGCCTGCTCTATTTTGTGATCAGCATTAGATGTGAAGATGTACGTCTTCCGATCGTCGTGACTCCTTCCTCTGCATCCTTTTTCTCTTCGTTTTGCTTCAGAAGTAGGAGCTTCCCCTTGTATGCATGCCTTTACTCAATGTACTAGTGATCTATGTAAAAGTGCTGGTGACTTGAAATTCTGTGTAGTGCTTTTGGTCTCTAATCGCTAAGTCACTCTTTAGGACACTGGGTTGTGTGGCGCCTATCCTGTTTTGATTCGGTTTTTTCTTTATTCTATTGAGCAGACATAAAATTGTGATGTTGGTTAATGTTAATGATTTTCTTAATTTTTGCGTTCTACTTAATATTAATGGTTGTGATTTTCTTATATTGTCAAATTGTATACTTTGTTATGTGCTTGAGTCCTTAATATATATTCCTTTCTTACCGATCCACTCTTGGTCTGAGGATCTGTATATTTCTTTCCATAATATCTGTATATGTTTTTTTTCTGATAACATAACACTAGGAAGTCTCATGCATGTACAGGAACATATATTTGCATGTGAATATATTACTTATTAGCTACAAAGTAAAATTATCAAGTTCATAATTTTATTGTTGTTTCGATTATTGAATCATTAATACACATTGTCTTTATATTACTATTTTTAATTTCATATTTTCAGTTGATTTCTGGGCCTTAATGCATATTAATCTAATTGGTAGTATTTTGTTCTTACTAAATGGCATATTATACTTTTAGAGCTTAATCATTTATGTCCTGTTCGTTGTGATATTGTCTACATTATTTTTCAACCTCTAACTTCAATCATTTAAATTGCATTTATTTTTATTTTATCTCCATGATATTGTGAAATGTAAACAAAAGTGTTGTTTTTATATCCTTCCATTTAGAAAAGTACTTTTTAAAATTATGTGCTATTTTCTAATTAGTGCCCTATACAATTTTTTTTAAAAAAAAATTAATACATAAATTCTCACACTTTTGCTTGCCAGTTTAAAACCCGTGGTGGTGAAATAACTTGAAATGTGCCTCATCTTACCATCACCAACTCTCCATCTCGACCCTGCCTCGGCAACCTCCTTTGCAGCCATAATACTTTGCCATGTATAAGACGCGTTCGAGCCTTTCCTTGCTGCAAAGCAATCTGTTGATGGGAAATATTGTGCTTTGAGGAGCCGGCTAAGCAGAGTTTTCGGGTGTGTACCAGACGACGCTACCCCTATTTCGCAAGAAGAGCCAAATTGAAACTATTCAAGTCCCAAAACCCCAGTCCACCATCATGCATCTTCTTACACAACCTAGACTTGTCCATATTTACTTGCAGAATAGCTTTCTAAAATATTCTTTACACATGCAAAAGCCTCCTCCAGAGCAATTAGCATGACCGGAAATAAGTGTGTCGCCTGCAAACAGTAAGTGAGAAGGTGACCTTCTTGCTTCTCTTGCTGAATCATACAACTCAAGGCTTCTGCACACAAGAAAAACACACATTGGGCTTCACCCCAAGCACACTCTCATCATATATTTGCGCTAAAAAGTCTGCTCTCTCAACAACATCCATACTTTGGTACCACTATCTCAAGCGGGGATGTGCCCCTAATGGCAACGATTTCTTCTTCTTCTTTGTTTTCTAGGTTTTCCTTCCTAATGAAAGGGTTATATTTTGAAGAAAAAGATAAGTGCAGTGCTCTAGATTTTGAGCGGAAATAAAATGGTGTGCTTTAGATTTTGAAGAAAGACATATTTATTTAAACTTAAATTTAAATACGATCAAAAGTTTTATTGGACAAGTTAAACAGTGGGACTAAAAGTTTTTGATAAACTCAATATAATACTAAGCATTTATTTAACAAATAACACGCAAAAAAATGTCGTATAAATTGTGAAAGGACCGACAAGGCGTAGCCTGAACAAACAACAACGTCGTTTCATTGCGAGACACAACAACAGAAAAATAAAAAATAATTTTATTAGAACAAAACCTATTGTAGTGGACGGGCATCCTCATAAGGGACTAAACAATCAAAACGATCGCGTTTCAAACCACCGAAGTTCAAAATGTCATTGTGTCATATGCACACATGTCGAGAAAAAAAAATATAAAATGTTGGACGAAAAACGATACTGTAGCAACCAACTTCAACATTGATAGTTAGTGGTAATATATCCATGTGATAGACAAGTAAAATGTTACGACGAGATATTCCATAAACACAAATAAAAAATCAATTAAAATATCTAAAGTATTAATATTTTTTTAGGGTAAATACAACTATCTTCTCTAAATTCTCATGCTTCTTTCAATCATATTATTTTCCTTAATTTTTTAAATATAACCATTTTTAATTCTTCACTAGTTAAAGTTTCCCATAAAATACCAATAAATTTTTTAAAACATAAAACTAAATACACTTTAGTATTAAATTATCATAATCCAATTCCTGCTCTATAAAATCCAATCATCAAATCAAATAGTGGTTGTACCATAATGTCTTCGATCGACCCTATGTTTCGTTTGGTACAATTTGATGAAATGTAAAGAAAATTCGAAGGAGAACAAATAATAGTTTTTATTTTCATTGATCAATTTTGTTTTGATTAAATTATATATTCCTTATTTTTTTTATAAAATAAATAAAATTATATTTTTCTTGTGAGTTATGAATTGTAATACATCTCTTATTTCTTTTACCTCTATATACAAACAGAGAGAGAGAGAGAGAGAGAGAGAGAGAGAATTAAAAGGATAATAATTCGTCTTTATTATTGACAGTGAAAAATAAAAACAAAGAGTAATTGGTTGGGTTGGGTAATCTCAAGTGCTAAGCAAAGCATAAGAGAAACCTAGAGAGAGACTGAGAGTTCTTTTTCTCTCTGTAGAAGAAGAGGAGAAAGAGAAAGAAGGAGAGAGGAAAATCTCTCATCTCCATCAGTTTTCTGTCGAGTTCCGATCGGATTCTGATCTTCATATTTTTGGAATTTTTTTTGATCGATTTGATTCATTCTTTGTTTTTGTTTATCTCTCTCTTAAAATTATTAATCCTTTGTTGAAATTATTGGTTTAAATCCCGGAACTCTTTTTGAGAACGTTCTTGATATTTGAGTAGTTTGATATGAGTAAAATCCTCAACCCCAATCGAAATATAGATAGTAAAAACCCTATTTTTTGGTACCACTGAAGTTTTGTTTGTAGCCGGAATCCCAACTCTGTGCGCCTTGAGGTATTTCCCCAATAGTCGGAGAAGAAAAACCCTAATTTTGGATGGCTGCAGCGTCTAATTCTTCGTCTCCCCTTAGTCAAGCTCAAAATTCTCCTCGGAGTCGCCAGTCGCGGCGGTCCTCGGCGGCGCGTGGCATTTCCTCCCCCTCGGACACCTCTCCTCCTTCTCTTTCGCTGCCGCCCGGAAGTCTTGTTCAGGAGCAATTTCTAACTTCATCTTCTACTACATCTCTGGATTCTTTGCCTTCCAAAGAAGCCAGCATAATAGAGTCTGTTTCTAGTTATTTGGCGGAGGATGGTTCTGCCGCCGCTGCTGGTTCAGATGGCCAGCTTGACAACAGCGACAATGGTGGTGCGACCAAGAGGCCAGCTTGGAATAAGCCTTCAAATGGGGCAACTGTTGAGATTGGTGCCGTGATGGGCGCAGACTCTTGGCCTGCTCTTTCTGAGTCTGCTCGTGCATCCCCTAAACCCTCGTCTCCATATTCTCTCAAAACGCTCCCCCAGGGATCAATCACTGTACCAGAGGTTTCATTGAGTGCACTATTTTTCTGTCTGATATTTTTTTGCTTAAATACTGTCTTGTGTCTTTGTTATGTAGCATTAGCATTTGCCTATTGTAAAATTGAATGTGATTACTGGTTTTTCATTTGTTCCACTTCTTGTGTCTAATAGGAGATGGCATTAGGATCTTTTTCTTCACCTAAAGAAGTTAGTGCCAGCATCTCAACTCCAAATACAACTTCAAACCATGTGGCCACCGCACGCCAGAGGTCCATGAAGCGTGTTGGTGGGAGTGGTGGTGGGAGTTCGAGTCATAGCAGCATTCTGGCTAATGGAAGCTTACCTCAAGCACCACCGTTGCAGGATGCTATGGTTGAAGGGGTCCCTCCAAATCCAGGAAAATCCGGTGGTTCTGTTGGGGAATCTTCTAGGGATAACACACATAAGGATTCTGGTCAGAGAGGAGGATCTTATGGTGGGAATGAGCTGCAGCCGCAGCGTAGTTCTTTTAGAAGGAACAATAGTGGCCCACAACCTCGAGGAGATGGGTCTTACCACCATAGCCATGGTGGTAGACGTGATCAGGAACGTGGGAAGCAGGATTGGGCTAATCCTCATCGAAGTTACAGCAACAGAGATAACCATCCACAGCAGAGAGGTGGTTCTAGGCCCTTCATGCATGGACCAGCTCCAAATACACCCTTTATGGCTCCTCCCCCCCCGCCTGTCCCTGTACGACCCTTTGTAGCCCCCATGGTTTACACAGGTGAGTTTGCGCGTTTGGGATCGTGCTTTCATATTTATATTATTATGCATATCTCTTTGCTGATTCTTTTATGCAAGCTGCAGAAGTGCCATCAGCTGTGTATTATGTTTCTGGGCCTCATCCGGATCCACTCAGGCCCGTCCATATGATTCCCTTTTCACCGGTGTATTTTCCCATGCCGGATCCTTACTTGGCCTCCAAAATAGTAAACCAAATAGATTACTATTTTAGGTATTAATTATTTGTTATGTTTGTATTAGGACTTAACCTTTCCTTATATGCCGTTCTTCTGCGACGCTGACTTCCTTCTTTCATTTATGACTTGTAGTAATGAGAACTTGGTGAAGGACACATTCTTGCGCCAGAAAATGGATGGTGAAGGATGGGTGTCTATTAAGTTAATAGCAGGCTTCAAGAAAGTAAGCTGCTTAAACTGATAACCGTCATACTGCATACTATTTCTACCTGTGATCTGTACCTTGATTCTTGATAGATGTAATATTATGACAAACTCACATTGCATGACAAATGGGAACAAGGGTTGTTTGTGGTTTGCAAGTAATAGGAAAAAGAAGAATAAGAGGAATATTTACTAGAACAGATCCTTGAGGCTTGGTTGAGATTGTTAATGAAGAGATCAGGAGGCTACCGGAGGAAAGATGAATCAAGAACAAGCTTGAGAGACAACTGAATAAGTAGAAACTTCATGGAAAGATAATTGTCACTCTAAAACTTATTTTTCTGATTTAATCTATTGAAGTTTTAAAAGACAGGTTATGGCAAAAGCTGTCAGGGATTATGTATGCCGGGCTGCATATTTCTTGCCCTTTGTGCAGTACATAATAAAAAACCTTGGCATACTTTTGGCGGAAATGCGAACCTGTTTACATAACAATCTATCATTTGCAAGATTGCTACATAATAAGAGTATTTATGAGTTCTGTAAATTCTGAAAACGAACATGATACTCCTTTGAGAAAATGCTTCAGTGGAAACCAATCAGTATTTAATATCTTAAAAATCTGCATTAGGTTCTATTTGAATCAATAATGAAAGAGAGCACATAATCAGGTAATGAGTAAAAAGGGGTAGAGTCCTAGAAGGGTGAGGTTTTCTTAAATACACGGAGTTCGTTACACACTTGGTTTATATATAGCCAGTTTGTTAGGTAAGGCTGATACGATGCATGGGAATGGGAGTCCAAAATAATACGTTTGTCCGAACATAGAAGTGTAGACGGTTCCTGATAAGAAGCTTTATGCGAAGCCGAAATTCTACATCATTCTTGAAAGAAAGGGTTATCACTGACCTGGGAGGCTAGAATTTTACATGCCAAGAAAGAAAAAAGGTTGTCAAATTAATCCGATAGAAGAATGCTGAAAGACATTTATGTTGGTTTTAAATTAAGCAAAAGGCAGAACACCCAAGGTGGTAAATATAAGTGAAACTTTTGAAGAGGAAAAAGGTACTCAAGTATGGGCACCCGACATTGCCACATATCCCTTACTGGCGCTTATAAAGGCTTGATAGAAATTGAGATGAGTTCTGTTGAGCAGATGAAGATACATGATAGGAGAATCGTATGGTAGGTGAGTACTGAAGGAAGGGAGTTAGAAGCACCAGACACTATAATGAGAATGCAGTCATTTTACTCTGAAGGATTATCAAGTAGCATTCATTCTTTATAACTAATGCATGCATCTTTGTAGTTTTTGCAGTTGGTCCTATTAACGTAGTCAGGTGGTTTGCCATAAGATGTGGTCCGGTGCTGAATATACATATAACAAAAAACAATGATAATGGCCACAGTTTAAGTCTAAGAATGAATAGTTACAACTTGCTTTGCTCTTCCATTCAATTTTGTGCAAAAGACTGCGTATCTTTGTTGTTGAAATCACGAGAACCAAGGCTTGTGAGGCGGATGACCAACAAGTGAGCAACTGAGGTTAATTGGCACTAGGATAGAAAGCAATTGACCAGCAGAAATTTTGGGAAAAACATGAGTTGCTGAATCTGATTCTTGGTTTCAATTACTTTTTACTGGATGATAGAGACCGATGAATTTAATCCCGGTTATCACGAGTCTATTGCGCGTGATGCTTCTATATTTTGTTACACGTACATAAAACGGCTTTATTCTTATTTGCTAATTTCAGCATACATGAAAAAAGTACTTATTTGAATCACGATATTAAATCCACATGAAGCACAATAGAACGAGGTAATTACCCTATAGCTGTTTTGTGGAAGAATGCAAATACCTTTATTATCTTTTCTAAGGAAATGAGTAGACCAACTGATCAGTTTCATCCACCTACGCCTCTGACTGGCTTCAATTTCTTAATAATCTTGTGTCATAGGGAATTAGTTATTAAATGAAATTGGCAGAGTTACCGAGATGTAAAACCTTCTATATTTCAGTTTACAATCAATCCCGTGCATATGAAGGATTCTATTTTAAGTTGATTTCACTTGATCTGATAATTGTTGGTGGTCTTATGTTGTCTTTTGGCTTTGAATGGTCCAGGCATAAGCTCAATGACTGTGGGGAAGAATAGGAGTAGCCAACTGTTTTGGCTTTTGATGAAAATATTTGAGTGATTAAAAATTATCGAAAGCATGATTTTTCTTTATTTTTGGGGTGGGGGGGGGGGGGGGGGGGCGCTCTAGGCAACATACCTAGACAAAAGAGCAAGAAATGCAGCGAACAAACCTAGGCCTTGCTTGGTTTTATTTTCATTCCAGTTTTCAATTTCCAGTATTTTCAGTTGAGTTTTTATTGTGCATTGGTTTTGTGTGAAATGCAAATATGTTTTTGAAATTAAATATTTGTTAGAGATTTTCTTATGAAAGAAGTGACAGAATGAAGATAACATTTGGTAGTTTTTTGTATGAAAAGATGTGATGGAATGAAAATGTGTTCGGATTAGCATGTTTTGTAGTAGTTTTTCGTACGAAAGATGTGATAAAATGAAAACATGTTTGGATTAGCATGTTTTGTGGTAAGCTTTTGGTATGAAAAGACATGATATTTTGCATTAGTTTTTGTATGAAAGACGTGATAGAATATTCTGAAATTTATGGTCCAATCCCACAAAAGGCCCAAACAAACATATTATCACAATTTGAAATAGTATAAAATTGAAATGAGCCTTTGAAAATGAAACTAAACAAGGCCCTAGATTTCCATGGGCATTGAACCTAGGGTTAAAACGTATACAAATGTTAAAGTAAAGCTAACGTATACCTTTTTCCTGATCTTGGCTTTTGCAACAGCATATGAATTTTGTGGATGTCCGGATCCCTACACCCATTAGATATCTAAATCTGATTTGGCAACCTAACCAGATTCATTTACTGGTTGTAGTGATTGACCATAAAGTTATACAATTTTCTTTAAGCCACGGAAATAACCCAAACCCAGAAATTAAAACATTATGGTTGCAGGTCCAGACTGATATGAGGTATACAATGTTAAGGAGGCCACAAGACTGTAAAGTTCATTCTTTAAGTCTGCAAATTTCTCAGACCTTTCGTGCTAAGAGGGTTTTTTCTCCATGATTGAGAACGGATTTCTACTTTTAGCTGGTTGGCTAATAGGTTTTATCACGAACTATTTAGCAACACAAATAATGATCTGATGGATTAAGTGTGGACTGCGAGAAATGAATTCACTGAATTGTTGAAACATTGGGGTGTGTTTTCGTAAATCGTAATGTTGGATACGGTGTAAAGGTCTTACATTTATGCCTTTTTATTTACAATATCCAACTCCGGTATTTGACAACCTCACTAATTGGCTCAACGTCTTCTTTGAATGGATTTGCCTTATTTATTTATTTCTTGTTTAATAGAATACTTTTTAGCCTTTGCTGTCAACACTATTTGACCTTTTCATCGTTGCAGGTCATGCAGTTGACAGACAATATTCAGCTTATATTGGATGCTATACAAGCTTCAAGTGTTGTGGAAGTCCAGGTGAAAGACGTGTTTAAACTTGTCTTCTATTAAATTGCACATATACCTCTTACGGTGAAATCTCTCTTGGGAGGCAGGGTATTCCTAATTATATGCATAAGAAAGTTGAACATGTGAAATAATCTCTCTCCCTAATTCTTTGAATATCGTCATTTTCCACATCCTGATCTTATCCTATCGTTTGGTCCTTGTATATGTTATCGATTTCCGGTCCACTACTCCACTGCCATAGGGTTTGCATGAGACAACTTTGCTAATCTCTTTGCCCCATACAAAGAATTATTCTCTCTTTTGCCTTGCAGGGTGATAAAGTGAGGCGAAAGAACGATTGGACTAAATGGATAATGCCACATGTTCAAACTACTGCAACAAGTCCCCAGTCAATTCATGAATCTAGTCAGAGTATGCTTGCAGCACAGCTAAATAGTGTTGCACTGGATGAAAAGGCAGCATAGAACCTGTCCTACTTGGCGTTGTCTGAAACCATTGTCACAATCTATGATGACAAGCCTATTAATTCGATCGCATGGCGTTACACTGCTTCTAAACGATGGATTGGCAAACTCTTTTTTTTTTTTTCTCTCTCCTCTTTCTCTCTCTCTCTCCCCTCTTTGGCATATGGATTTTTTCAGAAGAATTGAGAAAAAGAGCAAACAGCAGATTTTGCTGAAACCGTTACTGCAACAAGAAGATGGTTGTTTTTGCTCTATCTTATGTGTAATGGGATGATTTCTCTTGAGACGAATAATAGGCTAAACCTTCTCGGTAAAGACCAAAAGAACAGGTTGATAGAAAGTAATAAATGGTGGTGGAAAAATTATGACTTTGAAGACTTGTAGCATCAGTTTCTTCAGGTCAAGTTTTTGGTCTCCGTTGGGTGCTTTGCTGTTCTTTCTTGTTTCGTCGTTCAGTGGTTTGGTGTTTCACTGGCGGGGAGTTTTGATGTTTACTACCTCATACAGCACCCTTCCTATATTTTCACGAAATCATAGGCATGTTCTGGCTAACGAAGTTCGGCCTCTGGTGTAGACCGAAAGAGTTGAGAAGCATTTCGATGGAAGTTGCTGCTTTGCTACATGTTATTTGCTCAATTTGGCTCTTGGGAATCGATGGAATACGATGTTTATACTGAAATCTATCCTATGGGTCGATATTTTCGCCATGAGATGGTACTTTTTCGAGTAATATGAATATGAATGTTCATATTTGATGACTGGATTAATGTTTGAATGTGAAGACCTGCTTTTATTGTATTTGATTGTCGTTGTGCGTTCTGCTTTTAAGTTCGCACCCTTTGCAATTTATTTAAGCTATTCTGTATTGAAGTGAATAATCATGGAATTCTGAAGTTGGTGAATGAATGATGATATTAGAGTGGTATGGGTAATAGTTTAAGGTTTTTAAATTAGTTTCACCTAAGATAATAGTAGGAATTATTATTATTATTATTATTATTAACTAAGTTTTGGCGTTTATTGGTAAAATTGTATATATTAAGATACTTGTTTTTGAAGAATTAAATTTTATTTTATATATATTTATTTGGTTTTTAAATAAAAAAACATTGAGGTTTGGGATACGGGTAATAGTATTATGATATTAGAGGGATACGAGTAATAATTTTCATTGAACGTTTGATTTTTTGTTTATATAATTTATTCCTGAAACGGAAATGAAAATTGTTGCAAACACTCTCAAAATGGTTTGGGAGATTTTTTCAATGCGTGTGAAGAAAAGGTAGGAATTCACTTAGTACTTGTGTAATTATATAATACTAATCAGATACAGTAAATGTAATTTTAGTTAAATATAATGTCTTATTGTGATTTTTTCTAAAGAAAATAAAATCAATATATGTGATATTTATTATAAAATTCAATGTAATTACGAAAATGATTGTGAAATTTATTGACATTACAACGACGATGGGAGAGAATAGAAGAATTAAAAAGAAGAGAGAAGGGGGAAAAGAAAAAGGAAAGCAAAAGAAATAATAATTTGTCATCTCTTTTTCTAGGGATAATTGCATAAAATTTCCTATGAAATCGATTATTTGCAAAAAAAATCACTATATTTTTAAAATAGTAAAAAAATTCCTTTATTATTCTAAAATAAGCTCACCCCCCACTTCTCTCTATGAACGTTAGCGATGTCATTTTTTTCTAAAATTTTTCATTTTGCCCTTTTTACTTGATGTTGTGAAAATACTCCTTTTTTTTTTTTGATGCCTTTGTTCAAACGATTAGGACAGGGTAACGAGGGGGTAGGGGATCTGAGACAGGTGGTTGGGGGTTGTCGGATGAAGACGAGAGCCCGTTGGTAGGCTTGTGGGAAAAATTATTTCTAAATCATTCAATGATAATTGGGATAATTGTGAAACATCTGGTTGCTTATCTATATCTCAAAATGGATTGACATGGTTGTTAATTAAGTAGTTGCAATTGATAGCTAGACCCTTACTGATGAGGTCCTTAAGTATTTCCGTATGAACAATGCTCATCCATTTAATACACACATGGTAGTTCCATCACTTGATTTTAAAATGATTTCTTCTCTCAAGCAGATAATGATGAGATATTGGGTTTAGAAGTATCATATCTCAGTGCGGTTGGTGCATTGATGTATCTTGCTAATAATACATGATCAGATATAGCCGTTTCAGTTAATCTACTAGTAAGATATAGTTCAACACCAACAAAGAGACATTGGAATAGTGTCAAACACATTCTACGTTATTTGCATGGAACAAGTGATATGAATCTATATTGTGACGACATGATGATGCAAAAGCAACCAATTTAGTTGGCTATTTAAATATAGGATATTTGTCTTATCCATATAAAGCTATATCTCGCTATGCATATTTTTCATGTATGGTGGAACTACTATTTCATGATGTTCAACCAAATAGACTATGGTAGACACCTCGTCAAATCATGCAGAGTTAATTGCACTATATATGACTGGACGCAAATGTGTATGACTTAGATCAATTATACATTATGTTCGTGAATCACATGGACTAAAATCAATTGAGAAAAGTCATACGGTAATATATGAAGATAATGCAGCTTGTATCGCCCAAATCAATGAATGATATATTAAAGACGACAGAACCAATCATATATCACCAAAAGTGTTCAAGCAACTTTATACATAATATTGGTATAAGACGTCTGATAGATATGCGCCTAAATTGAGGGAGGGGGGGGGGGGGGGAGTGATTATGCAATTTTACTTTTTTCCTTAGCTTTGATTTTAATCTCATTCGTTTTTTTTTCAAAAGAATTTTTAACGAGACAGGATGTAGATGATAAGAGGTCTACATTCACAGAAAATAGATTGTAAATGCATATATTTATACGTGAATGCACATCACATCTTAATGCAATTCCCCAACAATGCTTGTATGAATAATCTTTTTGTATTCTCCATAATATTTGTAATTATAACATTTGATAGTATAATTTGTAACAACATTATAGTGATCTATAAATAGACCACAATGTACTTCATTTGTGAAGAAGAAGGAGAAAAAGAAAGTGGCTTGGAAAGAATAATTAGTCTTATTTTTCTCTCATATAAAATTAGGACGAACAAACCAATAAATTTAAAATTTTTCTAAGTTTAATTATTACAAAAACATTTTTTTTAAAAAAAATCAAAACCATTTATCGAACAACTAATAATGCTATATTATCTCTATATCACAAATTTGTGATAGCATATCCAAAAATGCTTTTAATTAAAATAATTCAATGATACACATCTTGTATAGCTATAATTTGTTGATTTATATATTTCAAAATGTGAAAATTATTTATTATATGAACAATGAATACATCACATTTATAAATAGTAATTGGGAGACAAACAAAAGATTCCGACAATAATATCACTACACTGATCCTGATTAATCGCCACATGTCGGAGATGTCTTCAGTCCTTGACCAAAAAACATAAATGTTGATAGAAAAATTCAATCATTACTCAAATCATCTCTTGGACCAAATGAAATGTAGGTAAGATGGGAAATAGAGAGAAATTAGGAGAACATACTCAACTCCAGACCAAACCCTCTGACTAATCTCAACCATTCAAATGTTTATTGCCCCTCAAGCACCATCTCTACCTCATTGTCATCTTCATCTTCATTACCACTACCACCTCAATGAAATATATTTATATAAATACACATAAACAAGAAGAAAAACCCAACTTAGAAGATTTTATATATATAATACCACTTTTATTTTTGTTCCGGGCAACGTACATTAATTCCAAATCAATGCATCATTTGGCTGTCAAAACGGAGCTTCTTGATACAAATTATTCAGACATAAAGAATGTCGGGTTGAAGGGCGGCAACGATGCTCCCGTTTGTCCGAAGCCACGTCGTGTTGGATCGACCTTACCTGCACAGTTCCTCAACCATCCCTGCTTATGTAGAAAGCTCCAGTAAGCCTAGCAACCTCGTGTAATTATAATATTTAGATATATATGTTACATTAATTACATTACTATAATAATAAGAGTAAGTTATATATTCGACATTTTCTGAGGTTAGATCTAATTATACAAACATATTTTTTTTTTATTTTTTTTATTTAGGGGATGTTATGCACCACTGTACTTTGTAAAATTACAAGTACACCACTTAAGACAGTGTTAATGTAATGTACATTATGGGTGGTTGTGTAAAATTTCACTACTGAAAAGACTATTTGCACTTTATAATTGTTTTCTGTTTCAACTGAAATTTTGCAGTGATAGAGATTCTGATGGAAGGAGCGGAATTCTCGACATAATTGCTGAGAAGGTAGCCATTTCATATAAATCTTATAATTTCGTACTACTTAATTAGGATCATCATCAAATAACCATATATATTTTTGTGCAGAGGATGGACGGAAGAGATGAGTTAGGGAGATGCAAGAGGTGCTCGTCGCCGATGATGGGATCGCCACCCGGAAGAACAAACAATCCGTTAGTTCATGATGTTCACTTCCTACAACTTCATGCTCGCATGGATCTCTTCCCGCCATTTACGTCGTCTACGTAGTTCAACTTTGTTGTATGTATATAGCTAGCTTTGATAGTAAGGTTATTTGTGAAATTCATTTAATTATACTTTAGTGATATATATTCAAATTACACACTATATATGTAGATAGATAGATGTTTTGCCCGAGAAACTTTTGAATTTTTGCACGAAAGGAAACCAATTCAAATACTGCCTCTCTGTGTACGCATATGTGCCACCATCTTCTACAATATCTAACTATAAATCAAATAAGAATTAGAGTTGTCGCATTGATTTTCATTGAGAGAATCAATCTTGTTGTCTTTTTAGTGTACTTTGTTTTTGTTTACGAAACAAAATGTACAATATGTTAATCATTTTATGTTTTTCGCTCTATCATTCCTTATTAGAGTTTTACTCCGTAAGAAATGAGCAAAATCTTCATGTGAAAAAAAATAACAAATTATTTCTCGTGTTTTGGAAATGAAGCAAATTCCCCTATCAACGGTTTAAAAAGGAGGTAATTTGCTTCATTTTTCAAAACACAAGATATATAATTTGCTATTTTTTTCCATAGAAATTTTTTGAAGTGACAATTGGAAATATGAAATTAAGTTATTAGAATAAATATTGTTCTATTAATCAAATTCCATGAGAGAAAAAATACCTTGGAGTGGAGAGTCCTATGTTTTAATTTGGGATTAAAGGCAATTTTAGTCCACTAACTAGTGCCTTTTCTCATTTTAGTCCCGTAATTTTTTTAGGATTTCAATTTAGTCCTGTAACTATTTAAAAGTGATCAATTTTGGTCCACTGTCTGCCGAAAAGTTGACAAAGTCACCGGAAATTTGCACATGAGAATCACGTGGTGCTTAAAATTGGAAAAATATTTTTAATTGGACCAAATCAGATGACATGACGCTGAAATGGATTTTTTTTTTTAAAAAAAAGGAATGATGTGGATTTCTTATGCACGTTATCTGAACACATGGAATTGGGGGAGGGGGGAAGCACTTCCTCTATAAGTGTTGGTTCTTCTTCGATTTCCTCCAAATCGAAGAAGAACCCTAGAAACCCATTTCTGCTCATTACCCCACAATGTCGACAGTTGTGAACAAAATCCAACCATCCCAGCTTGTGGAAGAACAAAGAAACGCTGCAAGATTGTTCAAGCAGTTCCAGAGTCAAATTGAGACCACTCTATCCATTGGAAAACCCACTGCTTTTGATGTTAGGGAAATGATGGACAAAGTCTTGGCTCTCAATAAGGCGTATCCACTTCCTCTCCTCCGAGCGATGCTCGAAAAGTTCCCGGATACTGTGGAGCAGAGAAGAAAACAACCCAGATCAGGGAATGATCAATGCTACAATGGCTGGGACGGGAAATTAGAGGTGGAAATGAGAGAGGTTGGATGGAAAAGCATTAAAACTGAACAAATTTCTTGCCGCCGTTGAGTCTGCGCTGGTGGGCTCGCCTTCTCATGGCAGCTGGGCTGTGGTGTTGGGGGTTGTGGGTGGCACGTTTGCGAGTGTGGTGAACGCGTTTGAACACGGCGAGCAAGTGGGAATGGTGTTTGAAATGTACAGGAGCAACGCCAGATTCTTTAAGTTGATGGAAGAGTCAATTGAATCAAACTTGACGGAGGAGGAATTGGAGAGAAGGGAGAAGGGATAAGTGTTTTGTTCCCCCCCCCCCCTCCCCTCCCCCCCAATTCCATGTGTTTAGATGACGTGGATTTCTTATCCACGTCATTCCTTACATTTCAGCCCATGTCAGTTGATTTGGTCCAATTAAAAGCATTTTCCCAATTTTAAGCGCCACATGAGTCTCATTTGCGAATTTTCGGTGGCTTTATCAACTTTTCGGTAGATAGTGTACCAAAATTGATCACTTTTAAATAGTTACAAAAATGAATTGAAATCCTAAAAAATTACGGGACTAAAATGAGAAAAGACACTAGTTAGTGGACTAAAATTGCCTTTAATCATTTAATTTGTCACCATTTCATTAGTTTCTAACAATACGACGTTTTGCGCTGAATTTATTAAAATTAGGGGAGGGGGTAGTCTATTTTTGAAACATAGAGGGATTTTTTAGCTATTCTGCAAAAACATAAAGGGTAAATTGGGGCAAAAAACAATATTTCTCATTTAATTTGTTTGATATGGTTTGAAGGGGAGTGAAGTTTAAATACTTTTTCTTGTTTGGTACGAGGGAAATAGATTTAAAAGAAAAGACTAATTTTTGAATTTTACTGATTAGTCATTTCTCTTCATTTTGTAATAGAAAATAAATAAATTTAACATTATACTAAAATAATTTTAAATTACTAAAAATTAAATTTAAAAAAATATCAAATAAGAATAATAATATTTCTAATATGATTGTCTTTTCTAATAAATTATGTACGTGTGTTACTAACGGGAAAGGGAAAAAGTAAATGAAGAAAAATTATATATATGTGTAATAGGGTAACTAAAAATAAAATATGTAATTTTATGTTTTTTGGGCTTTATACTTTTATTTTCTTGCCTAATTTCGGACGGAAATAAAATTGAACTTCGGAAGGTTTTTATATACATTTAATTACTTTCCCTCCCTATATTCTCCATAACCGAACACAAACTTTCTCTTATATATCGATTTTTACTTCCACTTTTTTTTATACACCTATTTTTCATCCCAACCAATCAAACTCTTAATATAATGTATCTCAAAGATGTTTGTATAATTTCGTGTGGAATAAGAAGTGTACTTATAATTAAAATTGTAACTTGAAGGAGTGTATTTATAATTTTATAAAGAATATTGTGATATGAACTTAATCCAAGTGTAATTATAGTTTAATCAGAATACTAACTGGTGCCCTATTTCTGGTATGTTAGTCGGTATTAATCAGCTTCTCAGCTACGCTATGCGCGATTCTCTATGTTTCCCGCTCTCTTTTGGGTCCCGGTCACATAAACCTTCCAAATTTGCCCGACACCATTTCCAAGGGTTTAAAGAGAAACCCTAATTGTTTGTGAAATTTTGATTTGATAAGGTGTATAAGAGAGTATTTCCAGAAATTGGCGTTCGATGGGGAAGGGGAAGAGAAATTCCGTTGTTGTGATTTCATCGTCAGACGATGAAGACAAAGATAATGGTTTCTTATCGAAAACCGGTTTCAGATTTTCAAAATCAGCTCCAACTAGGAAGAACCCTAAGAGGGCTAAGAGGCTTTCGCTCTCCAGTTCCTGCTCACGGCCGTTGCAACACTCGGGTTCCAGCGGTTTTGATGAGGTGCATTGATATATGCAGCAGTGTTATTTACGTGTTCTTTTTTCTGGTTGGCAGCATTTGCTCCAGTCAAATAAAATTCTGTGTTTCTGATTACGTTGTGTTCTACATGCTCTGGCTTTCATTTGGGATTAGATGAAGTATGCAAATCTAAATAGTCCTTTCATTTTTTGATTTCCTCTTTTCCTTATTATTTTTTGTTGAAAGGCAAAATGGAATAGATGAAGATTCCTATGAATTAAGCTTTCTCTTATGTAAAAAGATAGAAGTATTATGATCCATTTCCTGGAAGTATAATAATTTGCTGATTCCAGTGTACTACCAGTTCATAGTAGCATGTAGCATGATTTTGGTGGATGCGTGCTTGTCTCCCTCTTACTGTGGTCAGAACTGACTTCTGTTAATGTAAATTCAAACTGAGAATTTGGCAGTCAAATGACTGAGAAATGGGTAATTATCATCGCAAGTGGCTATAATGCCTTGCATCTGTCAAATGTTTCTATGAGGAAGCAAGGCTTCAAAGTTGCTATGGATCCGATTGGCATAGATGGATGAAAGGGACATTGTTTACTCCTACTAACAAATCCAGCGAGAGAAAGTAATGGGTTTGAGTAATCATTTCATATCTCGGGTACTCAAAATCAACCCTGTCATGACTTGTCTATTTGGGCATTGTGTATTTGGGCCTTACACAATGTGAACAAGGAAATAATATAATTAGTAAGAACTTCTAAAACATAGCAAGGCACGGCAAGTTAAAAAAATTACTTATTCCATGATTTCATATTGAAATTGTACATCGTAATTCTCGTGGTATTGCCGGTTGCAGGTCAAACAGTTTTGTGAGGAATTTGATCAAGGGTTCACTCAGTTCAAGGTAACATCTGGTATGCTATTTTAAAAGATTGTTTCATGAGATTTTAGTTTTTCCAACATGTATAGTGAGATTGCTTTTTGTGTTTATTATTTCTATGCAGAATTAAACCTTCAAGGTTATGATTCTTCATTATTATTTTTATCCCTGTATCCATAAAATTCTTGGTCACATGAAAAACGGGTCTTCATATAATTTGGTGTCAGTTGTTGTGTGATTACAAACAAATTATTGTGCAATATTGAACATAGCTTGCTGTACAGTATCATTGAAATCTTGATCAGGACATCAGGTTACATTTTTTACAAAATTTTAATATTGAAACGTACCAATTTATATCCATGCCTTGTTGATAATTTCCAATTCCATGTTATAGTCCTTTAGGCAAATAGGTTGGCTATAATCATGCATTTTATGGATGCATTACTTGTTTTATTTATTTCTCTTATTGGATCAAATGTAATTGTCTTTATATATAGGTTCTAGAAGTAACAAGGATTTGTGGGTTGAAAAGTATAAACCTAGTTGCTTGGAGGAGCTAGCTGTTCATAAAAAGAAGGTATTTACTGTGAAAGATTATATATATTTTTGAGTATTTGATATTCAACTTATCTAATGCCTATTTTCTCATTTTGGTTTGTAGGTTGAAGAAGTTAAAATATGGTTTGAGGAGAGGCTCAGAAATTGTGCGGTATCTCTTTCCTATGGCGACTTTCTTCCGCAGTTTTTTCTATTAAAAGCATATTAGTTTTATAAGTTCTTGCATACTCTTATTTGATGACGCTATTGTTCTATCAACTTTAGATAGTTTACACTTTTGCTTTTGTCCCCTTTGCTTTATTGGGTATGATAACCGCATAATCAGCTCCCATATGCTGTATGCTTTTGAGCCAACATCATTTACTGTTGGACTTGGAGAATGGATTAGAGAGGAGGAGCTGTGATAGAACACTATTGGACTGGATCGGAATTGTACTGACCAATTGACCTTATTAACATTATTATCTTCCATCAATATCATTGATTCTTTAGCCTTTAGAACCCAAGAGTTAGTGGTGGAGGGTGGGCGTTACCGGAAGTAGCTGCTCTCCTGTTTGTGGCTGTAGAAGAAACCGGTGCCAGTGGAAGGAGGGAGAATATATAGTTGTGGTTAGGATTTTTTAATAATATGTTTGAGGAAAGAGTTTCCGAAGTTGGATATGTTTGGTTTTGTTTATGGAGAAGGCGAAAAGCACAACGGCAAACTGAAAATGGAACAAGACACAACAAGTACAATCCCTCAAAGCAGGTTGG
Source organism: Sesamum alatum (assembly GCA_034509735.1). Taxonomy (NCBI): domain Eukaryota; kingdom Viridiplantae; phylum Streptophyta; class Magnoliopsida; order Lamiales; family Pedaliaceae; genus Sesamum; species Sesamum alatum. The sequence goes on along the minus strand of JACGWO010000004.1, from coordinate 42,290,105 downwards.
GTGTAATAGTTCTACTTAGTAGATATTACTTGATATATTCTAAAATTATTGTTATCTACAAATTATTTAAACTATGAAGATTAGAGAAATACCTTTCCTGTAGGTGGACCGTGTTTTGAGCTATATCCTGCGCAATGCACCTGCAAGGATTGCCTTAGAGAAAATCATACATAATAAATAGAGAAATCGTACTCCCTCTTAATAGGACTGTATAGAACAAAGGTTTAGCACTAAAAGGATATAACAACTATGCTTCCATGTTCATAAGTGGTTGTAGACTCCTTTCCGTTGGACATGTCTAGAATCACTGATTGTGATACTACAAAAGGCTAGTGTGCCATTGCTATGATTGACAACTCAAAAAAACTGGGATGGCTCTGCTGCCATGATGATTTTGGAAAACTGGAAAGAATACAAGAAGGGGCTCAAGATTATATCTTTCCATCCACCGATGAATATTGAAGGTTTGTAATGCACAAAACATAGTTGTTAAGTCAGGTCTGGAAGAAAGGATTAGCCCCTGAAATAAGCTAATATGAGGCTGCCATTATGCCTAAACATAAGCTGAAAGCAGCTTTCATGAATCCCTAAAATGAAGCTCACTTATAGCTGTCAACCATAACAACATTGGCATGAACAACTTTTTCGTATGCTAAGATCTGAAATTCGCATTAACCTTGATTTGATTGTTTAAAATAAACATGCGCAAAACATCAAGCTAGAGAGCTCGACTCATAGTCGACGTGGTTAAATCTCGTTCAAGTTCAACTTATTTAATAGTCAATGAAGCGCAAAACCAAATTAAGCTTGATAAGGAAGTCTAGCAAAGCTTAAACATTACCTTGTTTGACTCAGCTTGAATTGTTTATGCTCCTACCATGTAATGCAGCTCTACTGCCCTATATATTATTTTCCAAATGCATATTGACATAAATAGAGTTGTTTGATGATTGTTGGGCTTAGATTCCCAATATGCCAGTTGTCAGGTTAACACAATGATGGATCTTTTTTTTTCCCTTTTCTTGAGAAAAGCCTTTATTTCATGTTCCATAGTAAAAGTATGAAGTGCACTGTTTAGGGCTAAATCCATTTACAAAACACACCTTAGTAAAGAATAAGAAAAGAACTAACAAAATCATAATAGTGGGAATTAATTAGTAATTCATAGGCTTAGGGCTTAAGAAATGGTGATCTTTAACCTGGAGTCGAGGTTTTCTTATAGTACTCTTTGATTTATAATTGTTAACAACATATTGTTTTTTCTGATTTCTTCATTTGTTTTGGATTATCTGCAGGATAGTTCACACAATAATGTGATCCTCATCTCTGGGCAAGCTGGAGTTGGAAAATCTGTATGCACTATTGCTCCTTTGGATAACTCTTTGTTCGTCTACTTTGTGTATTGTAGAATGATATTTTTTGGTTTGTATCAGTCCCTTGTTCTCAGTGCCTTACTGTTTCTGTCTTGGGTGAATCTATTCATTGGATGACATTATTATGCAGGCAACCCTCTATGCAATTGCATGTCATCTTGGAGCAGAAGTGCATGAATGGAATACCCCAACTCCCATGATATGGCAAGAGCACCTGCATAATTCTAATTCAGGTACTTATGGTATAGAATGTGCAAATGAGTGATTTTCTGGTGATGCATCGTGTATATATCTGTAACCATCATGCACAAGGACAAAAGGGTACAGCAAAATATGATGACAGTATAGTGTTATTTCACCCAATGCTACCAAGTCTCCCCAATGTTAGACTTTTAGATCAACTGATAAAGGATCTGCAGGAACTATTAGTGAAAATGCATTATCATATGTTTTATAAGGAATGATGCAGTGAATTGGAATGAAAGCTTATGTCATTTAAATGCTAGACTTAAGCACCATTCAAGCTGCTTAAGTTAGAGGGGAACTTGGAGCATTGTATCCTTTTCTTGTTTGATGTTTAAAAGACGAGTAAAGAAAATGCATGAGGAAAAAATTGCCTTGTGGACCTGGACCTACATAAATTTAGAGCTGATTTTGGAAAAAAATATAAGATTGGGTATTTTACTCCCTTATAGCCAGTTCCTTATCCGAGGAAAGATATATTTTTCTTCTATTTTCCCCGTAGTCTGCCTTTCTCCACTTTCATGTCTTTGCTCTACCTAACCACGAGCCAAACATTATTTGATTGATTGGAAGGTCGACATACTCTAGTAATCATTCGGCAATGCTGTTTGGTTGATGGGAAACAAGAAGCAAAGGTTTTGTAAGGTTCTAGTTTGCCTTGGTTTACTTAGCAGTTTGTTTAAGGCATCAGCACGAAAACTGATTTGTGTCTGTAGCTTTTGAATGTGATAGCTAGTTGCCTACCCATGAAATGGGTTCCAAGAAGCAACTACAAGTACAATTTTTTTACTGGCGTACTGCAGATACATCTCACATTTTTATGTTCACATTAAGTACTATAGTTTTTCTCTATCATCACATCTTTATACAGCATCTTTTGGTTAAGTAGGACTTTTTGCTCAGTATTTAATTTTTCTCTAAGTTATCCTTTTCCTTATGCATCATTCCGGATTGTGACCTAGGGATGCGGTACATGTCAAAGTTGGATGAATTTGAAAGTTTTGTCGAAAGGACTAGGAAATATGGACTAGTTTCCTCATCCTTTACCAGGGTGTCTCCATCAATTATACTCTTGATTGATGATCTTCCTGTGGTGAATGGGAAGGTCTCTTATGGAAGGCTTCGGAGGTGCTTGCATCTTCTTTTGCAATCAATTCGTCTTCCAACAGCCATATTAATCAATGACTATAGCAGATATGAATCTGTAGACCAGCACAGTCGATACTGGGAAGAACTCCAGCAATCTCTACAAAATGCTGGGGCTTATAAGGTTGCCTTTCTTACTTGCCTACCTGGAAGATAATACTTTTATGTGGTGATTTTTCTCAACATCTATGTGGATCTTTCAGGTGACATTTAATCCAATCACTGTCAATTCCATCAAAAGAGTACTTTCAAAAATATGCAGGGGGGAAAGACTTGAAGTTTGTGATGAACAGATTGATGATATAGCAAAAGCCAGTGGAGGAGATATAAGACATGCAATTACATCTTTACAGTACTTGTCTCTGAAACCCCATCCTATGTATTCTTTATCTTTTCCGACGGGGCTTCCGGCTTATCCAGAAGAAAATGGAAATTACAGTGGTCATTTGGATGAAGGGTTTTTTCTACCATTTGGAAAAGATGCGACTTTATCGTTATTTCATGCATTAGGAAAATTTTTGCACAACAAAAGAGAGGCCCAAAGTCTAGTTACATCAGGTATATTTACAAAATTATCTTCAATATATGCAAGTGAGTTTGGCATTGGAAATTATTGCACAGTTTTTATGGAATATGAGCTTTGGTGCCTCACGGATGCTATCTTAGACTCAAATCTGAAGTTGCTAACATATTTTACTCTACACATTGATAACTCTTGAGTCCTTTTAAGCTAAATATAGGATAGAAAGAAGTATTACCAGTGATGACATGGAAAATATAGGATTCCTTTTTTTGAGAAAAACGATTCTAAGTTTGAGCCTTAAGGTTTGGAAACACATTTTTCCACGGACTAAGCGAGATGTCAGGTACAGTTTGAGAAATTTTACACTCTCAAGTCTAGTGACTTTGAATGTAGGAAATATTTTTGCTGCTCCTACAGTCGATAATTTAGCCACAATTGATGGCAATTGCTCTTAATACAAGGTGTCATTTTGGTTCCAGTTACATGTTTTACTGAATGTTGGTAATTGGTAATAAACTTCACCTTGGTGTGCGTCTACTTCTATTTCGTTTTGGTGTGCTTTCTTGACAAACTTGTTGATGTTGACATTTAGCGTTGAAGAGCACACATTAACATCAGGAACCATGTCTAATGGGTTCTTGTTTATTTTCTGGTTCCCTAGGTTTGGATTATTTTTATCGTTGAGATGCATTCATAGCTTGAGTGCAAGTCTTGTGCTATTCCAAATGCCACTGCATAGTTTCTTCTGTGCTGTGAAGTAGCGAATTTGACGTTTAATCTTGGATTTGAAGCATACTTATTCAACTTCAGTTTGCAACTTTGCATTTATAAACTCGTGACTCCTGATTGTTCTGCCTAAACCTGGAGTTCATCAATATTTTCCTTGTGTTTAGCTTTGAATGTCATGGTTGGTGGTAATATTCAATAGCATCTTTAAATCATTTGATCTTGTGATAATCACCACCTTAAATATTCAATATTTGCCTCTAGCTTGTGATGCTAAGCAACACTTGCTATAGACAAATTGATTGAGGACTTGGCTAGCAGTAGTAGTGGCAATGCGGGCTAGCACTCATGCATCAACCCTACCCAACTAGTGTTTAGTGGGGTTGTGTATAAGATATTCTAAATTGGATTCAAATGGGTTGGGTTTAGTTGGGTGCAATTAATTTAGGGGCTTTATATGGATTCTAACAGTCCTAAATTGGCCCAAAATTGAAATTGGAGTTGAGTGGCTGAAAAAGAATGAGCTTGCAATTTATTTTTGTTCACATCTAGAAGAGGCATGATCTTACTCAGTATGAACAAAAACGGACTAAATTTAACAAGTTGGTTTGTGTGTTGTGAGTGTTGAGACAAAAATGAACTAAATCAAGGAACTATTTGAGCATTTTGCGCCAATTAGATCACCATAGCTGAGTGGTTAGGGGTCTAACCTGGGGTTTTAGAGTATGCAATGTGCATAAAGGGATTCCTGTAGTTCATTAACCTAAACAGCTAAAGAGGGCTTGCTTCTAGTGTAACTGATGCCAAACTCCTACAAAGGACATTCTTAGCTTTTCGGGAAATTTCCAAATGAACAATTTCAACGAAATCTTTCAATTTCTTATTTTACTATGTTCAACTCTATGTATTCCTCTATCCTTAGAGTACATTGAATGTACAGAAATGGTTATAACAGAGTTTCTCTTATTCTTATTAACAGCTACTCTAGGAGGAATGTTTTTATGCGGTGCTAATGATTTGAGTTTCATTAACTATGGGAGAAATCCCCAATTTATTGTCAATTGTTTTAAAAGGAAAAGGTGACTCTTGTGCTAATGTTGTGCATCCTCATGAAGACAGAGATGCAATTCTTCTTAAGGAGAAATTTGTTAGGTGTCCTCTAAAAATGGATGCTCCGGAGTTGGTACTTCGTCAGGCACATGGTCAGGCAAGGCTCGTTGCTGATTTTCTTCATGAAAATGGTAATACTATGCCAATTGTGGTTCTTCAATTACCTCATTTTCCGTATGCCATTTAACATTTATTACAGTTATTCTGTAAAATCAATTTTCAGGATGAAATTTTGCGGGGATTAGACCTTGTAACTTCCCAATTGAAGTTACTGAGTTTGAATATCCAGACTGTTCTTCTTGGTTGATGTTTCCTTTTTGCAGTCCTAGATTTTCTAAGCGAGGAAGCAATCAAGGATGCATGGGTTGTGAATACATATTTGAGTGACACAGACTTGCTTCTTTCCCCACCAACTGGAGGTTTAGTTCGAAAATTTGAAGCTGAGAATGTTACACAATCTGTTGCTGCTTCAATTGCTGTGCGCGGGGTGTTATTTGGGAATACTAATCCAGTGTCTTCTAGGTATAGTTTCTAAGACAAAGAGTTCTGTTTTTCCTGCTGAATACTATGCTTATGGTAGTCATTCTGGCAATGCAGGTGGCATGCTATTCGCCGTCCAGCACTCTGGCAGGTTGAGCAATCACTATGGCACAATAAGGTAGATTTAGCAATTAACATAATTTTCAAGGCAATTTTCCTGCTGTTCAATAATTTGTGATGAAAATCAATCTATATTCTTAGTCTTTAATGAAACACTTACCTTTATGGACCTGAATGAAGACCTCAGGATGCCTTTCAACCGCAAGAAATTATCCTTTAGTCTGGCAACTTAAAATTTCATTCACATGATGTACATGCAGCAAGTTTACCAATATTTCCCTAGAATAATCTCCCTTTGCCATGTGGAATTACCTTTTACCAGAATTGTAGATTCTTGTGCACACAGCACCCAGGCCTACTCATCTACATCTTCTGGTCATTGATCTTCTATTATGCTGCGATAAGATAGTGTACATTTGACGTGTTGATTTGTTCCTAGTCCATATTGATATTTTCCTCTGCTTAAACGACTTGCAGCTTCAATTGCTGAGTCAAAGGAGAGATGTTCATGCCAGTGTAAGCTTGAACAAACTTTCAATTCTGGCCGCTGAGTTGAAACCTGCACTTAATTGGCTTGCACATAGAGTACCAGAAGATACTGAAGGCGAAATTGACTTCAGTGACGACGAATATCGTGGTACGAGTTTGGATGACAAAGACGATGAGATTGACAATGATGAAATAGAGGACTGGTAACTTTGATGGCTTACTCATGTCTCTGCTTTTTGTGAATCTGTAAATAGCTGTATATCTTACAGTTTTAATTTAGGAAGTCCCCACCCCTCATTGTTATTTGACAAATTATATTACCAGATGATCATTGTGTAAAGTACGAGGGTGACATTTTCTTGTGAAATGGTTTAACTGTTGATTGTCGTATGCAGGTTCAATTGCATTTTTCCCCTCTACAAAAATATTGATAAGCAAAAATTTCTTTGAAAGAAAAAAGAAAAGGGCGATGCGACTCTTTGGGACATTTAAAAAAAAAAAAAAAAATGCTCACTGCCTCCTGCGTATTGGATTGTGTTGTCCTCTTTTTAGAAGTTCAGACAGGGTCCGTAGCCGTGTGTAATGTGTGTAGGGCGTGAGAGAGAATCCATATATTTGTTATATATACTTGTCATCACTTCGTGTATGATAATGCAAATTATTGATATTAAATATCTCACCTACTGTTCGAAATAATTTAACTCATCACTTACTTTAGGAAGTAGTCAAATTTTATCTAATACATCCATTTTAGGGGATGAAATCAAGCATTATATCCTACTTTGGGTGTCAATATCAAATATGATGAATTCCTTATTTGTATATATCCACTTCAGAGGACAATAAAATTTGTATGACTATTCATCTCTCATTACTGAATAAACAAATAACAAGAATAACTATGACGTACACAAATAAGAAATAAGAATTATACGTAGGGAACTTAATTTGACGTTTTACCTTGATTGAATGTAACGTCATGTTAATAATGTGTAAATTTAGAAAAACTCCCAAGTGTATTCCCCCTATTCCTCCTAATTTTATATGAGACAAATAAAGATAATTATCCTTTGCAAGTCTCCTTTTTGTTCTTATTTTTCCTTACAGATGAAGTACATTGTGGTCTATTCCTAGATCACCACCAAATAATAGATCACCAAAATATTGTTACAAACTATACCATTAATTTATGATGGGTACAGAAGGTTATTCCTACAAGCATCACGGGAGAATACTAAAAGCTCCAACGTGCATTTACATTTACAATAAAAACATAAAAAAAGAAAGAAAAGAAATACAAGTAGAGATTAATTATTAGTGCAGTAACAACCCTCAAGGAATGAGCGGCATACACCATTTGTGAATCCCTCATCCTTGCAAACTATAGCACAGCTTGCGCTTAATATACAAAGACCCTTAAACTTTGTGCTCTTGGACTCTAAGATAATTGCTTCCGGGATGGTACTAGTACTAGTACTAGTACTAGTTACATCATCATCATCTGTATTTACCATCACAATTAACTATCACATTATCAAACTATCATACACATTTATAACATATATATTTGCTTATATCATTTTTCCTGAATCAACATGTTATTAATTAGAGATGGATAACAACTGAGTAAAGATTTATTATTTACATTTATAATTTTCAGTTTTTGAACAATAGTTAAAGTGAAAATATATTTGTTTGTACATATTCTCATTAAAAATATATTGATTTGACACCATAATCTCATTAACTAATTTAAACATATTCTTATTTCACACGAAAAAAACTTGTAAAATTGAAAATACATATTTTCCACTGAAAATGAAAATACAAACAAACACACATGTTGTACTAAACCATGGTTTGAAGTCACGATGTCGTCCATAAGTGTCTATATTTGTTGTCCTGTTTTGGGCGTGTCACTGGAGATTTTGTTAAGCTATACTAACTGACACATCATATGACGTGGACAAAAAGTCTCAGTTTTGGTCCTCTTGTCAATTTTCGTTAGAAAATTGATAGAAAAAACAACGTGCAAGTCACGTGACAGTTATCTTTTCAGAATGGAGGAAAACGACATGTGATTTGCACTGTGTTTTTTTTTGTTAATTTCCTAATGGAAGTTGGTAGGAGGTTGAAAGTGAAGTTTTTTTTTACACTTATAGGACTATCTTCAAGAATCAAATAAGCAATGGAACTAAAAGTGTACCGGGGCTCAGTTATGAGACGAAAAATACAATTTTTCCATATATATATATATATTTATATAAAAAGAAAGTAACATTATTTACTAGTTGTTTGTATATAATAAATCAAATCTGTTAGTGCATCAAATATTAAATAAATTAAGTGCAGATTATTATGAGTTTACTACATATTATACCAGGAGACACATTAATGTATACCATAAACAGTTACACATATATGGATCCATTGAATCATAATTTAATAAATATATTTAGATATATATGTATATGTGTGTATGCGTGTGTGGATTCACTAAAAAATATTCTTGTAAAGAAGTTTTTCACAAGGAAATATAAGGTTTATAGAAAAATATAAAATCGCTACGTAGTAATCCCATATTATCAAAGCCAGGATTATGCAATTGGACTCAAAATAATTCTACCTTATTATTCAAGTATCATTGTTAATTTTAACTGTGTAATTAAATATCTGATTGTTCTCTCTCAAAATCACAGTCCAATATTATGGATAATCTAACAAATGATGTATAAAGCATAGTATACATTGTCATCTACTATACAAAAAATAAGCAAACAAACATTTTTTGAATCAGAACGAACATGCATAAGTCTCAACGAATAAAACACGTCTATACATATATATTTGTATGTGTGTGTGTTTTTATAGATATATTGAATCAAAACTATGATAAAGCACGATAATTAACAATATTCGAATATAAAAACTTACGAGCAACCACGACAACCAGTAGCAGAAAGAATATCCCAAATGCTTTCTTCATCTCCAATGATTATGGGACCGTATTTTTTGTTCAAGTGCTTCTTATTTTGAGACAAAAAACATTAATCTTGGAATCCCCCATGTTGATTTAAGCAGATGACATTTTAGTATATTGTTCTTGAAGAACAAACGCGTTATCCATTATGTTGCGGAAAAGGTGCTCATCCATTGTATTTTATACGTTTGTGCTTGGTTAAAATTAAAATGCCATATATGAGAGTGGTTGAGAATTGTTTTGTCTCTTTTCAACTTTCAGAAATCAATACTCTATAACACATTTACTTATCTCACACACCAAATCCTCTTGTGATGTTTCTAAAGTAAGTAAAAACCAATATAAATAACATTAAGTTGTTTTTAATTAGAAATGTGTTAAAAAAATATTTAATTTTAGGATTTGTAGATCTTTTTTTTTATTTTTTATTTTTATCATGAGAAGTTTGTCTTCATAAGTAACATTGCAAATTTAAACCTTTTCATATTGTAATCAAAATAATTTCTTTATGAACATATCGAGAACCAAAAAATAAATCAAAGCACATAGGACCTAATATATGACCTCAATGATACATTAAGTCAAAGACTAATCAGTCTTGCATTATTGTGTTAGAAAATAACAACATTATTACTACAATAGAGAATTTCCTACGAAATTGTTCTACAGTCGTGGCAAACAAGCACCCGCAACACACACTTGTGTCTCCACACTAATGTCTATGGAACAAGACATCCTACAATTATGTGTCGTGTGGGGAGTCTCAATGGTATCATTGATATCCCATTTCAATGATCATCGACTTGGAACAATTAAGGTCAAGACATTGGATGCATATTTTACATTACCATAATATGCGTTGCCATGGTTATGGATGATCTGGGACTTCACCCTTCATGCTTATATATAAAAATAAATATGAACGAAGAATGCCAAATATTATTGACTTGAGTTATAAATAAGACGGTTTTACAACAGGGCATTAGAACATCCAACCTAGCTAACATCCCACGACTTAGTTGGTATTCCGAACACTACCGCAACAGAATTAACCCTTTAATTCCAACAACCTATTAATCATTATTAACCCCATATAAAGTGATTAGTTTTTCATTCATCATCAACTACTTTACGTCCAATAATTATAATTCATAGAACAATATTTTATAATAACTACACTTTTTGACTTTGTATATATTACATTTACCCAATTCCAGATATAAAAATATTACTAGAAAAATATTGAATTATGGACAAAATTGAAAGTTTAAGTAATTTTTTGCTGATTTCAGTATTTTCCATCAAAACCCTAATGGAAGAGGATGTTGTACTCGGAGAATTCTCGAAAGAGGTGTAAGTGCATTTTTAAAAGTTTTTGGGGGGAATATGTAATTTTACAATTCACAGGGGTCTAAGTGTAATTAACCCAGATATAAAGTCATGGATTTTTGGCTGTCCTTCCCTCCACCCGCGACTTCCGTTCTAAAATTGAGCATATTCCTTCCTTCCACTTCTGTGAGCATGAGTGTTGTAAGCGGAAGAGTTTGGGTATATGAACGGTGTTCAGAAAATTGGAAAGGAATCCTGCTCACAGGGACGGGGATGAACCTGCAATCCGCCGGCGTCGGTGCAGCAGTAGGAACCCTAGTATAATTCTTAGGGAAGTAAGTTCAAGAATAAAAGAGGGACAATTCCTTTCTTTTCTTGCGTTAATCCGATATTCATTTCTTCTTAGTATTATTTTCCGTTGTTCTTATTTCAACACTTTTTTAAAGGATAGATAAAAAACCTATAAATTGTTCGACTCAGTATGCATTGATTGAAATACTGTTAGCTACTAATTTTAGTGCAATGGCAGGTAAAGAGTATGTGAAGGAGATTGAGAGGGCACGCAGGGACCTCAGAGCGCTCATCTCCTCCAAGAATTGTGCCCCTATCATGCTTCGCTTGGCGTAAGTCTGCTCTAAGAAACTTATTCTATGTCTGTTGCAATGCGGTACACCGGGTAGGTTTTAGATTTTTTCGGAGTTTTCTGTGTAGAAAAGACCAATGATCTGGTCTCCATAGTGGCATTATGGGTATTAAGTAATAGCGACGCCTCATTCGAGCGCATGTATGTGTTTATGTTTGATCCAGGGGTTCATTAATGCATTTGGATGTTTGCAGTTGACCAATGAATAAGCCTTGATTGCTTTCTGTGAATATTGTTAGTGTCCTGCAAGGTTTAGTATTACGGTTAAATAGATTTATCTTAGATCAAATGTGGGCACCTAAAGATTACTTTTAGCTGTTTAGTGGGACTGAGAATTGAATGATTGGAATCTTCCTTTGCATAATAAGCATTTGCAAATTTTGTTACTGTACAGACTTTCGGGAAATAACTGTTTAAGCTTAAATTAATTTCTGCATTGTGGGATTCTTGTAGGTGGCACGATGCAGGCACTTATGATGCAAAAACAAAGACTGGAGGTCCTAATGGTTCAATTAGGAATGAGGCTGAGTACAAGCATGCTGCAAACAATGGACTGAAAATTGCAATTGATCTTTGTGGTTGGTTAATATCTTCTCTATGATTTTATTATGACCACCAAGAGTAATCATTAGTTGGCTTCTTTGTCATGAATAAACTCAAATTTCCAGCAGTAAAACCTCCTTTCTTTATGTATCATAGACTATTTTTTCCCCTTGAATAGCACCTCTATATTCTTTATTTCTAGCAATCATAATGAGATGGATTCTGGATTGTTTCAGTGCGTAACTAGTTAGCTACATTCAAACATTGTATTATTGAAGATCCACAATAACAAGTTATGAGTAAATATACTTTTGATAAAGAGAGGTCTAGAGTAACTCATCATTTTTGTAAGAATTGATGGGATATCTTTTTCTTTTCTTTTCTTTTCTTTTTTGGTATCTAGGATCTTGCTTATGTTTAGTGCGGCTGAATTCCGTAACTTGATAAAATTATGAATTCTGATTAATTTCCACTGGTTGTGATTTTGTTTTGACCACAGAAGAGGTAAAAGCTAAACACCCAAAAATTACATATGCCGATCTTTACCAGGTATGAGACGTGTATTTGGTGCTTTTCACTTTGTTTTTTGATGCTTTCTTGGTTGGCTAATAAAATCTTTTACTGAATTTCAAAGAACAGCTCTGTACGCATCAGTAACCTTATATATGGTACCGTATAAAAATTTTATGTTAAAATGCAATGTTACTTGTTATCTCTTTTGAGTTTTTTGACCATCCATTGCCTTGATGATCTCTTTGATACTTCTATGTGTAACTGATCAAGTGATTAACTACAAAGTAGTAGATGGTGAATGTATAGAAACACAAATGTAAGTATGTGCAAGCATACTAATACTAGTACATAGGTTACGGAAAGGCTGCTACTTAAAGTTAGTATAGAAAGCAACAAGGATAAAACCAAAACTACTCTTGCCATAAATTATTTCAGGAAACTCATGAAAATGCTAGCCCTTTCTCTACTATATGCATTACCTAGGAATGCCCTTTTGTTTAGTTATAATCACTTCTTGTAAGAAGGGAAGATCAGAGTAGAAGTCCTTTAGAAAGGACTTGATAACAATAGCGTAATGTTGTGTCCTTGAGAGCAACTATGAATGTTTTCTCAGCAACCTCAGATCTTCAAAAGTTTTCATTATCGTGATGTTTTTTCTTTTCGTCTCTCGCTCTATCTTTTTTGTTTGCCTAGTTCCAGGTCTCTCTTCTGAACCAAATAAAAGAGGAAACAAACAAATCATTTTCTTTTATTTTCTGGTCTTAAGTAGGAAGCAGCCATGTCAATCTTTACCTAATATTTATCATACTTCAAATTCTTGCTGAATGCAATTCCTAATCCAATTATGACCTTTGTTTTGGCCGTCTTTGTTCTGGTCGTCTTTATGCATTTGATGCTCTGTCAATTTTCACATTAAATAAATTCCTGTCGATCATTCTAAAGCACAGGCTGGAGCTTTATATAAAAGTAACTTTTACTTTTGTTTATGAGTTTTCAGCTTGCGGGGGTTGTTGCTGTTGAGGTAACTGGAGGTCCGACTATTGATTTCGTTCCAGGCAGGAAGGTAAGCACATTGATGGAATTCTTACAAGTGCTTATAATAATTTCTTGTTTTTTCTTTATTGTTTTCTGAAAATTTCCCCTCCTCAAAGCTTGATACTTTTTCAATGAACAATATGCTGCTTATTAGGATTCCATGGTCTCCCCAAATGAAGGGCGCCTTCCGGATGCAAGTAAAGGTCAGGAATAAAAGCACCCCACATCATTATATTTATTATAGGAAATCAGAGGGTGCATGATTCTTCAGATTAGAGTATGCCAATAACCTAAAAGATTTATTTGAAATGTTTGTAAGGACCAATTTCTTAATCTAACTACACCCAATCTGGTTACCTATCAGGGCGGTTATGCCTGATATTCCAATTCTAGTTTCAGTGAATGACATTTATGAGTAATTCCTCAGCCAGCTTAGACTACATACATATTTCAGCATCTGATCTCCCAAAAAAAGCATGAATAGGGAAGAACTAGATCCTGCAAATTCCATCTTTTACCTGAATTTGCAAAAGATCTTCAATTGGGCTGTAATTGGGTGAAAAAGTATCTCATTAATTTACTAAAATTCCAATTTAGAAACTGAGTAGATAATTTAGACTAGACCAACTTGTTGGAAGTTGAGTGAAAAGTAAGCAGGCACTTATGGCGGTCATCATTTAACTTAAATTGCATATAGAAGAAAAAAGAATTTATTTGGTGAACAGAAATACTTGTAGAAGTTGCATTGCTTGGGAACTTCCGAAGTGAAAATAACATAATATGGAACTAAATGTGAATGAAACCAAATACAGTTAGTTTAAGCATGTCAATCTTGTTTATGCTAACCATGTTAAAGGAGGTTTGCTCCGTGTTATACAATCTATCCACTGGATGAAGATCAGACAGAATTGTAGAAGATGCAAGCCTACTGATAGTGGAAATTTCCTTCTTCTTCTTGAAAGTAGATGTTGCTCCAATAGTCAGAGTAATCCTAGCACTTGGCACGTAGTGTGTTGAGACATTCAAGAAAATAGTATATTCTTTCATCTCTGCTGCAGAATCCTGCAACCATGATTCCTTTTCCCCATTTGTAGGTGCTTCACACCTGAGGAACGTCTTCTACCGAATGGGCCTATCAGACCAAGATATCGTAGCACTATCTGGGGGCCACACATTGGTATTTTCTCACATAGCATCTGAATTCAGTTGATGAATGTGAGTGAAATTGGATGAAAAATGCATGTTATGTTTTTGACAGGGAAGAGCACACCGTGAAAGATCGGGATTTGAAGGCCCTTGGACCCGTGATCCTCTGAAATTTGACAATTCTTATTTTGTGTAAGACATCTAATACAAATTACTTAATTTTATCGAATTCACTTATTTTATGGTCCGTAAATTGCATTCACATGTCATCAACAGGGAGCTTCTCAAAGGAGATTCAGAAGGTCTGTTAAAACTACCTACTGATAAAGCTCTCATGGAGGATCCGGAATTTAGGAAATATGTCAACCTTTATGCTAAGGTATAACAATTTACTCCACTAACATTGTCACCAAAGTTGTTTAACTATTATGTAGGTTTGAAATACGCATCTGTTTCTACTCTACTAAATTGATTGTCGACCATCATCAATTATCATAATGGTGAACGTTAGATTGATACTTGCCCTTCCGCGCAGGATGAAGAAGCATTCTTCAAAGACTATGCTGCCTCGCACAAAAGACTATCTGAGCTGGGATTCAGTCCACCGTCATTCTTAACATCAGCGTTGAAGAAGACAATAACTGCAGTTGCTGTTGCTGCAACTTTGGTGGTTCTGAGTTACATCTGTGAAGTAAACAGAAGAGAGTCTGAGTAACAAGTGCTAGCGAAAGCACAGGGGTCCTTACTACTGATCTATGTCTTGGAAAACTCTCAGTCTCTTGCCAAACCTTGTACTGATTTATACCATTCGGATCACATCTTATCATTTCATCTGCCTTTCTCATTTGAAACTACTAGATCCAAATTAACTCGATCCAAATTGCACTGCAATGAGCTGGTTTGCAAATTCATCATGGTTTGATCATGGATTCAAGATCAAACCTGGTCAAAGATGCAGGTAATCGAATTCATAGATGTTTTGTTGATCTGGCAGGATCTCTTCGTGCCCATATCTCCTAGATGTCATGGCCAACAACAATGTAAAAATTATCTCTAAGAAGTAGACATCCCAAGAATTATCGTAACTCACTCCAACCGACCTCTAAACTTAAGAACGAAAGCGTAACCAGAGGGTAAGAGTTTCCTATTCAACTAACTGGAACAAGATCAGTGTAAGAATTCTTTATTACATGTAAGAAGCACACAGGAGCAAAATTCTAAAAGTTAGCACTACACTATTTACAATTGATTCTCTGTTCCGTGCATAAGAACTTTGGATTAACCTATAATTTAGTTAGCTCTACAGTTGATTGATGCCTGCCTTTTCTTTTATCAATACTACAAAATCAAGCATTGAAGCTTGTTGGCTGGGTGGGGGGAGTCATGTTCCCTTTGTCAAGGAAAGGATGGTGGAAACCATTAGTTTGCAGTCAATTGGCTTTGTTAGGTAAGCATCCATACCGACTTCCAAGCATTTTGCTTCATCGGAAGACATTGCATGAGCCGTCAATGCAACTATTGGGATGTGTAGACTGGTTCCGGCCTCTGATCTTCTGATAGCTTTTGTTGCTTCATAGCCATCCATCTTAGGCATCTGCACGTCCAAGAAAATAACTTGAGTTGCAACGGTCATCAACCGAATAACACAACCTTATCGATACTACACTTCACAATAGTTAAGATTGGAAGAAAAGAAGACAGTGGTTACACCTTGAATAACATGTGTGTTAGAGAAGGAAATAAAACCAAGTTATCTTTACAGAGCATTGAAGTGGGAACATAAAGGATAATGATGTTTAAACTTACTTGACAATCCATCAGAATCAAGTCGTATGGCAATGCTTTGACATTGTTGGTTTTCAATCTGCCATCTTCAGGGAATGATTCATCTCTGTATTCGTGTGCCGGCATCCTGTCTTTCAGAGCCTCAACAGCCTGAAGTCCGTCTCCTACAACGACTACTTTTGCTCCCATTTTCTCCAGCATTATTGTTGCAACTCTCTGGAGTACTGGTGTGTCTTCTGCAAGGAGTATGCACAGACCCTCAAGAGATTTTTGTTCATTCACCTTATACGAGCATGCAGCTGCACCTTGATCTTCACAATTCGACTTAGTCATATACTGTTCCTTAACTCTTTGTTGGACTAGATTATTCCTGTTAGAAATATCTTGTATATTTACATTAGCGAGATCAGAATAGTCGCCGAGTATCATGCTTTGTGAGAAAGTGGCCCTGGTTAAATTTTCTCCAACGCGAAATGCTCTTACCCTTGTACAGCTCTCATTCTCTGACTTTTCAGAATCATCGGAGCTGACAGAACCAGAGTGAAGAGCATCAATTTCAAGAAATTCATGGAACTGGCCATCTGCTGTAGGAGTTTGTAATGCAACCATATTCTTCTCCTGCTGCAAACTCCTGTCCCTTATAACAGCTTCAAAAATATGAATCATTTTTGCTTTGTATAGAGGTCTGTTAACCATTAATAGATGGCCTCTTCTGCGTAGTTCGGCCTTGACAGCGTTGGGGGTGTCATGGTTTAAGATCCATGCAAAGTTGGCTCTACAACAGTACTTGTCTAGAAAATTGAGCTGTTGCTTCCATATCTCAGTACTCAAGTCGAGCAGTCCAATGTCAATAATTATGATGAAAACTGAGGTCAGACGGCGTTCTGCATTTTGTTCTTCAGTTTTCGGGCATTCCACCGGTGAATTTTGAGTATAAATTCCGGCTTTCAAGAGTTCCTGAAGACGTAGTGTCAGCTCATTCCAATCGGATGCCTCGTGGGTGTACACCCCATTTTTCTGTAACCACTGTGTCATAACCAATCTAGTCATTCTGCCATTAAGAGCAAGCAACACCTGCATTCAGCTTCAAAAATTAATAGTTTTTAGGACTTTTAAAATAATACAAATTGATTAAAATTTACATTTTTGAGGTTGAAGGAGAGATAGGGAAGAAAGGTGGAGGGTAGCAGACTATCTAAGTTGGTAATAAGACTTTCCTAAGTCTTAGGACCAAAACCTGGGAATAGAATACTAATCTTTGACAGTGGAGTGAGACTCACAGTCAGATTGTGCTCCTCCAAGTTTAATTGGTTATGCTGCTTTGTACTATCGGCTGGTGCGCTGAGCAGCAGATATAGTCGCATCAGAGTTCCAGGTCCACTCTTCTTCACCACTTCGATTTCTCCATTCATCTTGTTCACCTGTTAAAATTGCCGACATCATCAGATACAACGAATTAGAGTCGGGATTCAATAATTTATTGTTTATTTTCAGCTCTGTTCTACAGCAATGCGTTTACTGTCGCTTATCTACAGATTTCGAATTCATGAGATTGAGAAAAAATGAATAGTACTCCTTATGCAGTTCATGGGATCTATTTCCTTAGATGGTTAGTTATGAAATCAAAGATTTATCAACCATATTGAACTCACCAGGGTTCGAACAATGCACAGGCCTAGACCAGTGCCACCGTGCCTGAAAGATATTATGAATGAAACCGTCAAAATCAGATTCCTGGGAAGCTTCATTACTCGATGCATGGATCAATTGATTATCTTGAAATAAGATTACGTTGTGAAAATGAGTTCCAAAAAGGCCTTTAATTTCACAATTTTGAAAGGCAAACATCTCGAATATAAACTATAAGTAGCTTACAATCGAGTTGTTGAGGGATCAGCTTGCTCAAAACTTTCAAATACAGATTCCCATTTGTTTGGATCAATACCTGAGGCCAAAACGAGAAAAGATGAGTCATTAAGCTGGAAATACACTGTACTC
This sequence comes from Sesamum alatum, assembly GCA_034509735.1. Classification (NCBI taxonomy): domain Eukaryota; kingdom Viridiplantae; phylum Streptophyta; class Magnoliopsida; order Lamiales; family Pedaliaceae; genus Sesamum; species Sesamum alatum. The sequence goes on along the minus strand of JACGWO010000004.1, from coordinate 42,271,923 downwards.
GGCCAACTATTGTTGTCAGGATGTGCTAATATCTTTCATGCATAAGGACTAGGTAGTGCTGTAGGGTGCATACCACAACCAGTATCGTCAACTTCAAACCAGAGAACCATTTTGTTATCTTTGGTGGAGCATATCTTTCCATGGCTTGCTTCACGTCTCCTTTTCAACTTTTGTGCACACCAGGATTCCTTTGGATTGAGGGAAACCTCCCTGGTTTTGCTATCAGTGTCCGCACTCTCGCACCATCCACGCAGAATGATGTATCCAGCTGCCAGGAGCACAAATTTTATATTTCTCAGCCTTGTTTGTCGAACTGATTTTTTACATGCACGTATTCCTGGATCGAGTTGTTTTTTTCTTTTTTCTTTTCAATTTTACAGTAACAAGATAATGATTTGCTTCAATGGACTTTGTGTTTCCTTTACGCATATAATGAATGATGAATTTGACCTCTCCTTTCTACTATAAGAAGCAATTTATGTAAATCTATCAGGAAATTACTGGGACTTACAGTTTGTGAACTTGATAGAATTGCTAATCAGATTAGCGAAAATTTGAAGAACTCTACCAGAGTCTCCTTGGACTACTTTTGGCATATCATCTGTAATGGAGAAGCATCAAAACTAGTACATTAGAACAGATCAAATATTCTCTAGAGAAACATATGGAAAATGTTGAGAGATCGTACCAGAGAGATCAAGAACAGTTTCTACATTGTGGTTGATACACTGGACAGAGAACATATCGATGAGCCCTTCAAGTTCTCGACCTAAGTCAAACTCAGTTTCTTCCAGTATCAGTTTTCCTGATTCAACCTGTACAGGATTTCAGATGGCCTGATATCAGTACCAAAAACAGTTTTGCTTCTTATAAACATAAACCAGGTCATATTCTGTAACATCTTACCTTACTAAGATCCAAAATGTTGTTGAGAAGTCGGAGTAAAGCAGTGGAACATTTACGAATTTGGGTAATCATAGCGTGCTGTTCATTGGTTAGACAGTTATCACTCATCAGAATATCCAGCAACCCAATCACCGCAGCCATAGGCGTTCGAAGTTCGTGACTGATAACACAAAAGCAACAAGTACATTTTCTTACACTCTAAGGTGACATTCTTGATATTTTGACTATTATCCTACAAACTACAAATCCACCTATAAAATGATGTAGAATGGAGGATAATGCACAAAACATATGTTTGCTATCTTGACTGAAACTTTTCAGTAGCACAGGTATGAACCTTGTTCGTTTATGAACTAATATGAATTATCTCTAGGATGCCAAATTTATACTAAATAGCCATAGCTGTCGAGGATTTAGTGAGTCAGAGAATCTACCAGTTGAAGAACAAAATAATATACAAAGATTTTCATTCTGTAAGTTGATTAGTGAAAAGTTTATACATAATAAGAAGAACTATATTGTATTATTTCTCTTCAGAATTTGTTGTAGCTAAAAGTTAAGATTGATACTCACCTCATGTTTGCTAAAAACTGACTTTTGTAGTTGCTTGATGCCTCTGCCTTCCTTCTTGCGTCTAATTGACTTATCAGTGCTGCCCGTAGTTTCATCTCCTTTGACACTCCGTTTGTCAAAACAAAGATGCAGAAGCATCCAACCAATAGGATGCATACAGAAGCCGATATTAATATCATTAGAGTTTTGAAAGCTTTTCCATCTACCTTTCCCATTATATATTTCCTTGGTATGATGATAACTCCGACCTGAAATCAGTTGCTTGTCACAACTAAGGACACCAAACAGCAAACACTAGAAAAACCAATGGCAAACTTCTGTGGCAGAGAAAAAGACATCATCATAGAACAAAAATAGTAGTTTTGATAAACAAGACTCACCATAGGAAGTCTCTTTAAGTTCAGGAAAAAGGAATCGATATAATATAGCTGGTTCCCAAGCTGTGCATTCTCTATATGAACTTCTTGACTAGGAGGAAATTTGTTGCCATATACTTTCTGTAAACACTCGGCTCCAGACCGTATCACATTATCCTCAGAATCAACAGCCATCATTAGCTTTGGCCCTGTTGTCGAATTCATCAGTAGAGGAGTATTTGTGGACGTAGCAAGCAGCCAACCCTCTTGAGATGTTAAATATATGTGTCCACTGTGAAACTCAACTAGTTCTTTCATCAATTGCCCTACGCTGTAAAGTGCAGTAGTAACACCCACAACAGCAACAATGCTCTCATGGGAGGGATCCCAAACCGGCAATGCAGCAGAAAGAAGTGGTGAATCAGTATATTTGCTTACAGCAATATGCCATGATGCTGTGCCATCAGGGACCTGTGAAATGCCCGCAATATTGATCAGCTCATCTGGTGGGATTTGTGTTGCTTTTCCAACTTTTTCGCCTGTCTGAGGATCCAGAGGTTCTCGGTACCAAATTGCAGAGGTATTGCTATGTATGGATTGATCGTTCCATCCTTGATGAGATGACAGCAAATTGACATCATATGCTCCACTTATTGAATAATTAAAAAGGTCAGAGTATATGTAGTATGTATTATTGCTCCTGTGATTTCTATGGAAAGCCTGGACAAAACCATTTCTATAGCTCAGAGTTATTGAATTGAGAGCTTTGCGGCTTGCAAATAATGCCCAAGTTACGTCCCTCATAACTTCGTAAAGCTGCTGAGAATCAAAGATATAACCGACTATGGTTAGTATAAGGGAAGAACACCATGAAACAAATAAAGCATCAAACTTCAAAACTAATAAGACATCTCATCTACAACCTCAACTTGCTCTGCTTGATCGACAGGCCTGTTATACCGCTTGATGACCGACTCAGAGAGCTTGACCTGAGCAGTTGCAACTTCAACTGTAGAATTAAGGATGTTCCACATACGCAAAATGGGCCGCTGTAGAAGTTCGTGTCGAAGTCCATATGCCAATGTGTTTAGTGATCTTTTAGTATAAACTCTTGTAATATGCCATGTCAGTAAAGTTAACAGGCCTATCAAAATTGCCAGCATAACCTGTACAAACACATCAAAACCAAGCACACATCATACACCTGGGAGAAGGTCCCTTTTCTCTGTGATGTTGGAACAAAGGAACAAAAGAATAGACACTCCCAAAGAAGTTTCTGTAATAGCATCAGTCACTGCAGCAAGAAAGATACAGCTAACTGTACTTTAAAAAAATGGGTTAATTCTATTTTATCCCATGTGAAAATACTAACAGACACAAAAACTCGCTGAATAAAAGGAAATGGCAGCGCGACCACCTCAACTTTTAAGAAAAAAGCTCACTAACTCACATGCCAGAGTCCCGTTGCTCCTTTACTACAAGTACAAGGGGTCTACTATTACTATTTTCACATGGGGTCTGTTGAATTTAACCCCGAATCCTCCCACTTCCGCGAAGACACAAAACACAGCCAGAGACACAGGAAATAAGCCTTTAAGGATGCAAGAAAAGTAACTTTCATGGACCCGATAACTCCCATCTCAAGTTTGGCTCATTACTGTCTATAACAGAACAACTTACACATGAGTACTATCAAGATTCCTCAATGAAAACATAAATGAACAAAACAAACACAATACTCGTACGAGGTAGCTGTCATTTACAGGTGCATGATGCTAATGCTGCTTAACTTAAAGATGGGCAGAGAGGAACAAATTTCCACATACCATGATGGCAAGACGAACAACAAAAACACTATAGTATGATGATGAAAGACAAACGCTACTTTCATACTGAATCTCTTCTTCTTCCACATCTCTATGGGAGGAAGGCCTTCTGCTGCAAGGAGGGACGATGATTCTTGCTTTGCAACTGGTCAAGAGCTGAGAAATTCTGTTGAAGAGTCGTCGTGTATGCAATGATCCCATTGGTGTATAAAAATCAGTGACGGTGGTGACGAAGATTCAGAGCTGGAAAAATGGGGTTGTAATTGGCTTAAAAACAGTGCCAATAATCTTCTTGTTTGCCTGTGCAAAAAGAGAGAAACTTGTTGAAGAATTTGAAGGGAGAAAGAGAGGAGATCAGTGGAAGAAGGAGTATTTGGAATATAATATTGGAGTTGTAATGTATCATTGTCGATTCCCACTTTATCAAGGCAGGCAGAGAGCCTGCGTTTGTTTCACAAGTGGAGCTGCGGTGTTATTCACTTGTTCCTCATCCAAAATTCCTTAGTTCTTCCACTGTTTGTTACCGCCTCCTTTAACTCGCTACTCATTTTTTTTTAATTTCAAATTGTGTCATATTTTTTATTTTATTTAATGTGTATATATATATATATATAAATTTTGTCATTTTATTTTTAAAAATAAAATTAAACACATAGTGTACATATGTTCGATGAAAAGTAAGATATGACGGCGATTTACCGCTCAAACAGTAAAATATTTTAGAGTCAAAATCTCAAAACATGACAAGAGATCCACGAATTTTCATTCAAACCAGACCGAACTCAATTCGATACGACCCGCTACTCGAAATTACTGATTGTTGATCTTATAGCACGTGGGTAACCAAGATTATAACAGTTGTGGGGATTATCTTGTAAAGATCTTCCATTGACCCTCATGGTAAATAACTGCGATTTTCGTACAAACTCTAAATCTAATACATCCTAAATCCTAATATATTGGATATTGTGACCATTGGATTGTCTTGGTGTATGTGGTAGGTTCTGTCCCTACTCGTGCGGGATACGAATGACATAACGTACAACTGGACCAATAATATATCTTGAAATTAGATTTTTTTGAGTAATCCTAACATATTTAGATTATGCTCAACTATCTCCCATTTTATCTCATTCGACTCCTATAATATAGTGGTTTAGATAGATAAATGGAGGTAAATGACTCTTCACACGATTTTCAACTCACTTAAGCTCATTTATTTGCAAACCTTTTGTCCACAACATTTCACGTATTCTTCATACGATTCATCACTCAACCTACTGATCGTGTACATTTTATGATATTCTTGCTTTAATTTTCATTAAGTCAGTTATTGATTAAGTATCAGAGTATAAACTCTTATTTTACAAGTTAATACTTAAGAATCTTATGATCATCATCTAGCCATTCAACATTGTATGGTGATACTAGATTCCAATAAGCATCAATAACAAAATAAAATTATTGTCGTTAAATATAAATAATTAGTAAAAATATTAACTTTGTCATTTAATTTTTGGGATAATTATACCACCCTTCGTTGATATTTAATGGAATTGCATCTAAACCTCTTGTGGGTAGAAAAATTACTACTAGTGCCCCTAACATCTGTTTCCGTCCAGCAAATAGATCTATCTGTTAGTAAAATTCACGAAATTTGCAGACTCGGCCAAAAAGTTAAATGAAAATTCATATTTACTTCCGGTTGATTTACAGACTTATTGTAGGTCAAACAAATCGTTTGAAACCATTCTGTCCTTATAAGGGTGAAAATGTACATGCTTACACGCATTAAAGTTTGAGGATGTACAAATATAATTTGGTTAGAAAAAATTTGTTTAACCTACTATTAGCCAATAAAAGTTAATTCGGGATTTTTCATTTAATTTTTTGTCGATATTAGCAAATTTCACGAATTTTGACCCATTGATGGATCTATTTATTATATGAAAACAAACATCAGAAATACTAAATATAATTTCCCAAATCATAAAGAACTTACATTTAACACACTAAATCTCACATTATCCTTTATTTTTTTTCCACTAATTTATTTTTTCATTTATGTGGAATTTAAAACTCATAACTTGTTATTTATTTAAAAATGATCCAAGTCCAGTTGTCATATCTAGACCTCATTAATAAGATATGCATTATTGACCAATAATTAACAAGTGTGGATGTGGATGGACTATGGAGGAGGCGGTTCACTTTTTGTAAATAAAAGTGGATGGGGGCTTGACTGCTACGCAATGGAAACATGGACCATTAATCATCCAACACCATTGGTTTACTTGATTCCATTCCAAGCACACAATAATTAAGATTATGATTCCTTAATTCCTTAATCTCACACATGTTTTATCCTAAACAACCCCCCAAAAAGAAAAAAGGAACAACCTAATCAATTCTTTTTGTTTCAAACTGCCCTACTCTCTCTCTATCTCATACAAACATAAAATACATAAATCACATTAATATTTTAATAAATTAAAAATATATTAAATTGATCCATATATTAATATAGCAAAAAATTATAATAAACCCACATAAAATAAGACAAATACCTACATATTCCATGAAACTCGTACCCACAATATCAAATTTATGATGAAAAACCTTAAGGAAAAAGCAACCCTCATGTGATATGGGATATATGTAAAACACGCCATATGAAGAAAAAAAATATATAGCAAAATACCTCCCTCTATTTTTTAAGTAATTTACTTCTCTAAACATGAGGTAGATTGTTCTATTTTAGAAAAGATAGGAAAGTAAATTACTGTTTTTTATTATCCTAGTGGGTAATTTGATTATTTATAATATCACATTGCGTAAATTACATTAAATCCAAAATTTTAATTTTAAGATAAGGTGCCGTACATTTATATATGAGCATTTGTCCTCATCAAAAACTGGTTTATATATAAATATATATGTGTAGTATCCCTTTGCAAAAAGCATCTTTAGAATGTCTGAAGTCCATTGGTACATGTAGAGCTGTTATTCCTAACATGTTTAACAATGAGGGGCGATTCCCACATTACCAAATAAACAAAATTGAGCTTATTTGCTGCCTTGTTTGGTTCAATTTTTATTTTTATTTTTTGAACAGTAATAAAATTAAATATATGTTTGTTTATACAAATTTTTATTAAAAATATTTTATTATTATTCTCTAATCAATCATTTCTTTTATGTATAAAAATTTTCAATCATTAATTTTATAAACTAATAATTTATTTACTTTTTTCATACTATTTTGATATGACATCACTAGCAACTCTAAATCAAGAAAATATATAACTATCAATTTCATTAAAATAAAAAATATACTTAGTTTGAAATTAATCACTAACAATAAAAAATAAAATTATCTTTTTCAGCAAATAAAAAAATATATTAATTTTTCCACCACTAACAATATAAAACACGATCTCATCCACTAATCTAAATATATTCGCATTACTTGAAAATTTATATAAAATTTCAAACACAATATTTTTCCACTAAAAACTGAGTTTTTTTGTTCATATTCCTAAACTTTTCAGTTTCCATAGAAGTATAATTTTACATTTCCTAAATATCTGAAGCGGACAAAATTACACTTTTGGTCCCATAGAATTGAGGAGTCAACATTTTTAGTCTCGCGCTTCCTAAAATGACCAATTTAGTTTCAAAATTGAGAATTTTCGACACATTTGGTCCCATTAGACGATTTTCATAAAAAATGCTAAAGGCAAATGTCTCGCCGTTAGTGGGACCAAATGTGTCGAAAATTCTTAATTTTGGAACTAAATTGGTCATTTTAGAAAGCGCGGGACCAAATGTGTCGAAAATTCCCAATTTTGGGACTAAATTAGTTATTTCAGGAAGCGCGGGTCACAACAAAAAAAAATTGATCTTTTACTGCACCATAAATGACCACAATTTAAAAATCATGGTAAATCAATATGATTAACCGCGGTTAAATAAAATCAGTACGAAAACTTAAATTTTTACTACGATTAATCAATATCTATTATGGTTTATATTATGGCGAAAACATTCGTCATTGTTTTAACCATGACTATTGTTTTGACCTCACTTACAGATGCAACGAATAATGATCGTTGTGGAGCCTTTACTATGATTTTTTTAACTATAATAATTAACTGTAACAAGAAATTGTATTTCTTCTATTGCACTATGTAAATAAAACTTAACTTATTTATTTTATTTTAAAAAAAATTATACACACAGTAGATATATATATATATATATATATAATAAAATAAAAAGTTGAATCCGAAAGACGTTTGTAAAAGAAAAAGGTCGGGAAATAAATTTGATATGAGAAAGTAGAGAGGGTGCTGATATCACAGTTCTGATCTCTAACTTGATCGTCCAATAATCGTATAGACGGCTATATTTAACAAAAGCGCGCGCGCGTGTGTTGGGGTATGCTTACCTCAACACAGGCACACATTTATAAAAAAGCGTGTTTTTCGTGGTTTGACTTTGCTTTGTTTCATCCTCTAGAACACAACATTAGTGGCGTCCGTACAATTGTGTATGGTCTAATTAGAATCCACTATAACTATATATTGATATTGATGATGATGATGATAGGTCCAAAATGAAAAATAAATTGTATCCACCAACCCTCTTCCATTACAAGTCAAATAGTTACACTATGGTAAATGCATGCTCTACTTGGAGATATATATCATAGGGTATAAATTATGTTTATATTTGTTGAAGTTAATTAGGTTTAAATGTACAAATACTTTCTGTTCTTTTTAAGATTTTAGATACATCAATCTCTGGAGGGGTATTAGTGTAATTTACCTTAAAGAGTGTTTGTGTAAGTTTTGCAACTGAACACAGAGTATATACTTGTAATTACAATTACAACTTGAAGGGAATGTACTTGTAATTTTACGAAGGACATGGGATGTTTGTGTATTATGTGAACGTAATTTACCCTATTTCGTATAATTCTTCACAATTGCATACATTTAAATTTAAATTATTTATGAGAAGTGGAAACTTTATAGTATGCCGTACAAAAAGAAAAAGAAATAATGATGTGAATAATAATAATAATAATAATACTAACTTTTGTAATACTATAAATTCAAAAGGCATTTATTGTACAGGAAACATATCATGTGAAATTCTTAACAATTGGTGATGTCCCAATGTTTTGTGTATAAAATTGTCATTATAAATAATTAATGGTATATCTATAATAAAAATGCAATACAGTGATAATAATTATTTGTTATTAGATCAGTGTCACTAATTATCTTTAGTTACAACTTTATGCATATTTTTTTTATCACTAATTCTTGTTAATCACAATTTTTACAAAATAATAGTCACCATTAAAATAATGAAATTCATTACTGTGATAAAATAAAAATTCTTATCCCTAAATATATATAATTAATTGTCCCTAAATATATATAATTAGTGTCGATATAAAAATTATCACTTGTTTTATCTTATCGCTAATCTTCACTTTTGTTTGTAGTGTAAGCCCATACGTAATTATACATGTTTTGTAAAACTTATCAGATGTCAAAATTATTTTAAAAATAAGCTTCTGAAGTATTTGAATAAAATAAGTTGAGAGTGCTTATAACATATTAGTAATAATAATTTTATAATTAATCTAAATACAGTTTGTTAAGATTTTAAAATAAATAATGAACTTTTTTTTACAAAAAAAACAAGAAAATAACTCATAAGATGTTAACATCTTTTTCCTAATATAGTTTATAAACAAAATCTCTACATAGAAAATTCACTTAACACTTTAAAATATTTTATAAATTTTCAAACATATTATATGGCGCTTTAAAAGACTTATAACCCCACCAAACCCCCTCTAAATCTCTACCTTCTCAAGCAAATTGGGTGGGAGTAAAAAAACTAAAGCGGGCAAAAGTGAACTTTCATAACAATCGGATTGAATTTTTTGTTGCAAATCATATTTTATCTTTTACTCCGTTTAATATTCATCCACCACGTGTATAAAAATGACATCATTATTTTATTTTGTGAAATATTTTATACGCGTGGCATGTGTATATTGAATGGAGTAGAAGATGGAATAAATTTTACAATAGAAAATTCAATCTCATCTTCTGCTCCATTTAACATACTCAGACCATGTGTATAAAGTATCATATATTTTATTTTGACAAATATTTTATACACGTGATATTTGTACGTTGAATGTAGTAAAAGATAGAATACACTTTGCATACCAGTAACAACACTATGTATGACAGAAAATTCCATACCTAATTTGCCACAATTATTTAACAAATTAAAGAGAGGAGTTTAAGCACTGACATGATATATAGTATTTGATTCTTTATAGAACCATTGTCACATTCCACGCATCCAACCTACAGACTGTCCTTTTTGTTGGTGGGGTTATATATATATATATGAAATCCAAAAGGGCACTACTGATCACCAACTTTCCCTCTCTAAAACCCTAAAAAACTATATGCTAACATCTGTACCTTTCTCTCTTAAGTGATTGATTTGATTATTATTACAACTTTGTGAAGTAATGGAGTGAGCATTATATACTACTGGTGATATATTACTTGCATGTTGTGTCAGAATTAACGGATTTGAAGTAAGAAAATTTAAATCAAAGCATGTGTAGGGATAGCTACTTTAAGGATAATCGGTAGTCTATAAAATAATATTGTATGCTGTAGATGTGGATATTATGCTATAAAATTCTGAGATATATAAGTAGTAAAATATATGATGCACATAAAAAAATAAAAAAAATAAAAACATTGCAAAGCCAATCCAGTACATTTTTTAATCAAGTAAAATGTAACAAGTCATTCCGTGAACACTAAAAAAAATTTCAGACGATAGTTCGTTTTCTGCGGCGGCCTTTACGATGGGAGACATCTCGTTGACGAAAGTGGTGTCAGAAAATATTTTCGACGGGAAAAGACATCCCGTCGGAAGATTTGTGACCGACAACACGGATTTGATATACCATCGCAAGTTATGTCAAATGAATGGATAATATTTTAAGTGGCGTTGCGACAACTTTGAAACGAATTATATTATACTATATGGTAAATTTGGAATGGGTTTAAAATGGATTACCATCTCAACATCCTCAAAAAATTCGGACATAGCTTGCGACGGGCAGCCCCTAGCAAAAACCGCCACAAAAATTTCGTAAATCAGGAAAAATGGCGTCGTTCTTAGATATAAAGCTTTTGCGACGAGCTCACGTCGGGAAAACCATCACAAATAAACTAAAAACAACATCGTTTAGACAGTCCGTCATATATTCCATCCCAAAATACAAAACTCCATCCAAAAGCTTGTCTGCTATTTTATTGCAAATTATTTTCAAAAAGTTGAAAATAATAAAATATTTATTCAGGACACTTAAGTGGCCATATAAAGTAATTGATTTGTAAAAGAGTACATTGAATGACATATAATAACTATATATTGTTCATTTTCATATATTTACGATGCTTCATAAATGAATGTTTATAGTTGTAAATTACTTACAATTTGTAGAGATCATATGTTGTTATAGTGCATCATTTGATCGGACTATTAGATTTAAAATCAATCGTTAGATATAATTAAACTTACACCATCTTATTTGCTTAGAAATTTCAGACAAATGCAGTTAACAAATGTAGAGATGTCGTATCTCACTACAAATGATTTTAGTGACTGATTGTTTGGGGCACTTTTAAAATTGACTTACGTACAAAATAATTAAGTGTGCTATTATTATAAAAGAGACTCTATAGAGTTTAACCCAAATTTTATAGGTGCATATTTAGAGGCTTAGCCCAAAAGGGCCCTTAAAAAAATTGTTTTCGACCCACCTATTTCAATTATCTAAGGAGTACCTTTCTTTTTTCAATTAATAATGAAAAACGAAAAAGAAATAAAAATACAAAACAAACGAACGTAATTCTTGTGGGCCGAGTAAAAGAGTGTGCTTATGGCTCACACAGGTCCAGAAAAACAAGAGGAACTACCCACAAGAAATGTTGTCTGCAGCTGGTATTCTTTTCTGTTCAGAAAACTGAAGAATCACTATATAATTTTGATGAACGCGAGAAAGAGGACATCCACATTCAAAGAAATTACACACACTCACTTCACATATATATATGGGCGCATTTAAGGCTGTTTCCTACTGCGGATTCCTTCTCGTTTTGCTTATTTTGTGTAGTTCAAGTGCTGATCAGGTTGTGACTATTGATGTACACGCAGCCCAACAATTTCTCCATCAGGGTCATCTCTATCTTGATGTCAGGTCTAAATTTCACCCCTCGTCCTTACGGTTATTATTATTATTTCGGGTAAATTACAAATACACTCCGTTAGGACCCATTGCGTTTAACCTCGTAAGATTATGTCGTCTGATCATATACTTTGTCCTCTTATTTCTGAAATTTTTCATCTTTGGTATGAACTGAACTTAAAATAGGACTGAAGAAGAATTCAAGAATGGTCACTTGGAGAACTCCTTCAACATTCCGTACATGCTTAATACTTCAAAAGGTGGTATTTTGCTTATAATTTCTTTTCAAGAAAAAATGCAAACAATCTTACGTGATATCGGATATGCTCAGAACACCTCTATGCAAAATAGAAAAAAGAATAGTAGAATACCTCCTCGTCTTTTTTAAGACGAAGGAAATTGCTTTATTTTAAAGAAGATGGGTAGATAAATTATGATTTTTTTCTTTTATAGGGATATAATTTGTTCATAGACAATATCACGGTTTAAAAACCCTTCTTTTCAATAAATTAATCATTTCTTCCAATCTGCATTTTGTTAGCTAATGATTTTAGCTTCTTGGTCTTAATTTGGGGACATGAATCAGGTGGTATGGTGAAGAACCCAAAATTTGTGGATCAAGTTCTGTCCCAATGTGGCAAGGAAGATCATCTTGTTGTGGTAAATCTGTTTAATAGTTAAAAAAGAAAGATGATTTTGAAGCATTTACGTTAACATATTAAAATTAAATGATTTAATGATTTTTGATGCATTTACGTTAATATTTTAATATTAAATGATCTTTTTGTCTAACAATTTAAATTGTCAAATAAAATGGTCGTTTAACCGTTACATGATTTAATTTGATGTCACAGTGTTGTTACAACATCGGAATTTATAACATTTTTAAAATATTTTAATGTATCAGGGCTGCAAAAGTGGTGTCAGGTCTCTTTATGCAACTACTGATCTTCTCAATTCAGTAAGTTCGATTCTTTTACCAATTTGCACTCTATTTCATTGTTTTTATTTGGTATTTTTGACGCTTAAATTCGACCTTATACGTTCTTGATTTTTGGTCACTATAGCGCTTGTTTTGCCTCCACTTATTGATATAAAACACAGTTGCTAAATTTGCAAATCTAAATATGAGGTTAGTACTTTAGCATAGTCAAATGGTAAAATGAGTGATATATAAAGGTAATTTTGGCCTCATTGAAAATAGGAATAATTACACATAGATCATCTATGGTGTGGTACCAGATGTACTGAGCTCATAAACTGTAGGATCAAAAGTGCAACATCTTCTATCACATGGAATCAAAAGTGTAATTTTTTTTCCAAACTTTTTGTATTTGTTCTGATAATTTTAACTTTTAAGTTTACAGAACTGCAAATCCTTCAACCCTGAACTTGAATTGGATTTTGTTAAATAGTGATGGGCTTAAAAATTCTTTTGATTCGGAGTTATTTGGAATTTTTTCTTCAAATTCTTATCTTGATTTGTTGAAATCCGAATTTAACGAAGTCCGGTTGGGTTTCGAAATGATCGCCACGAATCAGTACTAGAAGTTTTTTAACTAGATCTTTATGCAAATTAATATGCAGGATTTCAAGCATGTATACAACATGGGAGGAGGATACATTGCCTGGACCCAGAATGGATTTCATGTTAAGAAGCCACACACTGATGAACTGTAGTGGCAAGAAAACAAACCTCATTTTATTAGAACATGTTATACTTAGAATTCTTGTCTATTTCACATCAAACAGTACGATCATATTATTACTTTTTTTTTAACAAATTAATATTGCATGTCATGTATAAAAGAATGCTGTGTAATATCAATATTACTTGTATATTTTAGAATATATTTTATATTGGTAACATTTATATTTTCAAATACAATACAAGATACAAGAGGATATTCATTCCATAATTGTCAAAATTTGGTTTGGAAGCATTGAATGTAACTATTTTATTATTATTATTATTATTATTATTATTATTATTATTATTATTATTATTATTATTATTATTATTATTATTATTTTGTCAGAAAGATATAATAATGGAAGGTGGGCCAATACTTAATTATTGTATCTCTTTCTTTTTTTAGTATAATAAGAGTGAGGGATAATCTGAATTTAAACTCAAGACTTTTTCAGAAAAAGTGATACCAATTCAACTAAATAGTTAATGACAAAATGCGGTAAAAAACTTGAAAGATGAGTTATAGGTAGAGACTAGAGAGAGACAAATTTACATATATAACTTCATAGGGTAAATGCAATAAGTGATCCCTTAAGTTGTATTTACATTATGGTCTCTAGAGTTTATATTTTGTTTCAATAAAGTCTCTCGGTTAGTTTTCTGGCCAAAAGAATCATTGAATGGTAAATTTTTTAGGGTAAAATATTCAATTGATTAAATTGAGATTTTGCACTTTAGTCTCGTAAATTTTGAAATTTCTCAAATAGTCCCCAATTTTGGCTGGGAAAAAGTTGTAGCTTCCCGCCAAAAAAGCAAGTTTGCAAATTTCCAGCAACTGATCGTATTGGTCTTGAACATTTGAGTATCAGTTTTACTCACAATATCTTCTATATATAATTCCTTTGCTTGTAGCTGCTACCATTGCGGTTAAGTCAGACAAACATCAAGTTACGGGAAGAGCCACCAACCGTTTGATCGTCTTTGATAGGAGAATTCAACCCCTCATCATATTGTCATGAGGGGTCGTCTTTCATCACGAAATTCCATCATTTCTACCATTGTTCAGGCGATTCTTTAGACTTTTCTATTTTTCAATCAATTATTTTAATTATTTTCCTATTTTCTGTAGTTATCTTTTGGGGATATTTTTTCTGGACTATTGCTAGGATGGTAAGGTACTTTTGGACACAATCCAAATTTTAGTTAGTTAGAGACCTGTTTTTTCTGAATTCTCGATAGGATCGATACTTTTGGGATGAGTGTCATAATCTCTTGAGACAACTCAAATTTTAGGTCCGTTTCGAACTTGTTTTAACTAGACTAAGATTAATACTCTCTTTTTTTAAATAATTGATAACTCTGATAAAAAATTGAAAAAAAATAATTGTTCTCGTATTCTTTACTCTTAATTGCTTCCCCTCCATCAATATAACACTCTCTTTACCTCCATTCTGCTTCATAACTGATTCCATCTCTGGTTTACAAAGGTGAAAGCCAAACCAAGTGGCGGTGCTATGGTTTTTCAATAGTCTTTGCCAGAACAAGAATTTGAGACCTTAGCTAACAAGATTGTGTGAAGGAAATCTCTGTTTCTTCAATGAATTCCATGAACTATCAAATCAGACTCACAACATAATTTTTGAAGTCCCATAAATGTCTAACCAAATTCCGATAGTAATATATTCGACTCAACTCGACTGGCTAATTTCTTTACCAGATAAGTTGAACACATCTTAGATGGGATAATACCCCACATGACAAATAGTATCAGGCTACCAAGAATTTCCTAAGTAGACACAAACAAAACATTAACATCTCCGACCTAAGCATTCTATCAAATGTCCCTTTACATTACAGGCAATGCAATGGTTTTACAGAGGGGGCAAATGTTCTTCTGCTGCAGCCACTGTCTGATGCAGGACTCATGATATTCATGCCCGCAATCGACCACCCCAATCATACGATTTTCTTGGCACAGATCATCCTGACACACGACGCAGATTTTAGGCTCCCTGTCATTAATGTTAACCTGAACATGACAGTTCCTCGTCTTCAGATACTTCAAGATCAGTTTCTCTGACAACCCTCGGTCTCTTTCGACATGATTCTCCCTTCGCCATTCAGTTCCAATATCAAGAATCATCGTTTCGTCTTCTTGAATCCTGTTCCGGCCCCTGGCCGGCTCAAGGTCGGGCAAGTCGTTTCTTTCTTGGACTTGAACGTAAGGATGCCTACGGCTCCATGCAGGAACGTCCATGATCTGATGCGGATGCATGGTATGTGTTCGTCGTCGATAGCCACTACCCATCGTCGACGGAATGGCGGTTGCAGCTCGATTCGGGTAATTATATGTATTAAATCTCTGACCAGTTTCTCTGTGAAGAGGCCACATGTTGTATATCGGAGGAAAGAGACCGTTGAAGTACGGCGGAGCAAGAGCACTTAGAAACTCTAAACTATGAAAGAAATAAGGAGGGCCTCCACCCTGCGGTGGCGGGACGCCGCCAGACGCGGCGGCGGAGTGATCAAGTTGGTGAGAGTACATGATCTCTTGCATCTATGTATGTTTCTGATGACTAAAAATATGATGAGAGAGAGAGAGAGGGAAAATTAAAGATGAATGTGATGAATGAAAATTAATATTACATATATAGAAAGTAAAAGTTACCATAATTGAGTCCTCATGGGATTTGGAGAATCTGATGAATCCAAGAAATCCAGACCGGGTTTGGATTATTAACATAAATATAATATATATGATCACTTCACGTTAAGGATAATTCTAAGCAGGACCTGTGAGTATGTTTTTATTCTTTATATAATTCATTAAATAAAATATTGTATTAATTATTTTTTTAATTATTAGAATTAGAGTGTTTATTAATTTATGACTTTATTTTAGACATGTAAAGATAAAGTAATTATGATTTATGAAGATAATTAATATGATAAGAATTGGAAAACAAATTACAAAGTTAAATAGGATAATTAGAAAAATAAGAGAAATGTGAGAATAATTAGATAGCGTGGCATATGTTTAGTCTGAGGAATGTGGTGGTTAATGCAGATCAAATTTGTGAGACCATACTAATTAGACACCTTTTGGCTAGGGTTAATTAATTACACATATCATCCTTAAGTATATCTTGTGTAGCAAACCTACCCTCTAAAGTTCAAAACATACCAAAAGATCCACTTAAGAGTATTAATAGTTCAGTTATTAACTAGATTGTGGTTGATATGGCGCTGACATGGCTTTTATGACCTTTAAAGTGTCCGTTTTGAATTTTTTTTTGACATTTTTGTCCTTTTAAAGACTTCAATATATGTTTAAATTGTTATGAAAAAAATTCTAGCAAAATTATACACAAAAAATTAAGGTCAACTATACCGAAAAAATTGCAATAGATTTTTTTTTCCCTTCAAATTTAATTGTAACTTTATTTTAAATTTATTAGTTCTGATTTGTTTCATTTTAAAAAATGTCTAATACTAGCGCAAATTTGTAAATTTCGTGTGCGTTATGCGAATGATCGAAGTATTATGTGGAATTTTTTTTATGGAGCAAAATGTAAGGTAAATGTATTTTTGTCTCGTAACTTTAAATCATGATTAGTGTTTTCGCTCTTTAACTTTACATGATAACATTTTAGTCCTACACCTTTTAAATTTTAGCAATTTCAGTCTTTTTTTTTTTTTTTTGTTGAAGTTCACCCTAAAAAGTGATATTATAGCAATCGATCTCGACATTTATAGTCAATAGTAATAACATATATATATGTGTGTAACCAGACAGGATACTTTGTACTTGACATTATTGTATCAACAAGCTCAAACTAAAACATGTTATTACAACTTCCTGATCATGCTTGGTCCTAAGAGTAGACATCAAACACTGCTCTCTACATTACCTTCTTCTGCTCAAGGACTTCAAGAACTGATTGTGCAGTGCAATAAGCAATGGCCTGAATAGTCACCATAGGATTCACCCCCAGCGCAGTAGGAAAAAACACTAGAATCGGCCACGAAAAGCCCCTCGACCTCCCAAGTCTCTCCCTTCGGGCTAACTACCGAGCCCTTTGGATCCACTCCCATTCGGCAGCTCCCCATCTGATGCCGAAACTATAGGGGATGACAGTTTTTGCAATGGCCTTGAACTCTCATCTTTCACAAACCTTTCAAAAATAAGAGTAAAATATAAATCAATACATTACATTTAAAAAAGAAAAAAAACCAATTTATCAATGTAAATTTTAAAAGATAAATAAGTTGTGTATATTATCGGTTGAAGAATACTTTTGATTTTATAAAAAATTAGTGTAACAGTATCATTAATTCGTTTTGTGAGTGTGAATGACCTTTTTTTTTTTTTTTTTTATATTAGTATAGATATACATATATATTTTATTTGTAAATTTTCATCCTCAAAATAACTTTCCTCTTTCTCATTTCTCTGAATCATGCTTTGCTTTAGTTCTTTCATTCTCGGTTTCTCTTGCGCCGCCTCGCCTCCAGCCACTCGCCTCTCGCCGCTTCTCGTCGTTGCGCCTCGCCTCATTCCGCCTCGCTTCTTGCCCGCCTCGCCTCGCCTCTCGTCGCTTCTCGCCGCCTTGCGTCGCCCCTCGCTGTCTCCCCGCCTCGCGTTGCCACTCTTACCCCCAATCTCTTTTCCCTTTTTCTTTATCTTTTTGTTTCTAAAAAATTAGTAACCCGAATCTACCGAATTAGACCCGCACCGAGTATTGAAGACTAATGATAGATGCAATTGATTAAATAGATTATTGATATGTCATTGAGTTAATAAATTAAATTTTAGGGTTAATTACACGGACCTTTCCTGTTATTATAGAATATATAAATTTTTTTCTCTTATTATGAAAATTACAAATTTACCCCTTCTAACTAATATGTGTTGGTCAAATTTAATGGTATATGCTTACATGATCATTTTTCCATCATTTATAAAATTAAAAATAATTCAATAAACTTGAAAATAGAAGTGGACCAAAATATCTTCAAGTTTTTTTTTCCCAAAATATAAACTTTATTTTCTATAAAATAATATAATTTCAACAAAATTTACAAGCTTTAGTGATTGTTATGAATTGAAATTAATGTCACAACCTACACATACACAATATGTAATTAAAAAAATATTTCTAAAATAATATACTAAAAGTTACAAGCATACACCCTTTTTAAATTTATAATTATAAATAACAAATTACTTCTAAGAGGTATTTAAGTCATAAAAAATAAAGTTATTCAAATTGAGGGTATTATAGGAAGTTTAGCTAAATTTTTTTATGGCACCAACAAAATCCATTAAGTTGACTAACGGAATGGACAATTTGTAAAATGAATATATTTAAAAAAAAAATTTATGTAATTTTGATAGTAAGAGGGGAAAATTTGTATATTCCCGTATTAATAGGTGAGGTTAGTGTAATTAACCCTAAATCTCTTATGTAAATAAATAATTTTTTTTTATATATATATATATATTTGCAATTGAATTCAACATATTCCATAAAAATATGAATAAAGTATTTTTTTAACAAAATAATAAATGACAAATTTATCGTAAAGTTAATTTCATTCCATTAATATTTATTATTTTTTAGTTATAGAATCGATTAAGGAATGACAATTATATTATTTTCTAATTTTATTGTGTATATCAATAACATTAATGTTATTCAAATGTGATTTATTTTATATTCTTATTCAATTCCTAAATTTATTCTATTTCCACTTATCTCTATTTTTACTAATCAATCATGTACTTAGTGGTACGATTTATAGCAAGCCATATATTCCATTTGAAAATAAACATAAGCATAAGAAAAAAGAGTAGGTTTTCCATATAAAATTAGGAGTAACATGCTAATAAATTTAAGAATTTTTCTAAAATTATAACAGTTTTTCGTTAATTTGTTCATGCTCTAACGAAAAAGTACTAAAATCTATCCAAACAAAAAAAAAAAAAAAAAAAAAAAAGAAAAAAGGGGAAAGAAGGAAATAGAAATAAAGAACAATGGAAATGCCGTCTAATTAAGGGGAGAAAACGCTGAATCCTAGCCTCAATTTTTTCCTCTCGCCGGCGCATTCATCGTCTCTCATCGGCGACGCGACTGGTGAGTTTCCAAATCATTGATCGTCTTTCTCTCGCTCGGCGCCTAAAGAATTGAGTTTTCCCTTTTCTCCAGCCGAAGGATTCTCATTTTTCATCCCCGCTTCTTAATTATTTTCTACTCAACACTCAATTTGCAGGTATTAGAGTTCTGACTTGCTGTGCTGAAAAGATTTGGTGCGGTATATTTCGCTGTTACTGATTTTTTTTTTCTTCCTTGCTGTTAGATCTGTTGCTTTCTCTTACCTTCCCGCGTACCTCTGTTTAGTATCTGCAGTTTCTTTGTCCATGTTGCTACTTGGCTAAACGGATTCCTTTTCTCCGGCTTCCAGTTCAGAACCTTGTTGGAAATTACTTTTTGAATCTTGTTTCTTTTACTTGCTGCTGTTATAGAGCCTCTTAACATAGTGGTGTTTGAACCTCTGCTCATTTTACGCAGATAGGTAGCATTGTACACACACATACACGAAAATGCATAGACAATGACAGATAATAGTATGATTTGGCAAGTCAAAAGTAATATTTGCTGGTCTGTGAGGATGTTCAAGATTCTTGGTTGCCACTCCCAAGCAAATGAGCTAAGTTGTGAATATAAAAACAGGAAAAGCAGAACCAAAGAGAATAGAAAAGCCACAATAGAAAAACAGGGTATCAACATTGTTTATTCACACTCTTCTGCAGCATAATGACACAGTACCTCATGGGCTAGACCCCCAAAAGCTACTCTGTTGTCCAATTTTGAGAGAGCGAATACATTTCTAGAGAGAATAAAAAGGAAGAAAGAAAAAAGCAAATATGTGATAGAGTTAACAAATTAGTTCAGTAAAAACATCACGAAATAACTAAAAGAAGAGTATGTGACAGAGAGAACAATTAGTGAAGTGAAAACATCATGAAATAACTATGCATTATTTGTATGGAAGAACTGTTGTCTTCCTCTTGACTAAATATGCTTGTTAAAAATGTATTATTAAATAGATATAAATTAGTTTACTTAAACAAAGCATTAACAGGGTACGGCTGCAGTAGTTTTGTTATCAAGAGTAGCTTTCATCATTCCCTTTTTCTTGCCAGATATAAGGTAATTGGTTGGTAGCTCTAATTAGATTCATCATTGCATTTCGGAGTGGCTAGAGGCTCATCAGGATACAGTTAGCATATGTGTAGATTTTTAGTTGAGGAAGTATTCATTTGCTGCTACGTGCACTTGAGAAGTCAACAGAGATATTCTATTCTAATTCAATTTCTTATGAGCATTTTCAATTTTTAATATTGCTTATTTTCAGCTCAATACTACTTGATTTTTAAGGTGAGTTATTTTGAATGAATTGTCTAGAAAGAATTGGCTACTTAGCTGAAAGTTTCAACTTTCAATTGATCTTTTGATTTCTCAGTCGAAATGCTCTATGATTTTGTGTTAATATTTCCTTTGTTTGGATAAGTGTCAAACTGCAGCTTTTTGTAAAATTTGGAGACTCTCCTTTATAGCTTATGGATTTGATAATTTTAAAGTGCGCAATTTCACACTTTTGGAGAGATTAGTTAGACTTGGTTGAATCAGAGGATCGAAATTGTTAGACCAACAAACAAGTTAGTTGGATGTTAGACTTATTTGCAGTAGTTGGATTGTTAGACTTATTTGCTGGATTAGTTCATTTGATTTGTTGGATGATTTTAGGACTTGGCTTGATTATTGTTGTTTGTAGAAATGACTTGTTGGATTATGTCAATGCTTGGCTTGTTGTTGTTGGTTGTGGAAATAACCTGATGGATAGTAGTTTAAGGGTGTCTAGTCTATTGGTTTAGAAGTGATATTGTTTGGTTGTATTTTGATGTTATAAGTGAGTAAGTTAGTAATTTGGAATTGGAAAATCATAATAAATAAATAAACTTAGGAATTTATTAAAGATGGATTTAGAGATGGAATGTGTTGTCGAAGAGAGATGGATTTAGACATGGAACTATTGTGATAACTAGAGACAGAATTAGTGATGGAAATAATAAAAAAGCAACTACTTTTGAAATGGTATTGAGACGGATCAAGGGACGGAAATTACTCTTTTCATTTTTTCCCCTTTAGTTCTATCGTTCTGACCCTTTTTATTTTCTGTCTTTGCTCAAATTCTAAAATGTAACTCCTGAATTTTCTGAAATAAATTGCAAAGTTTCTGAACTAAAATATTGCTGAATGACTGAAAATAATTGCTTAATTTGCTTGCTGAATTTACTGAAATAAATGTTTAATTTGCTTAAATAATTGCGAATATGCTAAAACATGGCTGAATTCACAATTCTTATGTTTATTTTGCCTATGTAATTCTAATTACTAATTTGCAAGTGTACTAAAATTATATGTATGTGTGTGTATTTTACGTATGTAATTGCACCTCACTTGAAAAGGCATCCGCAAAGCTCCGGGGCACCTTTGCGCCATAGTTTGCCATGAGCTTTAAATATACCAGATTTCTGATCCCACAATAAATTCCTTTTATACAAGTTAGCATTGGCGGTGATGGTGGAGAATTCTTCTCTTTGGGCGAGACACTGATTTCAGGATAGGTGAGACTCGTAAGTCTAAGACTTGTAATTTTTTTCTTCATATCCATTTGCATTATTTTACTTCTGGCCATTCAAACTTTGTATTTTGGCTAAAAAGTTTATGAGCTTGGAATGAACTTATGGACTCAAGCAGATTTATTATCTTTGATCATCATCTGACACCAGTTGTGATGTACAGGTAACATCTATTCACTCTTATACAAGTGAGTGGTTCTCAACTCAAGCCTTGTTCAAGTCGACTGAAAATATTTGCATTAATGACTCAGTTCTGTAGATTGGCCTGCTATCTAAAGTAACAGATCTTTTTCTTTATTTCTTTTGTTTTGTTATTTGGTCAAAACTGAGAACAGACATGTCAAGGGAGAGAGGTAGGCGGGTTGCACTAGCACCGGCTCAAGAGGTAGGAGTCTCATGGTTATTCCCCTTCAACCTCTGTATCAATTTAGAACCTTATCTGCTTGTTAATGTCAGTGTATGATAGTTCTACTCTTCTTTTTCCTCATTCTTTTCATGTCTTTTTAATATCTGTGCTGTTATTTTTCATCTCATTTGTTCTGTTATTTAGACTTCTTGTATTTGTTTGATTTGTTTTGGTTTGACTTCCGGATTCTTCACCTCCACATTGTAGAATATTGAGAAGATTAAGAAAGTTGTAGAGGAAGGCAACTACTATGGTGCTCAACAGATGTATAAATCGATTGGTGCAAGGTATGGTCCATTCGTTTATCAACAGAAGAAGGGAACTACCATGGTGCTCAAAAAGACATACTAGTTTGTGCATGTTGGGGGAAAGTTATTATGTTTGCATATTTTCAAGTTCTGCCAATGTTGGCACTTGGTAGTATGTCTTTTTCCTAATGTATGTTAATCTTGTTCGTTCTGATTGGTGGCAGATATATTTCAAGTGATAGGTATTCAGAAGCCTTGGATATTCTTCAGTCAGGTGCTTGCATACAATTAGAGATTGGACAGGTCAGACATTAGCTCTTGTGACATATTTGTTGCATATGGCTCATGCTATCCAGTGAATGACCATATGCAACAACAAAGTCACAATTCAATCTTTCTGTTATGTTGGATTAGGTGTTTGTGTCCATTCCTTGTAATAGCCTATCTTACGCGATATCCAAAATTCTGGTAAATAATGATTTTGGGACATATTTTGTCATCGAGAAATGTTGATATGGAAAATCATTCTGATACTGCAGAACTTTTAATCAGGGTCATTTTGATTTACCTATATTGGAAATTTCATGCTACATGACATTCGTTGGTGTGGGAGAATTGAACTGATGAAATAAGCTATGCATCCGATGTTGCTTTTGATTGTAATCATTGATAAAGTTTATTCAAACTCAATTTCAGGTTACGTGTGGGGCTGAGCTTGCTGTCTTGTTCGTGGAAACACTTGTTAAAGGAAAAATTCCTTACGATGACGACACTCTTGGTCAGTTTCTTCTTCAAGAATAAGTTCTTAGGCTTTCAGTGCTGGCACTAGTCCATATGTTGGCATTCCCACAATTAAATATAATATGCTGCAGCAATTGCAATGATAAACAACTATACTCAGATCTTCAGGGGTCAAACTAAGAATTTGGGTGTCTTCAAACATGAAGCCTAATGCTTCACTATCAGTTATCTATTGATAATCGTTTTCTTTCAGGGGAAAAGTTGCCTTATGGTATGCGTGCTATAAGGGGTGGGGGTGGGGAAGGGGAAGGGGAGGGGAAAAGTTTGAATGCTTCTCTAGGGGAGGGGTACATGCAACTCTTCATGTTTGGTATTATGGAGAGGAATGGAGCACTTATGATTAAAAAAGTACCAACACCTTCTTGAACTTGGATAAAACTAATACATGCGTCAACTTATGAAATATATGAGCAAAAGGCGCTTAAACCAAATATTATTAGATGATATTACCTTGTGCAATATAGTGAGTTTGAGAGTTTGTGATCATAGTTAACTCAGACTGTCCTATCGAGTGTGTCCAAAATCTGGCATGAGAGATGGTATTGGACCACTCCCTAAGTTTGTGAAGGACTAATACATACATTAATATAAAACATGGATAATTATAATAGTTCTCCAACAAATAGGAATTTTTTAAAGATGCCTTTAGATACAATTCCTGATATTCAACACAAAATTGGTATTTGCATAAAAACTCTACCAAGAGGAAAAAATTACTCGAAATGCTAGCTAACTATTTTACAATTTAATTAAACGAAATTGACAAGATGTCATGGGATGACGTTTTGGCCGAAAATGTTATGCCGATTTAACAATTTACAATAATTTGATAAAAATTTTTAAAGTTTATTTTACATTTTTTTTATTTTATAATATTGTTTAAATAAATACCCTGGATTTTGCAAAATTTTGCTCAATTACCTTCTATAGGTCAGTGCAATTTGATTTGAACATGAATTAAGATTCCAACAACTAAAGTTTCTCTTGCCAAAAGTTCAGTAGTCTGGAATTTCTTGATGAATATGTATAACTGCAGAGCCAACAAAGCTATTGGCAAATTATTTAGATGTTTAGCATGGGTATATTCGTAGAAGTACAAGCTCCTTTCTGTGGAGACATTTGTTATGGCCCATGGGTCATATGTTGGAAGTAAGATATGATGGCAGATGGAGAAAAATTGAGCAGATATCTAGTTTCCCAGAGCCATGGTGCCAAAAGTAAATTGGACATTCCATTAGGACCAAGGATTATGGTTCTGATGAATAGGGCCTATAACGAGGCGGATAATAATTCAATTGTCTGTCATCAAATGATTGCTTGGAGATTTATCCTGTTTGAAGTAATCCTTCTCGGGCATGGGTTGACAACTTTTTTTCCTTAGTGCTTGTGCATTGACTTATGAACAAGTATGAGGGAAGTATTTGAGTTTGATCAGATGCTGTCATAATATTCACTATTAATGCTGACATAACTTAGTAATTTGGTTTTATTGACATAAATTTTGAGTTTCTGTTGCAGATCGTATCAGGAAAATATACAAGAAGTTTCCTCGGATATCTGTGCCGCAACATTTGGACCTAGCCGATGATGATGATATGCAGCAACTTTCTGAAGCTCTAGCAGCTGCGAAAACACGTGCTGAAGGTTGCTCATCATTTTTGAAGGCTGCTATCAAGTGAGATATTTGCTTCATTTTCTCTGTTTTCTGTCACTCCTACTCTGATCTTTTGAGGCAATAAGGATAAGTTTGAAGACCAATTAAGAGAAACTTAGTTTAATATTGGAGTATGTTGCTAAAACCTGCACAATTGATAATGCCGATGGATGATGAGATGTCTGGCCACTTTTTGATGTTTGAGTTGCATGTGCTAGCTACTTTTTTTGGTCTTGTGGTACCTTTAGATTGGTAAATCCGTAAAGTTAGGCTTGGTTGAAGGCTTTTACGTCCTGAGAAAATATTTGGAGGAATGAAAATCAAGAATCATAGTAAAGAATTCATCAAATCTAACAGTAGTAATCTTGATAATGTTAACTTTTGTGTTTATCCTAATTTCTCTAGAATTTCATCCTCTCCTCAAACTTATTAGATTTTGGGTCATATCTAATTGTGGGGAAAAGATGAGGCAACAGAAGGAAAGAGGAGAGGCTAGACGAGAAATTGGGTGAGTCAACTCCAGCCCTTTGACCTTGCCGACCCACAGCCACAGTTGACATGTACGGTGGTGGCTTAGATGGGAATCTGATTATTTGATTTTTGTACATGATGAATAACGATTAGAGGGGAAATGGTGTGGAAGAATAAGATTTGTTTGGGAGAGAGACAGCCATGGTAGGGATAGTGGAAGACAGATGGGTGTTTGATTTACGAAGGGGTCTGCCATGGGGGGATGCAACCTATGTGAAGATTTACTTTAGAAGATTGTGGCAGCCATGGGAGGAGGGTGGAGGAAACACTGGGGGAGGGGCGGAAGAAGAATGTAGTCACAGGGTAGGGTTGAAGGGGTGGATTTTGATATGGAATTGATTCTTTAAGGGGCTGGGAGTCTTGGATAGGAGGTGGGCATCAGAGCAGGTCTGGGGTTTGGTCTCGTGATGCAGCATGACGGTAGGTGTGGGGCTTGGTGGTGAATGATGGGGGGAGAACACAGAAGGAAAAGGGAGGCAATGGGCTGGTGGCTAACCGAACTGTGAACACCCATACAATCCATTGAGCTGCCAATGGATCCTGGATCTCACTGATTAAATATTTATGTGAAAAGGTTGTTTAATCTTTTAGAGAAATCCGTGTTAATACTCTAATTTAATATGCAGTGTCAAAAATAATCTAGTAAATATTTGCGTAAAATACTTGGATTCAGCCCATAAAAAATGTATGTTCTTGTTATTTTGTTGGATAAAGAGTAACGGTAAAATGTTACAAAAGATACTCTCTTGTCATAGATTTGGGCTCTATCCTAGCTTTAGAGTTAGATTTGAGTTGTTGACAAACTTTAAGAAAGAGAAAGACTGGAAGGAACACAAGATTCCAGAAAAATTATAAAATGAGAGATGCTCTCAACCAGACCCCTTGAGGAAATGCGAGTTTGGTCCAGCATGTTGGTAAAATATGAGATGTCAGTGTGCACCATCAAGATTTGACTAAGGAGGAAAAAAAAGGGTCTCTTCTCCAGTTCATATGGCGATGATTATTGAATGTGAGAAAGCTTTCTTAGACATGGTTGATTTCGTGGCTGTGATTTCAAAAATATTCATGCATAAGCTGATCATGTACACGTACACTACAGCTGTATCAGAGAAGATGAATATAAGCTGATCATATAAGCTCGCCTAATGTGATCATATTAATCTGGAAAACCTTGCTCCTACTTTCCATTCAGAATTCTGGTAATCGATGGCCAAGGGCCAATGTCAAGTTGACTCTGGTTGGGGATTATTTTGACAGGCTTAAGTATCTAATAGGATTAGTTACACTGACCTCCCCTGCTATTATCGGAATATACAAATTCCCCCCTCTTACTATGAAAATTACAAATTGCCCCCTCTGGCTAGTTGATGTGAGTCAAATTTAACAATAGGTGCTTAAATGACAATTTCGCTCTCATTTATAAAACTAAAAATAATTCAATAAAATTAATAATAAAAGTATTTTTTTATTTTCTTTAAAGGAAAAAAGTTTTTTCTCGAATAATTTAAAGATATACTTTTCATTTTTCTAGGAATTTTAACGTCTAGAATTTTATAGAATTAAAATACACTAAAATTGGCTTGTTTAAATTTTTATTTGACATAGTAAAGTTGGCTAAACTATTAAATTTTGCCTCAACATTTTTAACATTTGAATAGTATAAGCTTTATTTTATTACTTGCTATAAAATAATATAATTTCAACAAAATTTGTAAGCTTTGATGATTGTTAGGAATAGAAATTAATGTCACAACCTACACACATACACAATATGATCACAAAAATGTTATAAAACAATATACTAAAAGTTATTGTATACACCCTTTATTAACTTTAAAAATAACGAATTATCTCTTAGGGGTATTTAAGTCATAGAAAATAGAGTTATTCAGGTTGAGGGTATTATAGGACGTTTAGACCAATTTTTTTATGACATCAGCAAAATCCGTTAAGTTGACTAACGGAAGGTTAATTTGTAAGATGGATATATTTGGAAGGGAAGTTTATGTAATTTTCATAGTAAGAGGGGGGAATTTATATATTCCCATAGTAGTAGAGGAGGTCAGTGTAATTAACCCTATCTAATAAGGGTGGCAACAAAATGGTCTAAATACTCAAATTTCTTTCATTTGAGAAGCTGCCAGAAAAAGATGCGCCAGCGATCATTCTTTCAATGTTCTGTCAATTTCTATCTCCTGGAGCAGATTAGTTCATCAAAATCTGGTTCATGTATATCTATGTCCATTCTGTTGATTATAATTGCACATTGATATCTATAGCTGGAAAGAGAGAAGGATTCCTAAGCCTGTTTAATTCTTCTTTGAGAACTTCTCATGTTGAAGCAGATTTGTGATTTTTGATAGATCACTGGATCGAGGGTTGCATTGACAAAATATTTGTTGGGTGGAAGGTGTTTATTCTAGTGCCATGTAGAGAACACCCTAGTGCTATTTTTCTACTGCAAAAAGGGAACGCATAAATGGTAAAGAAACATGAGTGGTTTAGGAGATGAAGAATATGCTTGAATTACGGTAGACCAGGAAAAGAGTGCAGGTGTTTGATAAGGGGTAGAGTTGAAGCGGGATTGAGAGTCGACAAGGTAATTTAACATGAGTAAAACTTGTTAAAAATGCATCCTGTGACTGCATTCATGTCCTACTATGAAATGATAGTTTTATGGAAGTTCATTGTAGTTTGCAATATTCTGGAAATGAAAGATTTTGGTGCCTAACATTTGTCATGTTATGCTTATTGTTACTTATCCTGAAATGCACTAACAAATGTTTCTCTTCTCTACAGGTGGTCTATTGAATTTGGAGCACACAGGAATGGATCTCCTGAAATTCACGACATGGTAGCTGATTACATATACTCAGAGTCTCCTGAATCGGTATGGCTTGTTATAATATTCATGCTATTTAGAGAAAATATTGCATTTCTCTAGGAGACCATACTTTCTATCATCTTTAAAATCATCTTTCTTGTTATCATAGTGGATCTTCCAACAAAAAGAGTTTGTATTGAATAAAGCATATACTTCACCTTTCTTGTGCTAGAACCTTGGCTCGGAAACATTAAAGTATTCCACGTGATTTTTTTCAAAGCACGACTCGGAATTATTGGATTAATTCTTATGTTGGAAGGAGACATTTGTTTTTTGACCTTCCCAAAAGTTTCTCTACTCAGTTTTAAACTAATCTGTTTTTATGATTAGTATTTTGTTGGGCCTCTACTTCGACATTCTGTCTTTGCCTAGCCAATGTTTTCTTTAACAGTTTTATGCTTAACCTATTTGTCCCATTCTGCTTCCTCAATGATTTCTTCTATCAATGGAGATAAAGTACTTTTTGGTCTAGAAGTTTGGCAGCAACAATATAAAAGGTTGGATTCACTATCTCTTGCAAGTAGGCAGTTGATTTTCTCAACCAGACTTTCATCGATGTCCTAATTGGATCATTTTAGGAATTCCATGAAATGCAGAATTGTAATGATTATCAATCTAAGTATAAGACTTCGCTGCTTGAGATGTGATATATCTGTTGTACTTTATATAGTCAAACATGCGTCACTGTATTTGTGCTCCGTTTCAAATATATTGGCGTTAAAGTCCACAGGTCTGGAGCCTATGGTTCATTTTATATTGATTGCTAAGATTCTTCATTGTGCTGTAAGTTCTTATCTACTGTTACAGGATATGGCCAAAGTGTCGTATCATTTTGTTCGGGGGAAGAATCCAAAGAAGTTTGCTTCATGTCTAGTCAATTTCATGGGCAAGGTCCATCCTTCTACTTCTCAATTTAAAACTAGTTCTTGTAAATTGAATTGTGAACTTCATGTAACTTATTGACTTATCTACTGTTTTCATATTATAGTGGAATAATAATTTTTCATGTTTTGACCGACTTTTATAACTTATTGCTTGCAAGAAGTTGACTCTTTGTAATGTAACTAAGCACATTATCTTTTGAAATATAAAAGTAGTTGGAAGAGAATAAGCTTTGGGATGCTTCTGTTGGAAGTTGTGTGATAAACTACTGTACCATGATGTCTCCAAATTGAGTTTTGTATTAACTCTTGCGAATGGTTTTTGTGTCATTTCTAACATGATCTATTTTACAACTTTACACATGCAGTGTTATCCAGGTGAAGATGATCTTGCCGTTGCACGTGCAGTGTTGATGTAAGTACTTTGGAGCCAGAATAAAAATGCATTTATATAGTATTATAGTTGCTAGTAGGAGTTCTCCTGGTCCAAATTTCTTTAAATACATTTTTGCCGTATACTTTCAGTTCATATCCAACCATTCCCCTAACTGCATGCTCCTTGATGCGCCTCTAGTACCTTATAGGCTCAGTTTCCAATTGCTCGTAAGTATGTGCAATAGGTACTTATATGTGGATAGAGTCCTTGGTTATACCACATCGGAAGTTCGGCGTCAAATAGATCTTAATGTATGTGTTCATATGTACCAAGTGGTTTATAAATTTGCCTCTAGCCTGTGATCAATTAGCTCAAAACAAAATTTAGGGATAACTAACCTACATCCCCTGACCTATGGTTTATTTACACAAACAACCCTTGCCTTTTGAAAAATTATACACCCACCAAAAACATCAACATCATTTACATGAACCACCTCTGCATTTTGGAAAATTACACATACGCTCCAAAAAATGTCAGCATCATTACACAAACTATCTTGCTTTTTGGCTGCCATGGGTGGTTTATCTAACTACGAAAAAGATAGGGGTGGTTTGTGTAAATAAACCATAGATTAGGGGTGTAAATGTATTATCCATAAAATTTATTAGATTTGATTAAACAATTTTGGTAATGGGTATTCGGTATTCTGACTGTTCAAGATTAAGTTGCTGCTAATCTAGAAAGTGAATATGTAACTTTACATGCTTGTTAATGGGTTGAGAATGTATTTATTGATAAATGCGAGATGCAATTTGTTAAATTCTTGATATTGATTCTTGTGTCAACTTTAGTACAACTCCACTACAAACAAAAGTTCACTAATGAACCAAGTTTGACATTTGAGTTGTTTTTGTTTTTGTTTCGGAACGCATGTATATTTGTTTTATGCTAAGGGGAGTAGTTATATAAATGCTACAATCATGCCATTTAAACTATGTCTGAGTACAATTAATTTGACACCTTTATGATTGACATTTGACTTTTACATTTTGAATTCAATACTTATCCTTACATGCAATTGGACTTTAGGGATGACACACAGTTGCATATCATAAATCTTGTTTGTAATTTTCACAATGTGGCCACCATTATACATTTATACTTTGAGTATTTGTTTTCTGGTTTTATTTGGTGGACCGAGTATACGAGGGCCGGAAGCTCCCGCTATTTTATAGGGTCTAGGAGGGGAAAATAGGTGCAAAGCTTAAAGTCTTTAGACATCTTTATAAAACTAAAATCAACAGAAGTAACCTTAACTTGCAATTTTGTTCTTTGTTTTTATCGTACTCTATCTATTTGTTAAATTGAATTTCATTTTCGTGTTGGCTATATACTTCTCCTGACCTGTCACTTTAAAATGTGAAATTTGCTTCCAATGTTGTAACCTATCCTTCTAATTTACATATATTCCGATATTCCTGAAAGCAGTCATTTTAATATTGACTTAGATTATTACAGCATCTATTTGCTCTCACTTGCTTATAGAAACTCCTGATAGTTTCGCGGACTATAGGAACTCAATCTTATGCTTTCTCGTGTCATTTTATATTCTTGCTATTATTACCGACTTAAGATTATTACTGCATCTATTTGCTCTCACTTGCTTATAGAACTAAATCCATTCTATACTTGACATGTTTATTGCTGTATAAGAGAGGTTTCTGCTTATTACTTGGTTTGAAACCTCCTAGAGATTTATTCTTCACCAAAAGATTTGTGGTTATGTCTCTTTGCTTAAATTAAACACGCTTTTCTCCCATGTAGGTATCTAGCTCTAGGTAATCTGAGAGATGCCAATGTCCTTATGGATGAGATGAAGAAGCAAGTGCAAGTTCGAGAGGTTGATTTTCCTCGATCGGAATTAATGCAGCTTGTCCATTATCTTCTAAAGACGTGAGTTCCCTTGATTTCTTTCTCGTATTTTCTTGAGTACTGATTATCATTTTAGCGTATTCAAAATATATGCCACAAAAGATTAGACTGGATCTTCCTAGATTTTCATTGGTGCCTAGAAACCACAGGTGTGTTTATTGTTTCCATCTTGTAATGCAGGTTGGAGAGAGATGCTTTGCCTCTTTTCAATATGCTGAGACAGCGTTACAAGTCGAGTATAGACAGAGAACCTATTTTTAATGAAGTATGCAGTTCTCTATCCTACCTGTTTCACCCATCTGTCTATTTACCCTGTAAATAACTTGATCGGTAGTTACATGTTTCCGTTGTTGGCCTCATGTATTAGTTGCTTGATGAAGTTGCCGAGAAGTTTTATGGAGTACAACGTAGAAATGCCATGCCAGGAATGTTTGGTGATATCTTTAAGGTAAAATTGGCTGTTAATGTGGAGAAAACATGAATGACAGTTTTGCACATCATGAGCTGATATTGTTGTCATAGTTTCTCCTGTTTTGCCAAATGCCATACTTCCATAATGATTTATTCTTAATTCGAATTCTCCTTTACAAGTTCTGATTTTGTGTTTTAAAACTTTTGATTTGCTATTTTGCAGATGATATCAGGAGAGTAGTGCCTTGAGATTGAACTGGTACTAGTATGAAATTGTGGATCAAAGTTTTGTCATATAAACTGTTGAAAGTTGAAGATGGACTTGAAAATTTAACTACGACTTTTGTTCTTACTGTTTTTCTATTTTCTAGTTAGACCTTTACGGTTTGATATTCAGTCATAAAATAATTACCACAGGCTATGTTTCCGAGCTCAAATTTTAATAAGTCTATACTGTTATACTTAGATTTAAATATCAATCTTGATTATTATCTTTTCTCCTGTATTTTTACTCTCACATGTTATGTTTTATTGTTAAATATGAGAAAATTCAAGTTAACTTCTAAAAGTTTAATAAAATCAGTTAATTGATTCTTTCGTATGATTGTCCTAACCACGTAAAATAGGCCATTGGGTCGGACTAATTGGGCTATCCGGCTGCGTCATAGCTAGTAAACATGGCCTTGGGGTTTAGGTTGGCTAGCTCAATTGGTAAAACTCTCCAAATTTAAATCCTTTTCCTTCTCTCATGTTCTCTTCAAATCTTTAACACATAGTAAATCACCAATTCCTATCCGGAAAAAAAACCCCTAAAAATAGTAAAACAACCTAAATTTCGTACGTTTCAATTCAAAATCCCATTTTTTCAGACTTTATTTGGATGGTTAATCGAAAAAATTGTGGGAGGAAAAATAAAAAGAAGCAATCAAAACATTTCAAAAATTACAAAAAGAATTATGAAAAATAACAACAAAATAACTTATCACATAGTTTGAACAACTAAATCTTGTCCAAATTTTTTGAAGTCCAAGGAGTTTTTACAAGAACATCAAATCTTCAATTACATTATTATTGTGTCATTTTGTGTCTCGAATTATTCCATACTTTTGTAGACTTGTGGAGGAGCTTGCGCTTTTCTTCTTTCTTTCTTTTCTTTTTTTATTTTTTTATTTTTTCAGCTTCTATATCACTCTTTACAACCAGAATGCATCAAAATCAGACCAAAATCATGAAATATGCTAAAAAAAGAGTATGAGGAAATCGACATTTCCAACGTAGGGAAGCCAACTACTGGTGCAAAGACTGGAAAGATGGCCAAATTGAGTTAGTATCCTAATCTTCATTTGGAATATGATGAGCTTGTTTAATGAGATTTTTCTTACAATTAAAAACATCAAAAGTCTATCAAAATTGTATAATTACCGTCAAAGACCGTTCTCCTGTACATTTATATTATCTATACCTTATTATTAGGGGAGAACACCAATTTGATGTCTTTTAATGTTTGGTCTTTTTTTAAATATATATATTTTTTATCTATTATATAACTTCTCACTCCACCACTATCTTTTTATAATTAATTCTTTTTCTTTTTGATTTTCATACATATTTTTTGTCACTATTTTTTAATAAATTTAATGTAAATTTATTATTTTCTTTATACTTTATTAAGTAATTTTTATAATTAGTTTGTTTAAATAATATTTATAGAATTTGCACACACATAGTGTATACCACAAATTACTAATATTTATTAAGGTTTAAGACTTTATATTAACTACTTCTGATAGACAAAATATGAGACGACCAAAAATATCGTTACTTATATTTCATTAACAAACAAGCATCACTTTATTTAGTTAATTACTATTCATATGTAGCAAGCCCGAATGCATCGTGCCCAAAAGTCCATCCACCTACATCCTCTATTCCCACCCACAAAAACCCAAGATTCTTTCCCAAACATTTGAATGTAAGAAAGACAAACATGTGATGTGATTGGTCCGTCCGACCTTTATGATTCCTACATCTACCATGTCATTTCCACGTCACGAATCTCTTCTTTGATTAGAGGAATCTTTTCTTCAATCAGTTGGGATTATCGGCAATTATCCAGCTTTTCAAGAATCCCAACAACCCGTTTGCAGAAATGATTGAAAGTGAAGAAGAAATCTCAGCTCCACTCAGTAAGTCAGCGATCACTTCAATTTTAGCTGAAACAAATTCTGGTTACTTCTCAATCAAGAGTAACTCAAAACATGTGCAGTTCAGAAGAGCCAACACCACCCGCAGGCGGCCGGCGCCTCCACTTCAGAAGAAGAAGAAGAAGAAAACTCGCCGGTGGAGCAAGTGGCCCTGACGGTGCCGCCAACCGATGACCCCTCGCTGCCAGTTGTCACCTTCCGGATGTGGGCTCTGGGGGCGGCGTCCTGCGTTATGCTCTCCTTCCTCAACCAGTTCTTCTGGTACCGCCGCGAGCCGCTCTCGATTACCGCCATCTCCGCCCAGATCGCTGTGGTTCCCCTAGGCCACCTCATGGCGGCGGCGCTGCCGCGGCGGGTGTTCTTCGAGGGCCGAAAGTGGGAGTTCAGCTTCAACTCGGGGAAGTTCAATGTGAAGGAGCACGTCCTGATCACGATCTTTGCCAACGCCGGGGCTGCAAATCCTTACTCGATCCATATTGTTAGCGCCGTTAAGATATTTTACGGGCAGAGGTTGACTTTCTGGGTGGCGTTGGGAGTGGTTTTGACGACGCAGGTATTGGGATTCGGATGGGCCGGGCTCTTCCGGAGGTACCTGGTCGAGCCCGCATCCATGTGGTGGCCCCAAAATCTGGTTCAAGTCTCTCTCTTCAGGTACCCCCCCCCCCCCCAATGTGATTTGTCTGTGTTTTGCTTCCATTTGAGTTAATATGCTGCTAACTTCATTCAGAAATTTAGCCTGAGATTACTGTAGAAACTGCTTAAAAATTCGGCAAATCAATACTATCTATCATAGTGTTACCGATGCGAGAAATTGAGTTTTAACCATGGATAATCAACATTTTGGGTGGTTTTATTACCTATTGCCAAGGATTTGTATAATTTTTAGTTGTAGTTAATATTTTGGTATCGCTTGTAGAATCAACAACTTAATATTCCCCGGTTTCTAACTTTCAATCATGGTAATTATCCACGACAAAAAGTCATATTTCTTTTGGTGATAATTGGTCTCCACACCGATAATCACAAGCATGTATTTCACCAATCCAAAGTTAGTGGCACTACTCAGTTATAAATTGCAGGATAGGATTTGATTCAATTTCACTACTTAGGGAAGACATAATATCTTAAATTATGTCCACAGTGAAGTAAAAAACTGAGGTATTTGTATTCATGGTAACGGCTGATACTTCTTTTAATTCGTGGTTGAAGCATTTCAACACAAGTATGAAATGTGACGATTAATGGAGTTTTCTTCTCTTGTAATAAAGGACTAACAAAGTTGTACAGTCGTTCTCTTGAATCTTTTCCCATCCTTGATTAGTATTTTGATCTGATTCACTCTGTTGTCCTCTAATTGCAATTTGAGTTGTTAATACTTTTAGTCTCGTGGAGAACTGCTCTGAATCTACTAAGACAAGTTCATTTGTTTGGAGTTGTTTTTACGTATATTTTGAAGGTTCTGATAAATGAGTTTCGGGAAGTTTGAAGTATGTATTGAGGAATGTCTCAAGGGTTTGCTACTGGATACGTATCGGTTTCAAAATTATTGGAAATGGGTGAAAATATGTTCAATATTGTTTCTTAGAGGGACAAAAGTTACTTTAGATATCAAAGCATGCCTTGAGAGTGGTTGAAAGTTAGAAACGAATAAAGTTATATTTGATATATTTTTTTAACTCCAAACAAAGATTTATATGTTAATCTAAACATATGTCGTAAAGGAGGTTGTTCTTGCATAATGCTGTGTCAAGTTTCTAACCATTTCGAGATTTTAAATTGCAGGGCACTTCATGAGAAAGAAGTAAGAGCCAGGGGTGCATTGACACGAAACCAGTTCTTTCTCATTGCCTTCCTTTGCAGCTTTGCTTACTATGTATTTCCAGGATACCTTTTGCCGAAGCTTACTTCAGTTTCCTGGATTTGCTGGATATTTTCTTCTTCGGTCCTATTCCAGCAGCTCGGTTCCGGGCTCCACGGTCTAGGAATCGGTGCTATTGGGCTTGATTGGTCCAGCATATCCTCATACCTCGGTAGCCCATTAGCCAGCCCATGGTTCGCTACTGCTAACATCGCTGTCGGATATTTTATTTGCATGTACATTATTACACCTATTATGTACTGGCTCAATGTCTATAACGCAAAGACCTTTCCCATATTTTCGGATGGCCTCTTTACATCAGAAGGGCAAAAATATAACATCTCAGCCATTATAGATCCGAACTTCCACATTGACTTACAGGCATACGAACGTGAAGGCCGTCTCTACCTCAGCACCTTCTTCGCTATGACTTATGCTTTTAGTTTCGCGTGTCTCACTGCCACCATCGCACATGTCCTCCTTTTCCATGGCAGGTAAGTTAATATGATTGTCGTAGATGGGACAATCATGTTTTCAATAATGTTATAACATCATATTCTACTTGAAGTAGCTTGTAGTCTTCTTGGTATGGCTACTTCGTTTAATGTATCCCTTAGGTTATCACTCATAGTGAATTTAGCCTTCAAGATTATTTAGTATAAGATATTCTGTTGGGCTCCCGAATTGACAGCTTTTTGTGAACTTAGAGATCTGTGGCTGCTGAGCAAGTCAGCCTTCAAGGAGAAGAAGATGGACATACACACCAAGCTTATGCAAAATTACAAGCAAGTCCCCGAATGGTGGTTCATTTGCATTCTTCTGATAAACATTGCAGGCACCCTACTCATCTGTCAAATTTACAATGATCAGCTGCAGTTGCCGTGGTGGGGTGTCTTATTAGCGTGCGCTCTTGCCTTCTGTTTCACCCTTCCCGTTGGAGTTATCACTGCCACAACAAACCAAGTGAGATTCTCTGTCTTTAGCTAGTTTTAAAGTTGTTTATTAAACCCATTACTTCTTGTATTCGGTTGATGTTTTTACATCATGCGTTTTTGGCTAGCTATAAACCAGTTTGCAATGACATCCTTTTGTTTCTGTGTTTGGATGACGGTATCATTGATTCGTTGTTCACTTATCTTCTGCAATAGAGTTTCCATACCCATGCAAATTTCTTGATCAGTTGAGTTATTGAACTAAGGGGTGTTTACAATAACTTAAGTGTTTATATGCTTTTTCATTTTTCAAGATAAGCTGAAAAGAGTGTTCTTGATTTACGGCTTATGCTTTCCCAACCAACTTAAATTGTACATATTAAGCTTTTTCCACAAGCACAAGCACTCCAACTTCATTTTCTGTCCACTTTTGACTTCTGTTTTCGAACAATCTCAACTTTTACTGCTGCTAAACTTACAACTTTCTCTACAACTTATTCCCACAAAAAAAAAACACGAGCTATTGCAAACACCCCCTCAGTTGTAGTTAAGACGTAGGACAACTGCATGTTTTAATCTAAGTTTTTATAGTAACTCAATTAGCATCAAAGTCATCTGTTATTCTGTTGCTGTTGACTATAAGTTATCTATTATCAGACGCCAGGACTGAACGTGATCACTGAGTACATAATTGGGTACCTGTATCCAGGATATCCTGTTGCTAACATGTGCTTTAAGGTGTACGGCTATATCAGTATGAAACAAGCACTAATATTCCTCCAAGACCTCAAACTTGGACATTACATGAAAATACCCCCTAGAGCAATGTTCATGGCCCAGGTTAGCTTTTATTGTCTATTTCCTACCCCAAACGTATAAAGGGCATCGTCGTGTTCATTATCAATATTGACCGTTCTTACTGTTCATCAGGTAGTTGGCACTCTTATATCATCACTGGTACATCTAGGAACAGCTTGGTGGCTCATGGACACCGTTCCCAACATTTGTGACAGAACGGCACTTCCTCCTGGCAGCCCGTGGACATGCCCAGGTGACCATGTGTTTTATGATGCCTCCGTCATTTGGGGTTTGATCGGGCCAGAGAGGATATTTGGAGATCTCGGCTACTATTCTGCTATTAATTGGTCTTTTCTAGTTGGGGCCGTAGCTCCCGTTTTGGTTTGGCTTGCACACAAGGCCTTTCCGAACAAGCAATGGATTAGACTCATCACCGTCCCTGTGCTGTTAGTGTCGATAATAAATATGCCTCCGGCTACTGCCGTCAACTACAACAGCTGGATTATCATTGGCTTCTTGTCTGGCTACGTTGCATACAGATACTACCGCGGCTGGTGGAGCAAACACAATTACGTCTTGTCGGGGGCTCTCGATGCCGGATTGGCCTTCATGGGGGTGTTTCTCTATTTGTGCTTGGGTATGGAGCACATTAGCCTTGACTGGTGGGGAAGTGAGACGGATGGATGCCCGTTGGCTTCTTGCCCAACTGCTAAAGGAATTGTTGTGAAAGGATGTCCCATTTTTTGACTGGTGTAAGTGTAGTTGTTCTCTCGATTTTTCCTACAGGAAAAAATGCAATCAGCCACTGTGATATTGCAAATGAGCAAATGACCACCCTATAAAAAATAAAATAGCAATTAACTCTGTGTAGTTCTTTAAAATGAATCAATTTAACTCCCCGTGGGATTTTTTTGTTTTAAAATTGAGGGAGTTAAATTGCTCTATTTTAAAGAATACTGGACGGTAAATTGCAATTTTGCTTTTATAGGGAAATAATTTATCCATTTGTAATATCACATGAAGGTAAATCGCATTAAATTCATATTGTAAAAATGATGTTATTGCTGTATCACTTGTTTTCGAGGAGGGTAGAAAAGTTTACACTGTTTTCAAATGTGCACAAAATTGTGCGACAAAAACACAGCAAAACTCAAGAAAATGAGACATATTGGTACGAGGATATTGTCATTTTGACATTTCTCTTATTTGCTTTGTTCTCTTGTGAATGAAAAGGGTGAAAGGGCTGTTTGTGTTGCATTGTACTATCATTTCTGTGGTAATATCTGTCGTTGTTTGGAAAATAATTAATACTTCTTGATATTTGATGAAATTATATAATCTTCACATGTGAGCTTAAAATTATCAATTTTACTTATAGTGTTTTTTTTCTTTATTTAAAATAATGAAAATTTAAAAGAAAACAAAAATTGTACGAGGCGGACGAAAAACTGTGTGTACTTTGATGTATGAGTTGTGCGATTGATAAAATGAATTCATATTAAATTTGTAATAAAAAAAACACGCGCACGCAGAATTAATTTTAGGTAGTTTACTTAAGTTGTTTGTATGTCTTAATTACAGACTCCTCCATGTTTACATAAACTTGTTATATATTGGCATTTTACCTTTTTACCCTCATCACGGTCCTCCAAATTGAGCCAATCAGCCAAAGCCCTAATTCCCAATTTTTTTTTCCTTTTTTCACAAATTGAGCAAGTATTAGGTACGATAATAAGAGCACGGGCGTATGGTGCGGTGCATGAAGTCGAACTGCACTGGTGGGTAGAATTGCTCATCAAATTTCCAGTTATATTACAACTTCGTCCAAATCAAATTCAGCATCACCTTTTTCTCTGAATCCAGACTCAAATATGAAATACATATTTTTAAGGACAAATTTAAACAAATGTAAATTCGAAACCCATAACACTTATTCCAAGATTAATCTGAAGCCCAGCTTCAAATTATCTTTGATTTGAACCAAAAACATAATAACTAGATATCTCCATTAAAAATTATAGCTTCCATTGTTAATTGTCCTTCTCTTTCATATGTGAAGGAATAGTATATTGCTTTCTTTGTTTCAGCTGTATTTCCAGTTAATTAATTGTATCGGCATAAGCAACGTAAGCATAGTCGCGTTGCACCAAGCTCTGCACGACTAAATATTAATCCTGTAATATATGTTACCAGATCAGGATACTAGAATATCAAAATGCCATTGAACACCTCCTTTCTCATCAATAGTCCAACCGCAATAACACGAGATTTCAAGAGGGTGAAGTTTTATCCGATTCTGTGATCATCAATGCAGAAATTCTGGTGGCCATTATAGTGCAGAGGTAAACAACATACCATACAGAACCAACAAAGAGGAACACACCTAAATATGATAAAAAAAACTTCAAACCATGGCCAGCAGCTCTACACTCATTGGATTAGTACAGACTACAATGAATCAACAGATTAAGACATTTGGCTCCAAAGGGTTGCCCCTGATCACTAGATTCATATTTGGCAGATGCTATGAAAGCATTAAGGTACTAATTGCTAATTGAAAAATCCAAGTACCAGCTCTCTGTCGTGGATCATAGGCCATAGAGACATCAAAGTAAGAAAATAGATCCCAAAAAACATAGAAAATATAGGCAATGGCACAAAATCGTAAATAAAACCCTTAAGAAGTGTGGGTGTTGCCCTCCTCAGCAGCAGCTTCGAATGTCTCACCAGGGACAAGGTCTGGCACCTCATCATCATCAGCATTCTCTGGTGCGACAGTAGAACCAGCAGCTGCACCGGCACCAGCAGCAGGGGCCTGCTTCTGGAACTGTTCTGCTAATTTCTTCAAATTCTCCAAATTATCTGGACCTGAGAGTTTCTCACGATAAACCTAGTGTGAGTCAAGAGTTTCGTAATCAAATCGAAAGAGAATAGATACCACAACTCAAAGAGAAAAATGCACATACCAAGTTGGTGAATAATTTGAGGAAGAATGTCTTGCAACTCTGAAAATGCACACAGATAATAGAAGGTGTCAAGCAATCAAGCAACCAACCATTCTTACCAGAAAGGGAAAATAAACAAGGATAAAAAATTATTGGATAAGTTAGACAAAAATATAAAAGAAACAAGCATATGATGCCCACTAAATTAATGTTCACTGAATGTCGTCCACTTTTTATCTTGACAAAACAAATGCTCCATACTTCCCATATTAAAAAAAAAAAAAAAAATCGGAGGTATCCACAAGCAATGAGAAGATTTGGAGTAGAGAAAAGAAACATACTCTTTGTTTGAGGAGAACCGCTAACAACCCAAGTGTTGGCAGC
This sequence comes from Sesamum alatum, assembly GCA_034509735.1. NCBI lineage: Eukaryota > Viridiplantae > Streptophyta > Magnoliopsida > Lamiales > Pedaliaceae > Sesamum > Sesamum alatum. The sequence continues at coordinate 42,230,306 of JACGWO010000004.1, read as the reverse complement.
AATTGACGCTTGAACTAGATAACAAAGAAAAGCAAAAGCTAAGAATAAAAAATTGTTGGGGAAAAAGAACACTGAACAAAATTGAATTTCTGTTGACATTGTTGATACCTTTAGGGTTAATAAACTGGATAACTACATCCTCCTTGAATATATTGACCTCCTCAATTGCAGGTATGGCATTCACTCCTATTCTCTTCAAGGTACTTTGAAGTCTTTTGTCATCCGTTGTGGTGGTCTTGTGAACAGCCTTCTTCTTTCTGCAAATATTTGGATACACGTAAGAAAGAAGAATAAAAAACATTATACATTATTATAGTTAATTAAAGCATGTCAAAGTTTCATAAAGTACTCTGAGCAATATCTTACTGTTTCATCAGGAAAACTACAGAGCAATATTTACTCAATGTGAAAAATATGCCAACAGACAAACCTTCTCACTGTACCCTTCCCACCGGTGCGGACTGAACCGGCCATCTTCATTAGCTTTTCCACATTCATCTGTCATAGAGGTTAAAGGAGTTGGAATATAACATCTAATAAATATTTGATGCTTTTGTACACATTCCTGGAGATGTTCCTAACATATTTATGGTTTCTCCTTTTATATGGGTATTAGACAAGGAAGACAGCAGCCACCTAGAAGATAGATGAAGCAATATAACTTCGCTCTTCTTCAATATCAAATATACATGATAACACATGGAAAACTAAACAGAAAATGATATATTTTAACAGAAGATACAATGATGTCACAGAAACCCAGGACATATTTAGCTACAACTTTCTATGAAATACTCTTCAGCAACTGCGAATTATATGTGAAAAGACTTAATGAAGAAAATGATAAACGTCTAAAAGAAAGCCCGGGCCATGAAGTTCATAGTGTCAACTGCTAAAGGGAACAAGTACTTCTCTACTTCTTTCTGTATTGTAAGCCCAGCAAATCATAAGCAAAAAACAAATTATCACCGAATCAAGAAATGTACAGCCTACTGAGCAAATAAATTTGGGTCATGAAAAATACTGCCTCAGTTAAGAGCATAATGATTCGTACTTATTTCCAGATTAATGATAACAGAACCCAAACAAACATACTACACAAGAAGGGCTTGAGCAAAATATCGTCGTCAAAAATCAGAAATAATTCTAATTATTCAACACTCAATGCCCAACTAAGAAAAAGCACCAACGAATCAAAAATTTCAAAACCCGATTCCCAGAGTCTTCTACTTCTGCCATACAGAACTTATGCCACAAGAAATGAAACATTCACACGAATTCAAACATAACCCAACATCAAGCACCGAAGCTCCATCCTTTCCACTCGCACAAACACATAAATGTACGCAAAACATCCTTACAAATACTATAAAATAAAAAAATAAAATAAAATAAAAGTTCAAAACCCGGAATGCACGAAACGTATGCAGGCATCTACACAGAAAAGAGCAAGTAGATGAGGGTAATCGGACTACCTCTACTGGCTTTGTACTCCGGAGGCAAATCGAGAGAGAAGGGTTGCACTGCAGAGGAGGGGAGTGGATAACGAATGAAACCCTAGTGTCAGCTTCTTCTAATGTACCCTAGATTGAAGGGTAAATTTGACATTTGACGTTGGTGCTCGTATACATGACCGAATGAAATTAGATGGGGATGAAACGAAAATGGAAAAGAAGTTATACATACATTATGAAATAATTGATGTGTTTAAAAAATAACATAATTATAATTTGTTTATCTGTTTTATTTATATGATCGGTAGTTTGAAACGAATGATATAAATAAAATGAAATTATTATCATTGTTATTAGATACATTTTAGAAAAAGAATTAATTACTTATAATCTATTAAAGTTGAACATGTTGGATTCGGTTATAATAGTAATATTTTGACGAAATATATAAAAAGATGTTAACAATATACAGAGCATTCCATATGTTCCTTTTAGAATATATATGATAAATTTAAGTCATTTTTAATCTTATAATTATAGTTTTGAGTTAAATGCAAATTACCTCCTGTGATATTGAAAATGAACAAATTACTCCCTATGAAAAAAAAAAGAGTAAATTATCCCCCCTGCATTTTTAAAAAATGGAGCAATTTAGCTCCTCACGCGACTTCCTGTAAGTCACGCGCATTTTTTGAATTTTTTAATTTTTTTCAATTTTTAATCATAAAATTATATTTACATCTTTATTATTAGCCATTGAATCTGATTGAATCTAAGGTCCAAATTTAACTAATAAGATTAATGGTCCAGATTTTACTTAATTTGATCAATGGTTTAGATTTAAAAGCATATATTTATCTAATATTTTTTTATTATAAAATTTAATTAAAAATATATAATATATTTTTATTAATAAAAACAATATATATGTATGTATATATATATATAGAGAGAGAGAGAGAGGAGGGCTGGACGGAGGGGAGGGCAGCCCTCGCCGACGATGGGAGGTTGGAGCGGAGGCCGGCGAATGGAGGTCGGAAAGGGGGCTGGGAGACGATGCGGGGGCGGGGGGATTTGGGCGCCGGCGACCTGGGAAAGGGAGAAGGTCGCGCAGATCTGGGGAGGTGGAGGGGGAACGAGGCGGCGATGGATCTGGGGAGAGGGGGGGGGGGAACGAGGCGGGGACAGGGAAGGTGGAGATGGGGGCGCAGCGGATCTAAGTCGGGGAAGGTGGCAAGGCCAAGGTGGTGGTGGGAATATGGAGGACACGGTGGTGGGGAAGGTGGCGACAGTGGGTGGGTGGCGCAGGGGAAAGGTGGCGACAGTGGGGGGTTGGCGGGGTTGGGTGGGTTTTTTTATAAAAATATATATTATTACATCTATATATAATAAAACAGAAACATAGAGGCCATCCAAGTGAGCGCCATATATACGCTTACTTGGATAGTCTATTTGAATTTTATTGTGCCATGTAAGAAAATAGTACTTTCTTTTATTTATATTTAGATAAGTATAAGATTGTATGTCTTTATCCAAAAGATTCAAAAAAAATTGTTGAGATAAGTTTGTTAGTAATATAATTAAAAAAAACTGATATTAAATAATAATTTCATATTCTTATATTTATGAATTATTTTAAATTTGAATCTTGAATTATTTATCAATTAATTATTTTATTTCAAATCTTGAATTACTTATCATTTTTATTTATTTTTTGAACACATAATCCTGCATACATTGATTGATATATTTCTATAACCTTTTTTAATTCATTTTGCCACTTTAATAAGTATCGTTAGTTTATATTTGCATATTAATAATTATATCATTGTTTATTCTTATTCAAAAGTTTCAATCATTATTAGTTAGTAAAATAATTTAAATTTATTTTTATATTCAACATATTTAGGCATCTATATACTTATTATTTACTTTAATTTTAAACTATTTATCATTTATTTATGTTCTAAAGTAAATTATTTATAATTTTGTTTACTTATTTAAAAAATTATAATTTTCCCGTACCTTGGCATGGAGTATTAACTAAAATCAAATAATTTAACATTTATTTAATTTAAATAAAAATAAAATATATTTGCTTACAAGGTAAAATAAACTTCGAAGAGACACAAAAACAGTTTTAAAAAGTTAATAAAATAAAAAAATATAAATAAAATTTTATTTTATAATGTAACAATGACTAATTATATAAAAATTAAAATATAATCTGATAATAATAAAAAAACTAATAGATACAAAAATAAATTCGACGAATGTTACTTATTCATTTATTTAAAAAGATTATGACTCTTTTGGATAAAGATAAATTATTATACACTTATCCGAATTGTTTATTAGTTATATTTTATCTATATTTATATATAATAAAACATAATCATTGAAACTATTCAGCTAAGCGTCATGTATACGCAGATGTGGACAATCTCAATGAGCCCTATTCCGCCAAATGAAAATTTACAAGTTTTTAGATAAAAAGAAAAATATATATATTTATACTTATCCAAAATATTCTAATCAATATTATTTGTTTATCTATTTTCTAAAGTATATAAAAACATGTTTATTGAAATATATATATATATATATTTATCCAACAAATAAAAGTTCATTTGATTCAAAATATCATTAATATAAATATCAATTATTGTTCATTATATCCAATAATATGAAATATTGTCTGAATTGATTATTCGTTATATAATTATAATTTCTTATAATATAGCCATAATATTTAAATTTATGATATTTTGTATAAGATACTATAAGTGATATGACTACTGAATATTAGATACATAATAAACTAAAATATCTAAATATTATGTGTATAGATAATAATAATAATATGAAAAAACTATAAATTAGTATTATATATAATTTCTTTTTTTATAATTATTCATGTTTATTCAAAAAATTCTAATCATCATAGGGAGAATCACCTTCATGATTATCAATTAAATTTTTTTTATATATTTTTAAAACTTTCACTAATGATAAGGATAAGTCAATTTTATAAAACTTATCTATTATTGTCTTTGGAAATTCAAAATTACTCAAAATAAAAAGTTTGTAATATTATAAATAATGGGTCTGTAAAAACAGCACAAAAGTAAATCACAAGGCTGTGAAATCTTACGCTACACTAGCATGTAAATTTCTCTTTCCACCTTCATATTTTTTTTCTTTACTTATATCTTAAGTGAGAATTTCAAAATTTGACAGAGTTATTTTTTGCAGTTATCGGTGAAACATGTACATATTCATATCAATGGTAATGCCAATGATTTATAATTCAGTCATTTATAAGTTTAGTATTTATTCTGTATTTTTATATTTCAATAAGACACAATTTCTGTAATTTTAATTATTTTTTCCTGAATATCTAACATTATTAATTTGTTTTATCAGTTATTGCACTAAAGAAATGCATTAATTAAAAAATTATTAATCAAGGATTTGTTATGACATTTCAAAAATCACGAATTCCTCCTATTTTTCCTCTTCTCTTAATCATTTTAATTTTAAATTATTTATTAAATACTAATTTTGTTTTAAAATTGAGACTATTTGTATTATTTATTTATTATTAAAGTACATGTATGCTCTATGGTAGCATTTTTTGAATCTTTTTTACCACTTAATGAAATAAAGTATTTTTGTATTAAGATAATTATTTTTCTTATTTATTTTTATTTTGAAACACATATTCATTATTCATTTTAAAGCACATATTAATTGTTTACCTTTTCACTTATCATTAAGGTAATTTGTTAGTAAAATGTTTAACTTCATTTATATATTCAATACACATTTGTATTTTTATACTTATTAATTACTTTAACTTTAAGTTTTAAATTCTTTATTGTTTATTTATTTTTATATTTCAAATTTTGAATTATTTATAAATTTATTTTTTTATTTTATTGAAAATATAATTCTCCCGTGCCTTGGCACGGGGTACTAACTAGTTATATATAATACATATTATCATATATTTATATATATGTGTATATATATATATATGATAGTGCTAGAAAATTAGAATAGGCAAATTACTGAAATACCCTCGAGTTGTAAATAAATTTATATTTATGCCATAGAAAGAAGTTATTAGTAGTTATTATATAAAGTAGTTATTGGTTAGTGGGGTAGTGTAAATTACCAAGGCACCCCCACAGATTAATCTCGACCGTTGGATTAAAGGCAGTTGAGGGACGACTTCGTATTTTTACCACATGTCATTTACTATAATTCTCATTTACAAAAACTATTTCTCCTATTTTGAGAAGGAATTCTGAAGTTGTGTGCCGTCGTTTTGAGTGACCGTGCTTAGATCGACAATCTATTGAATCTTACACCATCAATATATAATATATATTGTAATATATTTAAATATAAAATAATATTTACTCTTAAAAATCAATAAAAATCACACTTAATGCGCGTGTGGTACACCACCAAGACCAATGGGGTAAATTGCTTCATTCTAAAACACACAAAGAGGTATTTTGCACATTTCCTATATCACAGAGGAGTAGCATGCATTTTTCCCTAAAAGTTTAAGTTGGGCGTTATAGTGCTATCTACCTCGAGAAAGCTTATAACCTTAAACTTCTTGATGGTGATTTCTTATGTTTTTGGTTTCATGAGGTTGTACTATTATGACCTAGATGAAGCCATTTTGGTCAACCTCAGGAGTCGAGCTTATTGTTCACTTGGAACAAGTAGGGTCGAGAACCAGAGCACAAGCCTATTTAAATGCGCACAAAAAACTGAATGTAGGCTCAACTATTATTGTGATAAAATGAAATAGAACTTCACAATTAGGGGCGAATAATTCATCGAGTTTGCATTCACAGCAAAGGTTTGTCTAAATAATTCAAACCCGAACAAATTTCTATGAAAATTGAGAGGGAGGCGCACTCAAATATGATATGCATATTTTGAAAGTCCATATTTCAAATCCCAAACTCAAACAAGTGTTTCAACCTTCGGAATAGCTTGACCTGAACGCGCACCTGTTTCCCCTTCGCGCAGTGGAGCACATCCCAAAACATAATAACATAATATGCTTACATATTAAGTTCTAACAATCTGACTCTGGGACGAAATTATACAAAAATATCAAACAAGCAGCTAATAGAACCAAATTCAAGTCAACAAGTGGATAACAAGATTACAATCCAGTATTGTTACAGTGCATGGAAATTGGGGTCCTGTAAGAAGATTGTTGCACCTATCCCTTAGTATTGATGTGATTGGGTATATAGAACACAGTATTCAGCATTATTAAGGTATAAGACGAGCTCAATAGCAGTGCGTAGAATTCAGAGAAATCAGGTCATAAATTGTTACATGGTTTTCAACCCAACTTTAAGAACCTCCATTCTCTCCTCATAAACCAGGTGAATCAACGTTGTAAATGCCTTTCTCTTTCATATATTAAAGAATACTACATTGCTTCCTTTTATCCATCCTTCCAGTTAATTATTAAGTTTCTACATCGCCTGCAGTAGCAACAGAAGCATAGTTGCACTGCACAAGCTCTGCACGACTGCAGCTCTAATCCTTCATCAACTGCTAATTCTGTAACTTAATGCATTATCAGATCGCAAACATTAGAATATGCAAATGCCATTCGAATGCGATCTCATCAAAACCCCAATCACATTAATGCCAAGGCGATAGCAAGAGGAGAGCAGGGTGAAGTTTGACCCGTTCTTTAAACATCAGCGCAGAAAGTGTGGTAGACATCATAGTGCAGAGGCACACATCATACCATACAAAACCAATGAAGAGCAACACACACCTAAGAATAATAAAAGAGATGACTTTAAACCATGGCCAGCAGCTCTATACTCATAAGATTAGTACAAATATAGAAAGTCAATGGATTAGGACATTTGGCTTCAAAGGGTTGCCCCAGATCATTAGATTCATGTGGCAGGTACTCTGAAAGCATTAAGATACTAATAGCTAATTAAAACATCCAAGTACCAGCTTTCTTTTATGTGTCATAGGCCATAGCAGACATCAGGTAACAGAACAGATTCCAAAAAAACAACAAAAATATAGGCAATGACACAATCAAAAATAGAACCCTTAAGAAGTGTGGGTATTGCCCTCCTCAGCAGCAGCTTCAAATGTCTCTCCAGGAACAAGGTCTGGCACCTCATCATCATCGGCATCCTCAGGTGCCACAGAACCAGCAGCGGCACCGGCGCCAGCAGCAGGGGCCTGCTTCTGGAACTGCTCTGCTAGTTTCTTCAAATTCTCCAAGTTATCTGGACCTGAGAGTTTCTCAAAATAAACCTTGTGTGCGTCAAGAGTGTTCTAGTCCAATTGACAACAACAAATACCACGAGCAAAGATGCACTTACCCAATTGGTGAATAATTTGAGGAAGAATGTCTTGCAACTCTGCAAATGCAGACAAGATAACAGAAGAAGTGGTCATGCAATCAAGCCACCCATCCAGAAAGAGAAAACAAACAAGGAAAAAGGTTCTTGGACAAGTTAGACACCAATAATAAAACAAGAACCAAGCATATGCTCAGTTGTATGTTGTATATAATCCACTTTTTTATTTGACAAAAACAAATACTCTATACATTCCATATTGAAAATATATCCCAAGTATTCACAAGCAATAGACTCTATCAAACAAAAATAGCAGATGATTTATTAAGATCACTGTGAAACGTTATAAATGGTCAACTACATTAGCTGTTTGGAGTATATTTGGAGTAGAGTAAAGGAAACATACTCTTGGTTTGAGGAGAACCACTAACAACCCAAGTGTTGGCAGCAATTGATGCTTGAACTAAATAACCAAGGAAAACAAAAAGGTTAGAGTAAGAAAAGTTACAGAGAACAATTGGACAAAATTCAAATTCTGTTGACACTGCCAATACCTTTAGGGTTAATAAACTGGATAACTACATCCTCCTTGAATATATTGACTTCCTCAATTGCAGGAATTGCATTCACTCCTATTCTCTTCAAGGTGCTTTGAAGTCTTTTGTCATCTGTCGTGGTGGTCTTGTGAACAGCCTTCTTCTTTCTGTTTAATTTGTGTGAGAAAGAAACATAAAAAATGTCCTTATACAGCTAATTAAAGCATGTCAAAACTCAAGTACTCTTGATTAATGTTATTATTTCATTACAAAAACTAGTCGTAATTTGAAAATATGCTAAGTACTACCAACAGACAAACCTTCTCATTGTACCCTTCCCGCCGGTGCGGACTGAACCGGCCATCTTCATTAGCTTTTCCACATTCATCTGTCACAAAAAGTTAAGGAGTTGGAATATAACTCATAAAAAGCATCTGATATTCGTGTAGACATTCCTGGAGATACATTCTTAACATATTATGGGTTCTGCCATTTGATATGGCCATTAGACAGGGAAGACAGCAGCCAACGAAAAGTTAAATGAAGCAAAGTAACTGAGCTCTCCATCAATATTAAAGATACATGACAAGTGACATCAAGTGGAAAACTAAGCGGAAAATGATATATTTTAACAAAACAAATAATGATGCTGCAAAAATTTAGCCACAACTTTCTACTGAAATAATTCTTCTTAGCCAATAGTGAATGGAAAGCCTTAATGACCAAAGCAAATACACGTCTAAAAGAACCCGCTGGTTATAGAGTTCATAGTGTCAACTGCAACAGAAAGCAAGCAGTCCTATAATTCTTTTTGAAGAAAAGAACAAGTCTCAAGCCAAAGAACAACCCAACAAAACAGGAAATATGTAGCAACTTCTGCTGCTGAGCAAAGAACTTAGGGTCACAACACTGCCTCAATTAAGAGCATAAGGCTACATATCTGTTCCCAAATTAAGGAACACAGCACCCAAACCAAACATGCTTCACAAGACGGCTTTTGAACAATATCCTATTGCAATAAATCACAAAAGCACAATAAGTCAAATTTTGAAGCCAAAAAAAATAAACCAAATAGAACTCAAAACATCCAAAACCCAATTCTCGGAGCCTTCTACTTGTGCCATACAGAATTTATGCGAAAATAATTGAAACATACGCGTTAATTCAAACACAACCCAACATCAAGCAGGATCCAAAACCGCAAGCTCCATCATTGCCACGCGCACAACACTTACAAGTATGCCAAAAATCCTTAAAATTCTAAAATGATTAAACCCCGAATACAGAAAGCATATGCACATGGAGAAGAGCAAGTAAGATGAGCGTAATAGAACTACCTCTGCTAGTTCTGGAGGCAAATCGAGAGAGAAGAGTTGGACTTCACAGGAGGGGACTGGATAACGAATGAAACCCTAGTGTCAGCTTCTCCTAATGTACCCTAGATTAAAGGGTAAATTTGACATTTAATACCTCTATGTCGGGGTCTTTTCGTCCAGGTAATTTTAATTTGTTCTCAGTGTACACTTTCAGCTAAAATTGCAAATAGTCCTACGATTTATGGTAATTTCATACTTGACTTCATATTCTATGAAATCTTAAAATTAGGCATATGTTCTATTAAAACTTACAAAAAAAGTTCAAAAATATTGCAAAAAAGACCCTTTTTGTGATATGTGGGGTCTTTTTGCAATATATTTGTTTTTGCAACTTTTAATAAAATATGAAATTAATAAAAAATTTGTATAAAATGTAGAGTTAAATATAAAATAATCCTAAAGTATGTGACTATTTTTTTAATTTTGCCTACACTTTCATACAAAATGCACACGAGGATGATTGATGTGGAGAAATGCAATTAGACCGGAAAGAAATGAAGATGGAAAAAGAATAATATTTATATAAACTATACTCTAGTATATGTATAGAAGCTATAAGCAATTTTTAAAACATACAATTTATTTTATTTTTTTTTTATTTTTGAAAATGGTATATTGGATAAATTTGATTCATCTACATAAAAAAAAATTAATTATTATAAGTCCTTTTTTTTATAAAAAAATACATCGACCCAACCAACAAATAAAGATTTGTATGATAGCTAACTTATGGTTTTGAGCTAAATAGCGAGCAATTACGCTAATGTTGTGATGGTAAGGTTTATTTATTTTTATTTTTTTAGAGGTGTAGTGCAAACGCAAGCCCCTTCTACCACAAATTATGACGTAGCCTTATCACTTGGACTGATTTTAAGCGGTCACCCCAATGAAGGTTGCCAACGTAAGCCATAGGCCTTCTTGATCACCCATCGATCCGTCTAGATAAATATTTTTGTGATTGGAATAAATGTGTCTTACCATACATGAAGTGCAATAAAATGTATTTATATTGCCAAATATGTCCACTTACCTGATCGACATGGCATCATTCCCAGCTAAGTGTAATCAGACGATCCACAACCCTGAGATGGGGTTATTTGGAACCGACCTAGCCCAAAGCCGATGGGCGCAGATCCTAGTGTGTTTTTTGCATTTTTCCTTAGTAGAGGGGCATTTATATTTTTTGTGTGAAATCATGATATACTTTTATCATTACTCCCCCACTTCTTCTTAGTATCAAGTTACTACACTAAGAGGAGTTGAACAATCGCATCATTTTCGCCCTCGATCAGTGATAACGTGGCCGCATCACATCTGTTGCTTTTTGGCACGTCTTTTCGTACTTCCTGCCTATAAATAGCAATGGCATTTTACTCATTCAACACATTACCTCCTCTCGCCTCTCTAATTCCTCTTTCTCAGTGCAATTTCAGCGGTCTTGATCTCGACCTCAAGATACCTTCTTCTCTTGCACTCAATTTTCCTATGGCTTCTAGTTCAGTTCAAGTTCTAACTCATGCTCTAGTTCCAACACTAACTCCTCGGGGTCGTCTACGATCTCACTACTTTCTAATCCTCACAACTTAGCTACGGGAACGTCTAGTGTATCTCAATCCCAGAATAATTTAGTAGATGTAGAAAAATTCATAAAAATTGTAGATCCCAATAATATTCCTCTTGAACAGAGATACCAGGACATGATGTATAGGAGTCCTCGGGCAGGAATCGTAAGTTATTTAAAATACCCATCCATAAACTCAAGGAAAATACTTTATGCCTAACAATTTTGAGGTTCTTATTCCGTGACCCTTTGATAGGATGCACCGGCCCTTTAAAGGCATCTGTTGTTGTATATTTAGATGTCAGTCTTCGCTTTCCTCTATCTCAATCCATCGATGTAACATCCATAAATTTTTGTATGTAATGGTGGGACTAATCGGTAAGTATTAAAGAAATTTAAATTTATTAAAAATAATCATTTATAAATTAAAATTTAAATATATTAAAATTATAGGGACTTGATTAGATTTATAAAGTTTTCTTGGATGAATTATATATATATATAAAGTTCGGAACCATATTGCAATTTAGTGAAAGTTCTGAAAAAAACAACAAAAAAGAAACAAAGAGAATAAAAAGGGAAGGAACACGTAGGTGCCACTAACCTTGCTAACAATGTAGGCAAGTGTGCATGGCCTCTTTTCAAAAATTATATGCATACATGTATATATATTATACATTATATATTATATATAGGTACGTAATCAATAAGTGGAATTCACAATTTCGTAAAACTGAGGGCAACTCGCACAGCAGGTAAGAGTTATTACTTTTAATTATTAATTAATTATGTATAATTATATTATTTAATTAGTATATTTATTAAATATAATTTGTACAATATAATTTAATATTTAATCAAAAAATTTGATGAGTTTGACTATTTATATATTAGTGACTGATTAAATATCTCATTAACTTTAAGAATGTTATAGTTGGGTACTTAAATTACTTGTTTTATTAGATTTACTCATTGCTATAATTGATCTACTTAATTTTAAGTCTATTAACCCAAAATTTAATTATATGTACAGGTGATTAATTAATTACTATAATAGTAAAGAATTGAAACTTATGTTTGAGAAGAAAATTATATTTAAAAAATATTATATTTATTAAAAAAATATGAGATTTTTTAGATAATTTAATTCATGAATGCTATTAAGAACCGTAGCTATAAAAATATCAGGGGTTTCATAAAATAAATTCTTATGAGTTAATATATATATATATATATATATATGAAAAGTTTGGAATATTTAGTTTATTTAGAAGAAAATGAACGAACATTTAAATCTCGATAGAAATGAAATATTAAAAAATTGATGAAAAATATACGAATATTATTTAATATAGATTAAGAATTTTTACAATATTCTCGATATATTGATTATACACATTATAACCTATTATAGGACGTGAAGATAAAGTAGTGGGTTCATCAGCTCCTTTTACTGACGTAATCGTTTTAGGATTTGAGGTACGTATAGTTAATTGGATTTATATATATGATATATATATATATATTCTTGTGTTGTATACATGATTGCGATGGCTATTTATCTGGTTACATTGTTATTATGTGGAGTTGTCATTATATGCTTATATGTGGTTATGGCGTGAGAAAAATGAATGAACGATCGTGCGATGCCATGCTATTTTATTGTGGGGTTGAAATTGAATGATGAGATTATGGATGGAATGTTGTAAATTGAGATAAAGAGATAGCTTAACTAACCTGATGTATATTCAATGGTTTATGATGATGTGATTGATGACGAGTTGTGTATTGTCATGATGATGTGATCGATGATGTGACATGTGATATGAGAAAAATGAATATACAACTAGGTATCATGCGACGATGGGTACCGGGGTATTTCGTATAGTAGGGAATATCCTGTGATGAGGACTACATACTGGGGTGGTATGGGGGTGTTCGTTTTTTCTGTGCTAATATTGCTACACACTTGGCCAGTGTGGGGATGTCACATACAATGGGTACCCTGTGCCTGCGATTATATAATATTGTTTGAGGTGATGAGAGCCGACAAAACCATTTAATATACTCCAACTAGGATAAATAGGGCCCTAATAAAATAAACTATAGTTATTTTGGAGTTGAGGCATGATTTTGGAGTTGGTTTTGCATGATTATCGATACTGGTTACTTCATGATTTCTTTTTTTGGTAATTGCATAACAAATATTGGTTGGTTGATTTCACCGCATGAAATTTATCTTACTGTGTATGTATATATATATATATCGGGTAATTAACTATACTTATTGAGTAGGCAACTCACCCTTCCCAAATATTTTTCAAGGAATAAGTCATAGTGACTTTTTGAATTGGATCATAAGCCGTGCCGCCAATCTTATTAGGTGGGTCAGCAGTGTCGTCTTGAATTGGGAGTTCCAACTGCATAATTACATATAGGGAAAAAAAAATTTTAGTACACTAACTTGGCTCTCGTTCAATTTTAATACACTAACTTTGGTAATTATCACATTTTATACATTATGTTGCAATTTTAATTCAATTAAGTCCAATTGACCGAAATTTGCTGACGTGGCCAATTTTTGCTTTCGTGTCCGGCGAAATAACCACGTTAGCACATGACGTGGCCGGCGGCTGACGTGGCGGGATGACTTGGATGTATTTTCTTCCATAAGGATGAATTTTAGTACACTAACTTTAGCATGATTTAATTTTAGTCCGATAACTTTGAATGATGTGAAATTTAAGTCCCCTGACATTGTGTCTAGAGGGTGTCACTGCTCATTTATATTTATATTATAAAAAAAGTTAAATATAAGTGTACCGCTGAAAACGGTACACTTATATATTTATGACTGATCGCTAGTTGCGAGCTGCACTCACGACCAGCCCTCAATTTTTTTTTAAATTTGTTAATTCTTTATAATTATTAGTTAAAGTTAAAATAATAATTATTAATACTTAATTAGATATAATCAATTAATAATAATTTGATAATTGTTAATATAGCTATTAAATTAATTAATTAGAGAATAATAAATTTAATAATATAGTTTTTAATATTAATTAATTATATATATTAATTATTGAAAATTTGATAATATAGTTGTTAATCATAATTTAAAAAATAGATAATTATATATTTTATAATTATTAATAATTTGATAATATATTTTTTAATTATTTATAATTATTAATAGAGTTGATATTATTATAGCCGAGATCTTTTCCTTTTCACACTTATCAGTTCAGTTGGATCATCTATTTTTTAAACTATGATTAACAATTATATTATCGAATTTTTAACAATTAATCTATATCAAATTAATTAATATTAATGACTTATTATCAAATTGATTAAAATTATCTTAATAATATTACATTCTGTACGAAAAAAATAAAAATATTATATCATTATTATAATTATTATTCTGTACTTAAATTTCACCTCATTCAAAGTTATTAGACTAAAATTAAACTATGCTAAAGTTAGTGTACTAAAATTCATCCTTATGAAAGAAAATACGTCCAAGTCATCCCGCCACGTCAGCCGCCTGCCACGTCATGTGCTGACGTGGTTAATTTCGTCGGACACGTCAGCAAAAATTGGCCACGTCAGCAAATTCCGGTCAATTGACCGGAAAATTGGAACAAAAACCCTCAATTGGACTTAATTGAAGCAAAATTGCAACATAATGTATAAAATGTGATAATTACCAAAGTTAGTGTACTAAAATTGAACGAGAGCCAAGTTAGTGTACTAAAAAAAGTTTTTTCCCTTACATATATATATATATATATATATATATATATATTAGACTTTTAGTGAGTTTGTATTTTAGGTTGTGTAATATCTGGAACCACACTTTTTCCCTTAACTTATAGTCGTAGATGCTAAAGTTGAGGATTAAATACAATATTTTGATGCCGTACGTCATTATGTGATGCTTATGTAATATATTGGTGAAAATAGAAACTATCTTATTAGGCTTAAAGGTTAATTTATTCTAAAATAAATTGCAATTATGGAGGGGTGTCACAGTAGAGCTCATTCTTAAAGGTCTAGATATCTGCCCTATGCAATTATCCCCCAATTATATTCGTCATATCCTTATGTTTATAATAATTAGGCGTCATCTCTATCTCGAACAAAGCTTTGAAAATGTTTTTGGTCCCTTTATTCTTTTACTGCTTCAAAGAAATCGAGCAATCGAGTGTTTTTTCTATCTCGACCTCTATCACGATCCTTAAAGTTCAACTATTCTCCATCCTTCATTGCTTTCATTTCCTTTTCATCAATGTATTTATGAGCCATTTGCATTAATTGCTCAATATCTTCTGAGGATCCCTAGCTAGAGTTGAAGCAAAGGATTTCTTTTTTTGACCGTGTATTAGGATACTTATCATCATATCCATTTGAAAATCCTACACCTCTAGTGTTTCATTTAAATCTACATATAAATCTTTTTAATGACTCATCATCTCTTTGTCGTGTTATAAACAAAGAGGTAGTTGATCTTTTCACTTTTGTCTTACTAGCAAAATGTAAAGTAAAGTTTTAATCAACTGCCCATAAGATTTCTATAGTTCTACTAGGTATACTAGTAATCACTCATGCGCCTTTCCTGTCAAAGTTGTCACAAATAATTTTTCATTAGTAGAATCAAATTGATCATACAAATTCATTACCAATTCGAAGGCTGCTACGTGCTCCTAAGGGTCCCGCGCCCCGCTACTAAGGGTCTAACCGGGTAGACCTTTTTTATTTTTTTAACAATATTTGAAAATTTTAATTGTTCCACAAACAAATAAAGAAAGAAAAAATGAAATTTCAAGTATCAATTACAACTAAAATTGTACAATCGCCTAACTTAATATTGAAGTCCAAAAAAAAAGAAAAAAGAAAGAAAGCTTCGCAAATACAGATAAGATTGTTCTAGGCAACCCAAACTAATCATAACAATCCGAACAATTCATATTAGTTATACCTTACTAACAACTTTTTCATGACTATCTTTCTCCTCGCCATGCATTGCGAGACAAATTTTTAAACCATCAATCGTTAAACAAATACCTAAAAATAAATAAATAAAAAAAATATTATTTTGTTAGTGTTTACTGAAATGAACTCTCATAGATTTGAAATCAGTCATAGAGCCGAGCAAATCCTAATTTTAGGAACCCCTACCAGTAAAGATCTTATATTTTGAATTCAAACTCGCCACATTCAGAATGGGTCTGAATCAGAATATGAGAAAAATCCTAATCTATTGCCGCCCGTGGACTTACATAAGTACGTACTTATCAATTACAAAAAAAAAAAAAAAAAAAAAGTTGCTATTGCACGCCAATCCCTCGCTAGTCGCTAGATTAGATGTCCAATTAAATTCAACACCTTAATTATGAACAAGACTAGGCTTTCTCGGGAAGCTATAAAAGATGCTGATTTCGTTTACCGAAAATAAGCGAAGTTTGTCGGCTAATTTCAGCACGACTCTGAGTTTGTTATTTTCATAATCATAAATTAGGCAAATTGTATTTAATTTCTTGAGATTAAATTTAATTATATGAAAATATTGATATAATTTATATCTAGGAGTATAATTATGGTTATAATTACAATCTTATTATTTATCTATAATTTTGTAAAGAACATGATGTGCTTGCGTAACTAGATCTAATGAGTGTCAATGTAATTTATTCTTATAAGTTATAATTATAAATAAACATGACAAAGACTTTTGATTATAATATGTATAGATATTATTAGGCAGAAAAGAGAATATTACTTTAAAAAGATCTATAGTAAATATGTCAATTAATTTCCAGAATAAAATAATTACTCGTCATTTTTTTAATTATAAATGATGAATAGATTATAGATAGTTAAGTATCAACCTTAGACATTGTCAAGCAATTATGCCATCCCCACCCAATTTCGGTGTATAGTGTTTGTCATTTTGCATAATGTTGTTGGCCCATTCGAGTCCAAATTTTAGACTAAGTAGGATAGCTTTTCTAAGTTCAGATTTGTGTACAAAATATTTATATTGTATTTGGGTTGACGGATCCAAATTGAATAATTTTAAATCTATAACAACAAATTTATCAAATTTATTATGATAAATTCATATAACAGAGAAATTTCAAATTTTAAATATTGAGTCATTTAAAATTTTATTTCAATCAAATCCTTTTATCAAAATGCAGCCTAAAATAATCATGCAACTACAAATTTTGCTGAGAACATGATGGAGTGAAAGCAATTAAAATGTAAAGAATAAAGAGAATACATCTCTAGTATTCTTGAGAATGCATGATTGAAAATAAAATAGTTAATTCTGTAATTACTCTGCAACTATTTAAGAGAAAAGAGTAAAAAAAAGGGGGAAAATAAATTCTTGACCGATTCCAATTAAATAATGGACACCGCAAAACTCCAAATATTGCATCATTTACGGTATCCACACCTTAGATACCTACAATGATTAATTCTCATTGTGCAAACAATTACCCCTAACTTCTTCTGTAACTAAGATAATTTAAATACTCTATTCACAATCCTGTTACCAGAATCTTTGCCATACAAGTCCAAAGTATTCCTTGCTATCCATCTCTATGTAATGCTGCCAGCTTTTGATTGTTCACTGTTGCTTTCTTAACTTTTCTACAAGTTTGGCTCATCATAAAATGACATCTATTTATACAAAAAAATTGCATCGATATTCTCTTAAATTATATCTAATTACATAAATATTTCTCTTTTTTTTTTTTTTTTGTAGAATTACAAGTACACTCTTATAAAGAGGATATCGATATAATTTAACTCAGGAAGTATATATATTTGTGAAACTTCACACTGAAGATGTATTTATAATTTTGTAAAAGATAGAGAATATTGTGTAGATAGGGAATACTGGATCACATCTTTTAGTACCATAGGGTCCTAAGATCCATTGATTAGTATACTCGCAAAATCCAACAAATACATCTGATGTTAATCAGACCCTCATAAATTTAGATTGAGAATTATACAGTGGCATTACTAAAATCCTCATTCCACATTGATCTAAGCAATTTCAGCAGCATTCTTGCCTTAGTTTTGGTCCTACCATTGCACTGGCTCTGAAGCAGCAGCAAAAGTTGAGTCAAGATTCCATCAACAATGGCCTTCTCCCTTGCACTTTTTGAATCTGAACATACCAAAAGTAGGGAATTTACGGCACTTTCACTGCCTTGATGGTCTGATACTCTGAACACCATTCTCACAATTGCCTTAACACCACAAGGGTGATTGATGATCGCGTCTTTCGCAGTCGGAACAGATAGAATGTTCTCAATTGTGGACATTGCCATTGGTGCTAAGCTTCTCTTGTGGATTTCGGCAGTTGATAGGTAGTCTATAAGCCCTTCTACTGCACCTTGTCTTGCTAGATTTTCGCGGCTACGTTCCATCAACGATAGTGCAGATACCGCTCTGATCCCAGCCTCGGATTCGTGCTGAACTAGATGGACTATTTCCTGCACAAGTTCGACAGACGTACCGAGCCTTTCGCAGAGGTCCCGAGTATCTTGAACTGATGAAATTGCCTCCACCACAAGGCATAAGCTTTTCTTGATGGACATGCTCCCTTGTTCAAACAGAGAAACAAACACTGCTTGTTTAGACTCTTGTTTCAGTATGTTGAGAGTCCTTATGTCACTAAAGGGCATCAACTTTAAAGCACAGAAAAGCGCTTTCTCGGCCAATCTCAAACTCTGATGCAAATTCAAGACTTGTGTGTTTCTGAAAACTAGTTCCAAGAGTAGTCCAAAGAAGTCCAATTTGATCAAGCAAGAGTTCCTGAGGGGCAGCTCTAGGGACAAGGAATGGACCTTTTCTAGTATTTGAATCTTGGTTTCCAATGTGGATTCATCTGACTCAATAATTTGCTTCATCGTGGCGATACAATCATCGTTTTCGGTCAACTCAAAGCAATCATGGGTAGTGAATTGCAGCCACTCGTCGATCAAATGGCGCAGTGTGCGGTTAGGCACCATCGACCGGTCTTGCAGCTTCTGCATTGTGACGGGGCACGTCAAATTCCCAGCAGCCAGCCATTTTTCTATGCAGGATCTGTCGTAAGTCTGGCCTGTTGAAAGAGTGACTGGATCTTTGAACAAGTCTAGACTTATGGGGCACCTGAATAACGGCGGGACCATCATTTCTGCATCATCCATGAACAATCACAGAAGAAAATAAGCTTAAATTTGCTAGAAATCATTCATTGAGCTTCAAAAGTGCTGAAGAAACATTTGAGATTTGAGGAACATTTGTACCAAGAAAAAGGAGGAAAAGGCAAAGGTAGGTAGAAAGAAAGAGTGGGAATTGGATGAACAAGTGTTGAGTAGCAGTGGATAGTGGGTGAAAGGTGGGGTGGGGGGAGGGCTACTTAGTTTGTAAATTTGCAGTTTAATACTGACAGGAACACATGGGAGAGAGAAATAATTGGAGAGGAGGAGATATGTGAGTAGGGATGGGGGGTGGGGTGGGGTGGTATGAGAAATGAGAAGTGATAAGAAAACACCAAACATAACAACACAAGAAATGACCAGAATTGGGGTCTTATCGCTGCTTGAGAGTGTAGGGATTGAAACAAATGATATAGAATAATAACAAGAGGGCCTACTTTTGCTTTGCAGCAGCATTTACCAGTCAAACTGACCTACCAAAGAAAACTAGTTGTTATTGGCTTTGAAGTTTGAATGCACCAAACACCAGTCGAATCATTGAATTTGGGTCCAAGACCAAGAGCAATATCTTGGGTTTTATGTTAAGATAATAAATATTAAATATTTTTTTTTACAGTTTAAGTTTTTCAATTAAATGATTGTTTAATATGATGTTAGAGTCGGACTCGATAAGAGATCATTGAGTTTGAATTGACATCTATTTATAAAAGAAAAATTTCACGTGGTCCTCTTTATAATAATTTAAACTTTTAAATTATGTGGTTATTTGATATATCCCATACCCTTAACCATGTGGAGGTCGAATAAAATTTAGTATATACTTCATCGAGGATGGTTTAATGTATCTCTTTTATATCTATAGAAGGCATGGCAAAGTATTATTCTTTTTCAAAATAGTGATGGGGAGTTAGTAGTGCAATCTATCTTATGTATGTGTATATGTGTAATATTTTATATAGGTAATTGTTTAAGTTTTATTTATCCTGTTGAACTACTTAATGTAACACTCGTTCCCTTAATCTAATTATTGGGATAAAAACACCGCTCATGCATGTCATTTATGTTTATATGTTCCTAATATATTTTAAATATTCCACATATTAAGTTAACATCAAGTTATATTTTAACTAGAAGAACAAATATTCTTAACTAAAAGTAGAAAGATTAATCAATAACTTGAAGAATATAGATTAAATTAAAGTAACAAATTTGTATATACACACAAAAAATTGTAATCACAAAACATTATTTGGTTCAATTGAACTTAAAAAACAAGTTATTACCTAACTAACTAAACGAGATTTGGCTTTAAAAAAAATGGATAGACGTATTCGATTAACTTGGATAAAGAAAAGTTACAAAATACAAAATGTTGGACACCTTTTCTAAAATATGAAAAAATATATTTCTGTTCCAATTTTTTGAAAAGATAGAGCAAATGAGTGAATTGCGAGTGTTATTTCTCGTTTTTCGTGTACAAAAAGAGATTGATATTGAAATAAAGCTCTAAGTACGAAATTGCAATGTTGCTTTCGACTAAAGTGATTGTATGAAGGTGAAAGTTGTAGTATGTAAGCTCCAGTTGTCTTCTCTCGTTGGGGGAACTCTCAATTTATAGGCAACTATTAGTCAGTTGAATCCACAGATTTGATGGAGGATTCTCTTGAATTGGATGAAAAATTATCTCAAGGTAATTGGATAAGATTGACCCTACGGGTTCGGTGAAAGGTCTTTAGCATGTTGGATACCCGCGATGGGCTGCTGAACCTTATATGATTCTTTGACGTGTGCTTCCAAAGATCCTACATGGATGTCACCTAGATCACCCGTGGACGTCATGTAATATGAATTTTGACTTTGGCTTGGGGATTAATTCCAAGTCCCTAGACTTCTTTGTGGGCTTGTGAGGCGCTTTTGGATTTGGGTTTCCTCAAATTTTGACGGTTAAGCTTCTTTTGACCAATTTATTTTTTGAGGGCGCTTTCATTTGGGCTCCTTTTTCTTTCTGGACCACTTAAGCTTCTTTGGGTATATCGAAAGAGGCGTAATTATTCATCTTTATTTGATCGTGCAAAAAGTTGCTCGTTTAAGTAAATTCAATTTGGAATCTTTAGGTCTAACTTTTCACAAGTCTTGAACTGAGTACTTGCAAATAACACGTTAGCACCATGACGACTAAGTTAGTAAACAAGATAGAAATAATAATAGAAATGAAAAGACGTGGTTACCGTTGGAGGGACTTATCCCCTATAGTAGGACTCCTCCTTTGGATAAGGCCTCCTGCTTTCCCCTAGGGCGATTGAGACTTGGGATGCGTTAAGCAATCTCACTTTCTTTCTCCTATGTTGGACTTCTTCTTGGACCTTATATTTTTTGGGATGGCCTGTATTATTACCCCTTAACTGGGTTTCATGATTTTGACAAAAAAAAAAAAAAAAAAAAAAAGGAAGTTCATAATTATTTGCTAAGGAAAAACATGAAGGGAAATGTGAAGACAACAATGTTGCGTTAGGAAGAAGAGCAGGTGCTCGCTTATCCTCTTGATTCCCATGTTTGTAAATGTGCGGACTGTGATTTGCTTCTCAATTTGCAATAAGTTTGTCGTTGATGTGTCCTTCCTCTCAACACTGCACTATCTTCAGATTCCTCTTCCCAGTTACCCCCCTGTAATCATGCATTAATTTTCTTCTGTAAAAATAATCATACCTAGCCACACAAAAAATAATATACATATCTTTCTTTTTTTTCGTCTCCGACGTAAATCCTTCTTTTGCTGACGATGTTCTTCGCGCGGATTCTACAAGTTTTGATTCTTTTTTAAATTGCTCCATTTTAGAAAATACGGGGAGGTAACTTGATTCATTTAAAAAAATATAGGGAGTTAAATTGTTATTTTATTTTTCATAGGGATTTTTACTCATTTGCAATATCATAAAGGGATCGCTTGTATTTTTCAATTAGTTTCTAAACATCTGCTATTTGTTTGATGTGGATCTATGGTTGGAGTTTTATAGGATATATAAGAATCAATGGTTTCGAAATTATTCATATTTATTTAATATTATTAATAATTATAATTAATATATACATATAAGGGTTCTGTTTTGAGATCAAAATCAATGACCGCGTGTTAACTGAAATTACTTAAGTTCAAATTTAACACATATCAATGTGCTTATGTATTCATGCTATAAAATGAAATTTAATTAAGATGCAACGGTAATTGACGGATGATATATAGCCCGTATATATTGTTGCGTAATCACTGAAAATTTCAATCTAGATTGCAGTACCATCATGGCCATTGATGTCCACCTCGGCTACAACCAACAAGACTCCCTGGTAATGAATTGCGTTTAATTGGAGCATGGTGCGTTTTGCTCTAACACATTTGGAGTCACAAGGCTGAATTGAAAATTCAAAAGTAGCCGTGAAAAAGCTAAAAGTCGATGACTTGGTTAGATTTGGAAAATACAAAGCAAGATTGGATATGTTGGCGGCCTTAATGATAATGGCTTTGATTGTACTGGTAATTGGTGCAAACCTCCAAACTGATCTCATAGTCATTGGAAGCATGCTGCATCAAATCGAGCATCAAGCTCAAGCACATAGAGAGGGGTATGGTCAAGAAGGTTGTGCTTTCCGCTAATGTCGTTGGCGTAACTACACAACATCTGTCCATACTTCGGTTCCCTGAATAGCTAGTGAAAAAGAAAAAAATAGAACTACGTTTAAGGGAAAATTGCAATTTACATTCCTGTGGTATTACAAATGAGTAATTTACTTCCTATGAAAAATAAAATAGCAATTTACCTCCTTATGTTTTTTAAAATGAAGTAATTTACCTCCTTAGATAGGGAGGTAAATTGCTTCATTTTAAAAAATTGAGGAATGTAAATCGCTGCTTCTTTTTCATAGAGGGATGATTTACTTATTTATATTATTACAAAGGGATAAATTGCATTAAACCCCTACGTTTTTAATATATACGCACATTGATTCAACTATTTTTGCTAGCTTCTGGACATTAACAGAAAAATGCAATTTTTGGTGGTTAAACGGAAATCGCTATTGTACTTGTTTTTTAGGCGCACTCCTTCTGCAACTGTTGTTTGTTTGTTTTTTTTTTCTTTGAAGTGAAAGCGATAAAATATTATTAAATATTAAACAAATCTGTCACAATCCGTCCTATCGAATATCAATATCTGAATAAAGACAATTACAACAACTATAATCTGATCATTAGTCTAAACAATTACACCTACATCCAAACAACACCTACTGATTACAATAGAAAGACATTCACCTACTAGAATAACATCCCACGCATTCAATGGGATTCGAGGTCATGAGACCTCAATTTCGCCAACTGAACTAGGCGTCAGTGGCCTGTTGTTTGTTTGTTAACAACAAGATAATTTTCAGATTTAAAATTTTTTAACAATAAAATAAAATGCTGTTCATGTATTTACATATATGTATCTTAATTTTCAAACAGTTGTTTTGTTTGTTGCAGATCTGCAGTTGGAATTTCGTATTGCATATGGCAGGATATATACAAATCAATAGTTTGTAAGATATTCACATTTATTTAATATTTTTTAGTTATTATTAACTAATATATAAATAAAGGTTCTGATTTAGGATGAAAGGTAATGGGTAAGGGTGGGTGTGGTTGTTCGAATCCCAACCTGATTTGAGGTTCAGGTAGATAGAGTCGGATATATTTTATAATGTTTGAATTTCTGATTACTTGAACTTGATTAAAATTAGATTAGATTGGATCGATTATTGGGTAGAGGAAAATACTTGAATCGAGTTAATTGGGTACCCATTTATATTTAAATAATAAAAAATAAAAAAAATTAAAAGAAAAAGAGAATTATTTATTGTTATTAGTAAAGTAATAAAAATAATGATGTATCGGTTGGTTGATCTACTTATAAGTTATTAATATTACAATTTGAATTATTTTATTATTAATTTGAATTAATTGTAATGTTATATTATTTTTTAAGATTAATTAGTTGATATCATAATTTGATATTAAAATTTTATATAATATTTTTTAAAAATAAAGTGACATCATGCATACAAATTATAACTTATAAGTATAAGATCATAAAAGAAAAATACGGAAGGACCAAATCTGATGAAATTATTAAAGTTAAGAGACCAAATCTAATGAGTAGGATACATGAGGGACCAACTAATGGATAAGTGACATAATTTTGGGAACAAAAATGATATTTACCCTTTATATTACAGATTACATGATCTATTTCTAATTTACAAATGAAAGTGCTTTGACTTTGGATGCCGAATAGATAAAAAGGCTGGCCGCTGCCGGCAATTTCAAATTACTTCCACTCATATCTATTTTGTTCAATGAGTTTGAGTCCAGTCCATCGTGCTCAAGATTACTTCAGTCCCGTCATCTGCGCTTTTCCTCTGCATCAATCGCCTCTCATTTCTTCAATTTTCCATTATTTAATGCTCAAACGCGTCGTCGGTGCACGCACATGCACACGCATCACTGTGTGTGAGCTACAATTCCAGTGGACCACACCATTCTTGTCTTGTGGTTTACTCTTCCTCTCCATTTTTTCCTTCTCTTTGGTAAAATACCCAAGAGCAATTGCTATATGTTGCTGTAATAAACCATGAAATTACAGGCAAAAGAACTGGAAAAATGAAAAGAAAGTCACTTTCCTGGGACCCCATTTCCTCACCATTTCCAATCATTAAAATATACATAAACAAATAAAGAAAAGAAAACCCACAAGGTTCTGCTTTATCCCACGGGTATATATACATATACAGATGCACAAATCTACTACTTCACTCAGAACTTCTTTCTTGGGAGCAAGCCCAGTACCTCCTACACACCGACACTGCGTTTCTTGCACAGAAGATGCGCTAATGAGGGAAGTTCCTTTGCTTTTATCAGATCTGTGTTGAGAATATAAGAGAGGTACTTAAAACCCCAGCTCCGAGCTGGTTCTTTTTTGGTTATATATATATTTGTCTTGAAATCTTGAATTGTTCTTGCTACTTGAGTTGCGCTCTGTGATTTGATTTGATTTGATTGGATCTTGTTCTCTGTGTTTATGTTTCTGGCTTTTGTTTCTTAATGATGATAATTGCTTTCTTGAATTGTCATTGCTAATTGTGATGTATGTCGTAGATCTGGGTTTTTAAGTTTGCTTTTCGGTTTACTAAGATTTGTTTGGTCTGCATGAATTCAAGAAAGTAAGAGTTTGCTTGTCGGATCTTTGAAATGAGTAAGATCACAAGAAGATTACAAGTGAATGTTGTCTGATCGGGAACAAATTTATATTTTGGGTAATGTTTTAAATCCGGTATGTGTTTTCTTCATTGGATCTAATGATTAAGTGATTTTGGTTACTTATTTCTCATTTTGTATCTAATTTGGCCCAACTAATGCTGATTTCCTTTGCTGCTTACTGCTTTTATGAGATCATACTTACCAGTTAATTGGTAACGACTTAAGTTCTAAAATTATGATATCTATCGTCCGACAATAGGTCCCACTGTTAGATATTTCAACTTGGGTCCTTGCTTGTACCTTACTGGATCAAAATTTCATTTTGCAGTGATTAAATGAGTTGGTTAAGTCGGTGGTTAGATTTGATTTACAATTTTCTTACATTGCAGGTATAACAATAAGTAGCATCAAGACTGATTGATAATACGATTCGGAAGCTATGGCTTTAGGAAAGTATTCTAGAGCTGATGGTAGGAGATCATCATCGGGCTACTGTTCGACAGTGTCTATTGTAGTTGTCGTAGCCCTTTGCGTAGTTGGGGTGTGGATGATGACATCGTCATCTACGGTCCCAGCTCAGAACTCAGATGTTTCACAGGAGAACAACAATGAGGTGAAGGCACATGTTGCTGAGAGCAATGATCAAAATAACAATGATTCCAACAATGAGGGAAACAATGGTGCGGTCGATGATAATCGTTCGAGTGAAGAGGGGAACGTGAAGCAGTTTGAGGATAACCCAGGTGACTTGCCTGAGGATGCCACCAAAGGGGACAATAATGCGACTCCAAATCAGGAGGAAAAGAATGATAAGTCAGAAGATGCGGAAAAGATCACTGAGGACAAAGAGGAAGAGAAATCGGAGGAGAAGTCTGAGGATGAAAAGAAAGAAGACGGGGAAGAAAGAAAGGAAGATACAACAACAAATGAGTCAGAAAATGGAGATGAAAAGAAAGAAGATGAGGATTCTACGGTGGTGAAGAATGACTCTGAATCTGGAGAGACCAATGTAAATAATTCTGATGACAATGAGAAAACATCTGAAGAAAGTTCAGGTGAAAAAGACGGGGAGAAGGAAGAAGGTAAAATAGGGGAGAACAAGAAAGATGAGGAATCAGATCAAGGTTCCACTGAGAAAAAGGAAAATTCCAGTGAGGTATTTCCTTCTGGGGCTCAATCGGAGCTTTTAAATGAATCAACAACCCAAGATGGAGCATTTTCAACTCAGGCAACGGAGTCGAAGAAAGAGAAAGAAGCCCAAAAATCTTCCATAGGAGAGAATCAAAATGGCAATGGTTGGAAACTGTGCAACACCACTGCTGGGCCCGATTACATTCCATGTCTTGATAATTTGGCGGCAATAAGGAAACTTTCATCAACTAAACACTACGAACATAGAGAGAGGCACTGTCCAGAAAATCCTCCTACATGCCTTGTTCCGCTACCCGAAGGATATCAACGCTCAATAGAGTGGCCTACAAGTCGGGAAAAGGTTTAATATATTAAATAAGACTGTGCTTTAGCATCATTTTTCATGTCCTTTCTCTCTTACATCGACTTCATTACTTTGTTTGACAGATTTGGTATCACAATGTTCCCCACACGAAGCTTGCAGCAGTTAAAGGACACCAAAATTGGGTTAAAGTTAGTGGTGAATACCTTATCTTCCCTGGTGGTGGCACCCAATTTAAGAATGGTGCTCTTCATTACATTGACACCATACAACAGGTAGAATTTGGACATGCCTGGTTACAGTAAACACATGTATACATGCATCTGTCCCTTGTAGCTAATCTAGTGCACACAAATGAATTAACCAGTAGACTCGTGTTTAATACTTTGTGCTGCAAGCACAGTCATAAAATATCTGATATTCAGGTCTGAAATTTAATTTAATAATTGTCATACTTTTGGATGCTTCATTTTGTGTATCTTGTCTCTGTTGCTAGGATTTGTTAAGGTTGCCTACTTTGGTGTATAGCTAGCGTGTCTATGTATGTGACTGAAATTAATTGAATTGTATTCCTCTTCATATATTATTTCCAACTATGCAAGTACTTTATATTTCTGTGCAAAGCTGTCGAAAAACATTGTAGACTTGCCATGATAGATGAGTTACTACTCAGGAATTAAATGTTTTTGACTTGTATTCTTATTCAGTCTGTGCCTGAAATCGCCTGGGGAAAACGCAGCCGAGTTGTTCTGGATGTTGGCTGTGGGGTTGCTAGCTTTGGGGGCTTTCTCTTTGAAAGAGATGTACTGACCATGTCATTGGCTCCAAAAGATGAACATGAAGCTCAGGTTCAATTTGCACTTGAAAGAGGAATCCCAGCTATATCTGCTGTTATGGGTACTAAGAGACTTCCATATCCTGGGAGAGTTTTTGATATTGTACATTGTGCACGTTGTAGGGTGCCTTGGCATGCTGAAGGTAATTTATGTCCTGCTGCTTTATTTAGGAAGATGAACATGAAGTGTTTGATTGAGAAATCTTCAAGAGAATCATTCTTTTGGAAAATGAAGGAGTTATATTCTTGAACTGTAAATACATATAAGAGTTTTGTGAACTCTGACTTTCTTTTTCCTTTTCTTTTCTCTGATATACTACACCGTAAACTTCATTGGGTGCTCATTGTCACGTTACAATATTTAGGTGGTAAACTACTCTTGGAGCTGAACCGTCTACTAAGACCTGGTGGTTTCTTTGTTTGGTCTGCGACTCCTATTTACCAGAAACTTCCAGAGGATGTTGAGATCTGGGAAGGTACATCCTATATATATCCTCTCTCCACCCCCCTCCTCAAGCTAATAAGGTCCACAGGCTGTAACAATTTTTTCATTTTCCTGATAATGTTAACAGCCATGAAGAAACTGACACAAGCAATGTGCTGGGAAGTTGTTTCTATTACCAAGGATGAACTCAATGGTGTAGGAATTGCTGTATATCGCAAGCCTACTTCAAATGAGTGCTATGAACAAAGGTCACAAAATGATCCTCCACTCTGCCAAGACTCTGATGATCCCAATGCTGCCTGGTATGCTTTTCTTTATTAGATACTGCAACCAACTGTTTTGAGAAGATTGCTAGAAAACAGAAAGTAGTGGGTTTCATGTGGAAAATTCTGCACAAAGTAGAAAATTTTGACTTATAGTTTATCTTGATATGTGTAGGAATGTGCCTTTACAAGCTTGTATGCACAAAGTGCCCATTGCTTCAACAGAACGTGGGTCTCAATGGCCAGAGCAGTGGCCTGCTCGGGTGGACAAAGTACCTTACTGGTTGTTGAGTTCCGAGGTTGGAGTTTATGGAAAACCAGCTCCAGAAGATTTTGCTGCAGACTATGCACACTGGAAACGTGTTGTAAAGAAGTCATATCTAAATGGACTGGGAATAAACTGGTCGACGGTGAGGAATGTCATGGACATGCGAGCTGTGTATGGAGGGTAAGCAACAAAGTGAAAACAGAATTTATTTTCTCCACAACAACAATCCTCCCTCTCTACTGAACTTCTTTAACCAGCAAATGACAATATATCCATCCAATTAAATTTGAGTTTGGTATGAAATCATTTTTTTGTCGAACATTTTCTTTTCAAAATCAACATATTGCCTGGTGTCCTATCAGTTTCTGAAAGTAGATACTACTTTATTAACTTCACTTCAGATAAACTATAGATATTGAATTTTTTTTCTTACAAGTTCTTTTCTTAAACTCTTCTAACAAACGTAAACTCATTGGTATCTGCATTTGCCATTTTCTTGGTACTATTCTGTAGGAAAATTCTATATTTTCTGACCTATCAGGTGCTATTTGACTACACTAATTGATGGCTCGACTTCTGCAGATTCGCCGCTGCTCTGAGAGAAATGAATTTGTGGGTTATGAATGTTGTACCTATAGATGCTCCTGATACACTACCCATAATCTATGAGCGAGGTCTCTTTGGAATTTATCATGATTGGTGTGAGTCCTTCAGTACTTACCCAAGGACATATGATCTTCTCCACGCTGATCATTTATTCTCGAAGACTAAAAGCAAGTGAGTAGTGAGATTCCATTGATTAGTTAGCAATCCTTATTCTCTGTTCTCCTCGTTTCTGATCACTTTGGATCCAACAGGTGTAACTTCAAGGCTGTAGTCTCAGAGGTTGATCGAATTTTGAGACCCGAAGGAAAGATCATTGTCCGGGACACTGTTGAGACAATTGGGGAACTTGAGAACTTGTTCAAATCATTGAAATGGGAGATCCGCATGACCTACTCCAAGGACAAGGAAGGATTATTGTACGCCCAGAAAACCATGTGGCGTCCTAACGAGGAAGAGATAGTTACATATGCCATTGCTTAAAGCATCACAAGATACACACTCGATTCTTAAGGCTTGCATTCCTACTATGGAAAATAGGTATTCTTTTGTATTCATGCTAATTTGAAAGCGTGGGGACGATTTATTTTTCTGCAGGCTACAGTATCTGTCTCAGCCAATTACTATTTTCTCAAATCTTGTTCAGTAGTTTTCCCAAAGTTTTTACATTGTAATCTTGTATCATTAGTTGTGACGCAAAGTGTAAAGCCCATTGGTTGAAAACACTGCATAAATCAGTTTATGGAAATTTTGAAACTGTGAAATAGGTTGTCTTGAGATGAATTTATGTTTGGAGAATGAGTTGAGGATGTGATTTGATGGCTTACCTGTTAGATAATACTCTTGTTTTTGGTTAAAATGCTGCAGAGGAACCTACTTTGTAGGATGCAGCTTTCTGGAATTGCTGGCTAAATTATCTTATTACTATGATTGCTAACTTGAACTGTATTATCACGAGGGTCGACGAAATTATACTTTTAGTTCTATAGTACAGGGGTTTAACATTTTTAGTCAGCTGTTTTATGATATTTTCAAAATGGGAAAACTCTGACAGATTTTAGCATTTGATACCCCTCTCTATAGGGGTGTTCTAAACTTTTAATTTGTGTGAATGACACCTCAATTTTTATAAAATATTGACCAAACCTCTGATTCCATTTGTGGTGATATATACAACTAGAGATTTTGAAATACTTTGGATTGTGTGCAATTTGCATCCTAAACCTTTGAAAATAGTGAGAGTAACCATCTATACTAGTTGAAATATGATATTTTATTATAAAGTTCTTATTTTGATTGAATAAAACAAAATATTCACTAAAATTATTGTCCTCTTTTCTTAATATATGGACATTTTAACCAATTGGATCTTTAAATAATTATAAATTATTTTTATAGTTGTTTTAAGTTTATGTATGTGAGATAATAACGTTAATTTTTATGGTTTTCCGCCAATCATTGTTATGATAACTAATGCAATACATGTAAATTAGATTATCTGTTGCTCCACTTAGGAATAAATGAGAGATATGATCATGATAAAAAAATAAAATAAAATAATTCTTTATATATATCAAAGATTCAAAACAATAATACATATCTTAACCACATCAAATTCACTAGATGAGTAAACATATACTTATACATCATAACCAATTATTAGAGGGTGATTCTAAAAGCAAATCTTCATTACCTAACATACATAAAACTAAAAGGACATTATAAGAAAATAGTTTATTACTGTAAAATAACTAAAATATTAAGAAACAAATTAAGTGGCACATGACAATATTTTGGTGAAATATTTCATCATTTCCAACAAAATTAAAGATTCAATGATGAAGTATCATATATATTTTAAATAGCTTAGGTGGTTAGAATCATATATTTTTTAAGTTCAGAGCGCAACCTACACATAATTTAAACTATTTTGGAATTTTCGGCAAAATACTCACAAAAAGAAAAAAAATAAAAAAAAATCAGGGGGTTTCATGGAATATTTAACAAAAATTGGAATATCGTCCAAACAAATTGAAAGCATGGGGAGCAAAGTGCATTACCCCCTCATAGGTTCAGGGAGTATTCGAATTTAGTTTTGAACATTTCATTTGGTCATATATTTTTTTTTTTGGCAAATTTAGTTTTGTGCTATGGTGCGAACGAGTTATAATTACATGACAGAAAATGAGATCTATTCCAGTGTGAAGGGGATCAAAATTGTCAACGCAGAATTAAATTTGCCAAACAAGAACCAAATGTGAGATGTTCAGAATTAAATTCTTAAAAAAATAACTAAATGTGTATGTGAAATAAGTTATAGGACCAAAACTACTACATAACGACTTATAGTTATATGATAAAAAATGTAATTTTATCTAAAAAAATATTACACTATGTAATTTTTTTTCCTGAGAAAGGGACTAAAGTGTGTGCATATGTAACATAGTCTATATGTTTATACTTTGATATATTGGTAGTACAAAGTTTTGTAATAGTAAAGAGATAGTTTTTATGAGTTAATGATATTAGTTGAAAGGTAAAAATACCCTTTCCGCCATGGGAGCGAGTCCTGAGGACTAATTGTCAGTATCCAACAAGCCTTCGCCGTTCCTGTTTATGTGCCGATTGTTATGCTTCTTTTGCCATATAACTAATCCCATGTAAGAAACACAAAATTAATTATCCAAAAAAGAAAAATCACTACCATCCTCGCAAACATGAAAAGAGAGAGGGACAATGAAGATCATGACGGACCTCAAATTGGCCAAAATACCACCTTTAGAATCAACATAGAAAGTCCCAACAACACAACCAACATCAACAATCACAACAATACCGTCTCTGCTTCTCATTCTACCAATACCAACGTTGCAAATTCCAATGCCAATGCCGTTAGGGGCACCAGCACGACGACCAACAACAACAATAACAATAATAAAGAACAAGATCGGTTTCTCCCGATAGCCAATGTGGGTCGGATCATGAAAAAGGTTATTCCGGGGAATGGCAAAATCTCCAAGGATGCGAAAGAGACCGTTCAAGAATGTGTGTCGGAGTTCATTAGCTTTGTGACGGGAGAAGCGTCGGAGAAATGCCAACGTGAGAAGAGGAAGACAATCAATGGAGATGATATTCTTTGGGCCATTATGACTCTTGGCTTTGAAGATTATGTAAATCCACTTAAACTTTATCTTACCAAGTATAGAGAGATAGAAGGAGAGAAGCTTAACGTTCCAAAACAACAGCGTCCGGAACAACATGAGCAGAATTCGAAGCCAGACATGGCGTATAATAGTGTATATTCTTCGACAAATATGATGTCTCAGCCGTCATTCGTGTCAGGTGATCCGCCATTTCCATTGCCTTTCCCTCAAACTTCAATCCCGACAATTTTGCCTCAACAGAACCATTTCGATGGGAATTGGTAAAAGAAGGAACAATTTTTTTGTTAATGTTTTGATATGAGATCATGTAATATAGCGCAGAAAACAAGTTTCATTACCATGTTAGTATAGATGGGAATATATACAAGATTAATTCACACCATGTATGGTGTTACGCACAATCCCTTTACCCTTTCTCAAAATGTTTTTTTTTTCTTCGTGTAAATAAAAATCTCAGGGACATAAAATTTCGATTCGTGTTTTGATCACAAGGTGGCCATTTTAGCACAGCTGGTAGAAGGTTTATTCCCGTGTTTATTAAGGGTTTGGGTTCTCCTGGTATAGAATGAATTATCCAGCTTCAAGTTTGAACAATTTGGCGTCTTCTCTTGTTTGTACACAGGAAAACTATTGCTCCAAACAGTAAATCTCATCCTGATTGGCCTCCTTTGTCATCTATTCAAAATAATGTTAATATAATGAACTAAATAAAGTTATTTTTCATTGATGACAGACGTATAACGTCATATGGAAGCCCACGAGGCATGATTGGTATGATTAGAACCCTTGGTTACGATAATACAAGAATTTGTTCTTTAACTTGAAGAGACGCAATAGCCTTGTATATGGGGCGGTTGTATCTTGGTCTTGGCTGACGTGACCGCGTATATACGTGGTTATCAAAACCCTTGTTTTAGTGCAGTTAGAATATACATGAAGGCAAGTGTGCTTTAAGATAGGATCCATCGTCCATCATGAGATGATGGTGATCGCATATGTTCTCTAAGTTGTTTTCTCCGGAAGTTCGTAACCATGACTGTCGATCAAATAGGAATAGAATTTCCTATGTTGATTAAGGAGAAACTCAAGTAAAGTATATACATACATACACATCAAATCCGGGATGGGAACCTATTGGTAATACTATGCCCTAAACATTGATTGGGGGTATCTTGATGGAAGGATCGTACCTTTATGGTACTCGCGAGCTTACAGGTTCACACCACTTTCACATATTCTCTAGCGTCATAGACCGTTGCTAGACGACCACCTATAGTAACGGGTACTCCTTGATTAACGAGTTAATCAAGAATGATCAATTTAAATATGACCTAAATTAATCTAGTGCAAATTGGTTGCCAAATTAAATTGTATAGTGACACAAGTCCAAATCTAGTTGAAGATGAATTTAAAGGGTTACGCACAAACACCTATTAAAATTAATTTTAGAAGAGGATGATTAATTTAAAGTGTTTAAATAAATCTTAAAACAAATAATTTGATTATTTATTTGAAAAACCCTTGTGACGGGAAGCCCAATGATTTAAGTAATGAGATTAATAAAGTCAGGTTAGACTCAATTAATTAGTAGGATTAATTTAATTGATTTGGACTTAATTAATTTAATGAGATTAATTAATTGGATCTTGAGCTGAATTGTTTAATGTGATTAAATAATTGAGTTGGGTTTCAAAATTAATTAGATTAGTTAGACTAGGCTTTAAAAGATGATGGACTTGATAATAATTAATTTGATTAATTGAAATTCAAGCCCAACCCTTTTAGAACCTAGGCCTAGCCCACTTTTGATCAAGTCCATATGGAAAGAGAGTTGAAGGAATGAAAATGTTTACACGAAAATCTATTTCATTTGGAGGGGAAATAATAACTTCGTGCCGTAACTTATGGTTATTCTCCTTTTAGTTTCATTAGTTACGGGATCACATATTTGGTCCCAAAATTTTTAAAAAGTAGTATTTTTTAATCCTATAACACATTTTTATAGACATTTTAATGAAAAATGCCACGTGTTTAGCACATAGTCGTTAGGACCTCTACAATTTTGATCTCATTAGTTACAAAATTATCACTTTTAGTCTCATAATTTTAAAAAAGTATCACTTTTAGTTACATGAACTTAACAACCACATGATTGTTTTCATTAAATATCTAATGAAAATGTGTTATGAATAAAAAAATATTATCTTCTAAAATTAAGAGACTAAAGTTGAAAATTTCGTAACCAATAAGAAAGCCCTGAGTTAATGCTATTTCCCTGGTTTAGCCCTCAAAGTTAAATAAAAAATTGAAAGTACACACGTGCGGACATAAGAAGTTGTAATTCATTTATGTACAACAGAAGATAGTACATTAGTCCATCCAAAAGTAAGACCAAATGAAGATAAAACCAACATAAGACCCACGAGCTCCCCCCCAAGTAATGTACATATATTTTTATTGAAAGTAAAAGACAAGGCAAGCCATGATCAAGAAAAGCATCCAATGAAACAATTAGCCACTGATTTTTAAGGTTGTGTTTTTGTGTTGGAATAAAGCCAATGGACAAAGCTTTGGAGTGTAGTGGTATCTGCTCTGTAGTGGTTTTGTGTGAATTCTTGCAAATCCAACCATGTGAAATCTGGGTATTCTCTTTCCTCTTCTCTTCCCATAAGATCCTCAGGGGGCCTCACAACTTTGTCCTCTTTTGGGTTCACAAAGAACACCAATGATCTCCTCACTCTCTCCTTGTTCACCACTGCTCTGTGAACACAACTCTTGTATCTTCCATTTGACAATGCCTACATTATTAAGTAATTTTCATTACGGTTAATCAATATTTCTCATAGTTTAGTTACGTCCAGAACCTTTGACATGGTTTTTGGTTAATCAGTAGACACTTAATGCATGTACAAAATATCGTCACCATCCCTTTGAAAAACATTTGTGGTGGTGCGTAATTATAAATAGTGGGACGGACATTTTGTCCCAGCTTTGTTTTACCTGTTGAACACATTAGTACTTGTGTCATTTAGATTGTTTTTTTCCTGTTGAACTCTTTGTGGTCATCACCAAATTTTTAAGCCATCTTGCCCAATAATGCACAAGTTCAATAATTGATTAAGATGGATAAATAGAAAAAAGTATATGAAAGAATATTGAGAATAGTAGTGAATATATACCATGAGTGTGTCCCCAATGTTAACAACAAATGCATCCGGACGAGGTCTAATGGCTTGCCATTTGTTGTCTGCAAAGATTTCGAGGCCTCCAACCTCATCTTGATGAAGTATAGTTAATGAGTTTGGATCAGAATGCGGTCCGGTTCCGAGGGTAAGGCCAGCTTGTTTGCAAGGTGGATAGTTATTCCCCCTCATTACCGATCCACCGTCTTCGAAGAACTTGCGATAGTGTGATCGTTCGACACCTAACCCGATTGCTAAGAGTTCCATGATTGCTAGGCACAGATTTTTCATTTCTTCACAATATTTCTGATAAACATACCTAAAGAAGAAGAAGAAGAAAAACATGAGAATGATTCTTGATCGTGCATACAAGTTTGTGTTTTTTGGTTGGGAATTAGCTCTTGAGTTGAGTAATGCATCTCACCCTGCTCCTTCAAATTCTTTCCCTAGGGAGGATTTGATATAGTTAACGACATCAAGACGGCCTGGTTCGTTTGCATGCTTATAAGTGAAGGAGAGTGTCTCTTTCCATGGCAATTTGGACGAAAATCTATCAGCGTGGGCTCCCGAATACCCACAAAGACTGCCTTGGTTTCTCTTTATACTAAGTTTTCTGCTAAGAGGAAGCTTGAAGAAGGCATCCATGTGTTGATGAGCGGCGTGGACTAGCCTTGCATCGACCCCATGGTTGACGACTTTGAAGAAACCGTGGCTCAAACACGCCGTCCTGATTTGTGCGGCCGCGAAACCGGTTGCTTCTTGATCACCGTTGAAGAAGCCCTTTAAGTCTACTGGTGGATCAGGGAGTTCATGTTCGGCAGCGTAGGCTAAGTCCTCATGAGGCCACATGAATTGTGTGGGCAGGTTTGGTTGCTTTTCAAGGAGGGTTGTGTCAAAGACTAGAACCCCATTTTCTCTGTCTAATGGGGGGAAAAGAATGAGAGTTGAGGCACTTAAGTCCATTTGGTTTGGAAAATATGTTAAAAAGATTGGAGTCGAGAGAGAGTATTTATAGTTGTATGAGGGCAAGACAATTGCCATGGGCCCTTCCTGGCAGTTGGATTTTTGTTGCAAATCATATTTTAGATTCTACTCCATTTAATATACACATGCAATGTGTATAAAAATGATATTATGTTTTTTATTTTGAAAAAGATTTGACGTGTGTATGTTGAATGGAGTAAAAGATGAATTAGACTTTGCAATAGTGAATCCAATCCGCCTTCCTGGCCACTTAACTACGTAGAAATATTGATTTGTCGACAAAGGAAGTTTTTATATCACTCTATGTTATGTATTAGTGTCGTGTCAATATACGATTCATACATGTCCTTTTTTATAGTTAAAAAATGTAATTAGATTGAATTATAAATTTAAAAGTGGGACTACGTAGATACCATGCATATACGCGTTGCTATGATACCGATGTGTGCCATTAAAATATAATAGAAGATTTTTCACACCACTCTTTGAAAAAGAAGAAAGATTAATTTCGAGGTTAATGATCTTCTCTTCTACTTCCGTGCTACACACTTGCCTCACAGCTATGCGTGTATTTATTTACCAATATTATGCCTAAAGTATGAAATTTGTTATCATTCAAATACAAAATTACGTGTAAACATGTACATATATATGTATACGTGTGGCCAATCATATTCGGGAAGATGAATGTCTTGGAGATTTGTGACACCTATACGTTATCGATATACATTATATATATATATATATATATATCTATTAAAGCAAAGGGACTTTACTTATAATCTGGACTTTGGAACATTAATTAGATATGGAATGAGGTGGAAGAATAAAATGAAAAGGGGTCAAAAAGACACTTTATAAAAAGTTGGGGGACTGGATATGGAATTAACAATAAAGAATAGGGATGGATATGGAGAGGAGTGGGAGGGAAGAGAAATGGTCGTCCTTTGGGATGGTCGAAAAAGGATGCGTTGGAAGCTTATTTGGGCGCCAACAAAGGGACGAATCCTTGCGTCACTTTCTTCACCCAAAACAAATATTTTCTTCCCATAAGTCCCAATCCTTTCTTACACCCCTTCTTTTGTCTCTTTCACTAATTTTAAAATATTGCATGTTTTCAGAATATCTTTTGTGATTGGTTTGACGTTTCCATTTAGGTGGTAAATTTAAGCAGTAAAATTTTGAATTTCAATCCAACTTGCACGTGATTGCATTTTAGCTCATTAATGATGTTTTAGCCTTTGTTAAAATGAGGTTACATGAATAAGTTTAAAGTTATGAGTTTGAGTTTCCGCAGATGTGTGGGTATTTTGTCACACTAAATGTGAATTTATTGTAATGGATTATGGGTATTTGTCCCATTTAATGTGAGTTTATTATAATCTCTAATTATGTAATGCAAGTTTATTGATCAAGTGGATGTGTTGCTCAATTTATTAATATTGGTGTAATAATGTAATCACCGTTAAAAAAAAAAAAAAAGAAGTACATTTTAGCGCTCTTAGTTACCGTTCTTCTCCCAAAACTAATAACATATAGCACTTACCTGCTTGAATTAATTTGTTGGATGAACTTGCCCTCGTGCCGTGTGTATTTACATTATTCCTAGGACTTGTTTGGTTCGTTATGATAGGATTCATTATTATGTTTTAAGCATACGTCTGGTTTTGACATTTTTCACATAAAAAATCTGTTGACATGAATGATAGAATTCAACAGATTGATCCGAAAAAATCTTCACCCTTTACTTTAATTGCATGCATCTTCCATTCACAATCAACATCCCCATATTGTGTATATGCCCTTAGTCATTGTTAATGAATTTCAATGTTCTTTTGGTCTTAAATTGCATTGGTTTTATAAACTCCTCTTTATTGCTAAACAACAACCTTAATTCAAAATTTAGATTATAAATTTATTCAGCATTAAATACATAATTATGATAAGAAGACTCATTCCTCTTACCATCATCTGAATCCTTATGTTCATCCAAATTTCTATTATTATCCACAACATCCTCTTCTTCGTCATCACTAGGCTCACTAGACACCCTCACAACTCCTTTTCATGCCTAACATGTTCATTACACTCCTATTGATTGTTATCTTCCCCAATTTCATAGTCATTATCAACCAACTCATCCCCATTACCATTAGTACCCTTACACCTTCTTCTCCAAAAAATGTGAATTGATCTCCCTCAACCACTTCAACTCCATCAGCCCCCTCACCCCCTTCAACATCAATGAACATCTCTATATATTTTTAATCTCCTTCCTTTCCCTCTCGAAATCATTATTATCACTCAACAATTTACAACTTTTGTTAACAATTATATGAAATTTCCTACCCGTTCTATCCAAGACTGTCACAAATCATAGTCGAAGTCTTAATACAACACTCTTAAGACAATACATAATCAAATTTACACATACTACCCCCCACATACATGGCTTTAGACGCATGATTAGTCTGATCATCATACTTCACAATTAATGTAATTGAGTCACTCTTAGGGTCTGTATATATATGTACGAGGGAATAGTCACTAAGCAATAAAAGTAGGAATATATACATTCAACATGAGACCACATTCAGTAAAAACATAAACACACATTCAACAACAAAACACTAAAAATGCATAAAGGGACCACACACACTTAAAAGAACAGAAGCATTTACAACAGTACAAAGTAACATTTTTTAACAAACATAGAAGGAACAAAACACGAAATCACCATATGCCTCGTCTCAAACACGAAATCAGAAAGAAAACAAATTTAGTGTTGTTTTCTCAAATGGTTAACGGGGTTGATTGGAAAAGATTTAGGGATTTGACGAGTATGTCATTTGAGAATTCTGCTCGATTTACATTTAGATATTAGGAAAAAATTTGTTGAAGAGGCACAACGTGCACCTCTATTTTCCCTCCCAATCCCTGTCATCAGGGTGATGTGGCCACTAATGCCACATCACATTTTATTTTTTCAATTAAAAAGTCATGCAATTGTCTTGTCATGTATAATTAGCTAATAAATCACTTTCCCCAATTTAAAATGGCATGTGAAGTTCATCATATGCTATTTTCTGCCCACTTTGGAAATCTTTTTGTTAGAGGTGTCCCAAAATCGTGATAATTATAAGGCTACAGGACCTTTTTGCAACCCTAAAAAGTTAAAAATTAAAATGAGAATAAAGTATAATTAGAGGACCAAAAACGCCTTTATTCCTAACATTTTATTGAATAAAATTGTTCCAAATAGATTACCAAGAAGACCAACTAATTGACTTATCGGTCACCTATTCTAAAATCTACCGCCCTGACTGACAACGTGCCAGCAGACACATTAGGCTAGCAGTTGGTCGTTGATCCCAATGTTTCATCAAGAGGCCCCAGGATTTACATTAGAATCTTTTTTGTATTTTTATTTTAATTAAATATTGTAAAAACTTAAATTATATATTTATTAATGTTAATATTGTTGAAATCCACTTTTCTGGTTATTTCTTTCAACTAGCAAGACAGTCTTTTTGTTCTATTTCAAGTTTTTTAAGAATCGAAGATAGGCTCTTTAGGTTCATATTGTCGCTTTTGCTCCATCACCACAGATAGAAATAAAGCAGTTAGGGAATTCATTTTACATGAAGCTTGTAATCACCTGAAACCTGTTTTTTGACAAAAATTGCACACCTAAAGCCTAAAGTGTTCATAAACCACACACCAAATACATAAATTGATGTTATTTTAATTTGTTCATATCGAAACCAGAGATCATTCTCAATAGGGTCAACACTAATCCTTCTCACCAGCCTCATCTTGTAGGTTTTTAGATTTCTCCTGTTCCTCCAACTTCAGATGCAGCGCATCATCGTCGTCACCTAACATGCAATCCTTACACAGAGTAAAAGTATTTGTTAGGCCGGGAATATGCAAGGCAAATTATACTTTTAGTCCCATAGAATAGGTGTTCAACAAATTTAGGCTTCTAGTTTACGGGATTTTCAAGATGGTCAGAAAATTGGAAAAACTCGACACATCTAGTTCTCTGCTTTACGGAATTTTCCAGATGGCACTAAAAGTGTAATTGCACCGAATATGCAACTACAAGGAAATAGGCATTGTGGAGCATGTTTTACCTTCACAGTTGTTGACCCAATGAACGTTGAGTCTACCTCTCTTGCAAGCTTCTCTATAGCTGCATCATGCTGGAGAACAGAAGGAAACAGCATTATTTTGACCTAATCGAAATTCCTGTGATTTAAGCCTTTGATAAAGAAAGAAAAAGATCAATTGATAGAGTAAAGGAAAGAAGAATAAAGCTGAAGAAGACGGCATAATTTTGACCATGCCGAGTGGCATGTCAATACAAAACAGGCTGCACGAATTGCATCCAATGGCAGCAAGTATCTCCAATTACGAGGGTGTTTGCCTAAGCATTTCTGAAACATCTTATAAGCTCATACATTTTTATAAGATGTTTATAGATCTTATAAGATGTTACATCTTATTTTTGAAACATATTTGAATAATTTTTGGATAAAATAAGATTATGAAGCTTATAAGATATGACTAACGATAAATTTGTAATTTATATGACCCAAAATTGAAGTAGTTTGTTAAAATCTTTAAATTAAGTTGGGAACTTCTTACTCTTTTTA
Organism: Sesamum alatum; assembly: GCA_034509735.1. Classification (NCBI taxonomy): domain Eukaryota; kingdom Viridiplantae; phylum Streptophyta; class Magnoliopsida; order Lamiales; family Pedaliaceae; genus Sesamum; species Sesamum alatum. Next base: position 42,188,627 of record JACGWO010000004.1, on the reverse strand, counting down.
AAGGAGCTTCTAAGCTCCTAAAAATCTTATTTTTGGATTTTATAAGTTCATTCTCTAAAAATTTACAAAATAATTTTCAACATCTTATAAGCTCTCGAACATCTTAAAGATGTTTTAAAAAGCTTGTAAGCTCATCCATACACACTCTAAGTGTTAGCTTTATGTATTTTCTCTAAAGAGCTTAACTCTCCTAAAGTTGGAGAAATGAAAAACGACTATAACGAGATAAAATTAGAATAACGCTAATTAATATAGAAAACGATGCTAACATATATAATATTACACGGAGACAGTTAAGAGAGGCAACATGAAAGACAGAAATAGCTTTGTCACTGTTACGGCAGCGGGTGGGGGATGGTTTTTAAGCAAGGGACTCCACGTTCTAACCCAAACTACTGAACCACAGAAGAGAAGATATCAAAATCTTGTAATTAAAAATGTCACTAAAATAGGTAAGTCTATCCTTTTTCTTTAGTTCATGAAGTACAAGAAAATGGATTATTCTGTACATTATGAATGGAAACAGCAATCACACAATGATATGGCCAAGGGAACTATTTGTTAAATCAGTAAAGGTAATGAGAGATACCTTTTCTTTCGCCTCGTATTCAACAGAATCCATCTTCGCCCTTCTAGGCGTACACTTGCTGTATGGATGCAGTACTGAATGATGTATAGCTAAACAACAGGGAGAGGAAATCAAAAGAAATAGTGAAAAAAGAGAAGCATACCTCTCAGAATCTATGTTAACATCAAAATCAGGGTACTTCCTATCATCTTTATCATCTTCGCCGTCATATTCCTGCAAGAAGCATTTCTGATAACTCGTCACATATATACGTTTGGCTTCTCCTTTCAGGTAATATTTTGAGCTGGCAAAAAGGCCCTCCATCAAGGCAATTAAAGGAAAAAAAATTGATGAGGCAATTCCAATGCTAAGAGGAAAAGTATTTCACATGTTAATAGATGCCGTCTTTATGTTGTATAGTTAATTTAGCTTTCTCTGTCTAATTTATGGTTTCTTAACACATTCTTTCACTCCTACTTTCCTCATCTGTCTCTTTTCTCCGATTTCTTTCCAGCTCCTAACTCTTCTCTTCCTTTGTTAATTATCAAATTAATTGTGTTTCAGTTACCTCTTCCGTCGCCTCCACATTCTTCTTTTTCCTTCTTACTGATCCATCTAAATAGACCTTCATCTTTTAGTTTCAGGTCTATAGATACATAACCGTCTTAAACATGCCAAATTAATTTTGAGCAACTCTGACTTAAAAATGTCTGCCGTCTTTCCTTGAGGTTGTCACAATGCAACCTTCTTATACATGTACGTAATTGAAACAAATAATCTATACTAATAAATGAGGCACACTCAATGCATGTGCAAAGTAGGGTGAGGATTTACTCCATGAATGTGCATAAAATTTTCTATATATAGAAAAGTACTTTCGTAAAAATAAATATTTTACTACATGAAATTAAGTGAATAAAAAACTATGAAGTAATTAGCTTCGAGGGGATAATTCTTATATGATGAATTTACATAAATAGTCACTGAAGTTCCATCTTTTAAAGCAATTTTTTAAAGAAGTGAGATCTCTTAAGGAACTCTGCAATTAGTATGCTAAAATCGTACTTTGATGGGCTTAACTTTACTAAAAGAGATTAGATATATGATAGTGGTATAGAAGGATGAGAAAAACAAGGCAAAACAAGATTGTGACGGCTTTGATCGGTTCAGTCACAGAAGATAGTAGTCGGAAAGTGAATATGATTCCATAAAGTGCAAACAATTCTACTGGAATGCATATGGAATTCATTTACATTCCGTCACCACCTCTCCAGGACCAAAAACAGATAAAATGTTCTTGTAGAAGTTGATGGTATGCATGTTGTAATATTTTAAATATAAATAAAAAATGAGTTAATTGCATTTTACCCCTTTTGAAAATTCTAATAGGCACAAAACCCCTTTAACAAAGAAAAAGGGCAGCACAACCCCCGAACTTTTTAAAAAAGGTCACTGCCTCCCGCATCTGGAGGTTACCTTTTAGAAGTTCATAGGGTCGCATTGCCTTTTCATTTTTCAAGGAGGTGGGCCTTGTTGCATTTAACCAGTGTAGTTGAGCGAACATAGATTCATGTAACTGAATAGGTCCAAAGAATAGCAAAAACGAACCTCCAGGAGTTGGGTGTCAGGTGGCCGTTCCTGGAACTGTACACTTGGAGCGTGCTGAAGTCTTGAGAGATTATCAAGGATTCGTGCTCTTAATGCATCCAGCATTTCGCGTGAGTTTTTGTTTTCCATGTTACTTGGAGACACATAAAGCGTGTACTCTGGCCCAAAATACTCTATATACTCATGTGGTGGTATCTTATCATCAACCTCGATTCCAAGTGCTACTCCTGTCTGTGCAGTTAAGCAAATGATTCATAAAAAATGGCCACAATTGAAAACAATAGAGAACTAACGACACGCTTTATTCACTTGTCGTGTGTCTAGAACTGTTCTGTAGAGTGGGGAATACAGTTATGCATCAACCATCAAAGCAAAAGTGGAAAGGAAAGAAAAAAAAACAGAATACCATAAATTTTTGGACCTTGCAAGGCATAACAAATCAGAAATCACAATTTTCGAATAATTTATGCTTTCGTGAATATGGTGTGTCACTAAATATGCACTTAAGATAAACTTGCGGCGTTCTGTCTCGTTGAATCAACTGTCAACAGTTAACTGCAAAATTAATTAGATGAAAATAAATAAATTTCGAAATACATTCTTGGAACAAGAACTTATATGTTATTAAAAAAGTTACTCTTTGGGCAACAAATACGTAGTAGTAAACTCAATATTTACATGTGATACCGCCTTTCTAGGTAGAGTTTCTAGCTATTAGTAATAGTTTTATACAGAAATGTGACAGCCGAACTTACAAAAACCAGTGAATTAAGAGAGAAACGTATTGTAATCACAATGACATGCAAAATATACATATAATACTTACCTCAAAGCACCAGCAACGAGCGACATTGCGGATGGTGTAGCCACCTCCGCCCAACAAAAGAAGCGGCACATTGAAGGATCTCATAAACCTGACGCACTCTGCATGACCCTTAACTGAGAGATTGAAGCAGCCTAACCTATCTCCAGAGAGGGAGTCAGCTCCACACTGTAAAACCACAGCACCAGGCCTAAAAACTTCCATCACCTTACTTATTATTGGCTTAAACAAGGACTGGTAGCTCTCATCATCAATTCCATCATCTAATGGAACATTAACAGCATAATATTTCCCCTTCCCGTATCCAACATCTCGAACGTCCCCAGTTCCAGGAAAATAGTCCCCAAATTTATGAAATGAAACAGTCATCACTCTGTCCGTGATGTAAAAAGCCTCCTCAACACCATCACCATGATGAATGTCGATGTCAACATATAAAACACGCTGCAAGAATGATGCATGTCGGATAAGGTTTCGGAAACAGAAAAATGTAAGAGTTGGAAATATCACCACAGCAGTGAGATTTCAACAATGGAAAAAAGTGCAACAGTTCTCTTCTACCATTCTCTGGTGATAACATTTGATCTTTTGTTACTAATGAAGTCCTCAACTAATACAAGTGCAGCAGAAGTCGTAATACCTAGTAGATTTTTTTCCTTATATTAATTTAAGCTGCAAGACAATATTAACCACTACTTTATCTGGAAGTTCTTCATTTTCATGGTTCATCGTTCAGTGTCGCTTTTAGTAATCAATGCGATAAGATCGCAGCACAGTTTGATCCTCAAAAGATAGGATTTTTTGGCAAGTAATGAATGTTTGTGATTGTAAATTATAAATTCTTTTTCCTAGTTTACCTCATGAATCTTGAGGAGTTCTAAAATGGCCAGCACAATGTCATTCACATAGCAGAAACCGGACGCCTCACATTTTTTCGCATGGTGCAACCCACCAGCCCAATTAATCGCGATATCACAATGACCGTGATTTAACTTCACGGCTCCACCAATCGAGCCTCCAGCATATGTTTGACAAAAGGAATAGAGGCCATCAAAAACAGGGCAATCTTCGCCAACATTAAATCTCTTCAGCTGCCTCATGTGATCTTGCTGTGTGTGCGGCGTGATTCTTTTCAAGAACGAGACATAATCATCTGCATGAAACCGACATAAATCCTTTTCCCGAGCAGGATTGGGCTTCAATATGTTCATGTTTTGCAGTAATCCATAGTGCGCAAGGAGAGCATGAGTCATCCGCATTCTGTGTGGCTTCATTGGGTGACCTTGCCCGTAGTAGTAATTTCCGACTTCTGGATCATAGAAATAGCAGACTTTTCTTTTCACCCCATCTGCTCCAGATGGTAATGAATTTCCTCCTGTATCCATTGCTCACCCTGCATGTGAAATAGATAATCAGAGGCAAATCATATTGTATTTACTCAAAGGGGGTAAAGAAAGCTCAAAGAAAAAGATGGGAGTTTACTGAAAATTGTGATTTATTAACTCAAACCCATAGCAGAAACAAGTCAAGAGGTTTCAAGATAAAATCAAGAAATCCAATAATATTAAAAGTGGAAAGTAAAAAAGAAGTCCACCTCCTGTAACCATATAAGTGGAGTGTGATACTTTTGCTAAATTTATGGTTGATGTGGTTGAGCAGGAGAAGGTCGTTTGGATTCCAATAACGAGGATTTGGAAAGGAAATAAAAACAAGCTTAACAGAATATATTCTATGAAAACACTGGAACATTCACACATAACTTGTAGCCTGAGGTCTTGTGAACGAGCAACAGATATGGAAATTAAGTTTTACACTACTGTTCTAAGTGTTTCTTGTTGTTGTGCACCACAATGGAACCCTTGGGTGCGGTACATACCATGGTGTTTCATGTAATGTGAATAGTTTCTGCGGATCAATTCTTTTCAACTAGTTTCTTCTACTTTTATGTCCAACTGCTGTTCATGAGCACCATTAACAGCTTTTCATTTTCTTTTCGTTAAACTCTGTCATTTATAGAACTCCATGTATTCAATATCTTTAAGAATAAAAAACTCGGCAAAGATTCTCTAAGAATAGAAGAGCCAACAAAGATTGACGGATGAAGTTACGTCCTTTATTTTAGAGATAGTATTACCATCATTTTTATGGTACAGTTTAAGAAAGCAAATAGTTTCTTCCATAACCACATGAAATCCTGATTTAAGTACTTGATTTGAGGAAAAAATCTACACTTGGTATTGATTTCTAATGCATAATACCTGTGAATATGGTCAAAAAGGACGTCATAACCTCAAACCAACTAATTAAACCTTAATGAAAAAAGTTGAAGCTCCAAATAATAAATTTAGAGAAGAATGAGATATGAGCCGTTTCGGACAGTATAAACATGTGTTGCTGGAAGCATTTAGATACGTAAACAAAATGGTCAAGTAGACAAGGAGTTTAAATACACCAGAATAGTAACATGAAGGTACTAACTTGTGGTTAAAATTCAAGCAGAAAGGAAATCAGCAACAGAGAGAGAAATTAGCAGGTGTCTACTGCACCCTTTCAAAGAGATCAAAGTCAAAAGAAGAAACGACATATTCAAAGAAATTATGCAACTGATTTGGATGACAACTTGGAGAAAAATGAGTTGTTGCAAACATGAGATGTTTGTCGAACAAGAAGGATCAAATTGTAAATGTGTATGTAAACCAGGTGTGGACCAGAAAGAGAGTGACTGTGGTGAAAACTCAAGGCAAGAAACCACTCGAGCGGCTCTAAGGGTGCTCGGAAAAGACCCTCTTCCTAGTGGCAGACAATCATAAAAAAACAAATAGTTAAGACTGAGTTAGCTCAAGAGAAATGGTTAAACTTAGAATAAATGTAATCACACAAATACCATTGCACTTAAGCTAAACTCTCATATAAAACTCTTAACCCCCAACGTTTCCATTGTACTCTAACAAACAATACTTTCATATTTCTCTAGTTACAGACCAATTTATTTTCCTTCCTAGTTTATGTGCATGAATCTACCAAACTTGTATCTACTTCTCAACCTTTATTTGTATAGACCAAACCAGTAACTCTATTTTTCTGATGCAATTTGATTTAAGTACTTTACAGATAGTTGAATTGTCGTTGTGTCCTCACATTATCTAACATCTGAGTCCAAAGCTATATAGTACTTCTGTGGTTGCATAAGTTAGAGAAAAATAAATGAGCTAACTTCCACCAATATACTGATACACAATGGCTAGTTATTTGGTTTTCCTCGTGAGCAAGTTTGTTTTTTCCGAACATTAGCATCAACATGTCAAAAATACATGAAAACGTTCTTAATAATTTCCTTTTTCTGAAGACAAATGAATCTATCATTTTCAGACAAGAAGCAAAACTCCAAGATTAGATAAATTAAAGAGCGGGCATGGAATGCAACTTCTCAATCATCAAAAACAAAGGATTTCACATGAAACCCCAAAAGAGATAATGTCACTAAATCCAATGCCAAAATTCCTCTCCAGATATGCTAATGGATCTTGTTTATCACTAGGAATTAACCAAAGAGAAAGATGGAATTTGTGTAACAAATTCAACTTGATTTATGCTACCACGGTTTGAAATGCAAACCCAAACACAAAATCGACGCAAAAACTTATTAAAAATAAAATGGAAGATCCCAAAACCTTCGACTTATTGGAAATCTACTGGTTTCAAATTCCAAAAACCCTAAGAAAACGTAAGACTTAACCTGAACTATCTAAAATCAGAAAAGAGGCCAGTAGAAATTAAACCGTAGGAGGATAGGGGAAGGAACGATCCACGAGAAAATTTGCGGAAATAAAGTGAATAAATCCTTAAGGAAATCTCCAAGAAACGAAGAAGGAAACCAATATTCACTGAGGAACTACATTGCATTCACAACTAAAAAAAGCTGAAAACCAAAAACTCTTGCATGTGATTGATTATCAACTTTTGCATGCGCATGCAATCTATCGGAAAAAACCCAGTCTTTAATTCAACTCCAGTGACAGAAAACAGCGACTAATTTGAAGTTAATTTCTTGTTTGATGGGCTCACTTTGTTCCAGTCGGGTCCTTCTTCACGACGCGTTATTCCAATCCTCTTAAGGGAGAATTGATGACGAGAAACTGAATTCTGCAATGCAGAAAAAAGAAAAAACGAGTGAAATCAACTGTTAATAGAAATCTAACAGCGCGTTATAGAGAGAAACGAGCAGCGCACCTGAAACAGAGAGATGCCGCCGCTCCGGATTGCTGTAAGAGGGTTTTATGGGTGTGTCTATGAATGGAAATTCTGTGTGTGTGGAAGTCTGTTGTTTCAAATTTGCTGTAATTTGGTGCTTGCTTGTTGCCAACTTTCTTTCTTTTATATTTATAATTTATTCATTTTGTCTTTTTTCACCTTTTTCTTGTTTTTCCTTTTCCTATTCCTATTCCTATTTTCAATAATATATATATATATGTATATACTCATAGATCATTTATCACACCTTTGGAATTTTATTTATTTAAAAAATATTTTCATAATAAATTAAAAATATAATTTTTACAAGTTTAAACTTAATTAAAAAATACAAAAAAAATAAAAATAAAAAATCATAGTCTAATGGCTCGTCATCCTGATCGTTTGATTGTTACGTTGATCCATCAATCGAGGCTTCGTGGCTGGGGCTGGGGGAGGAGGCAAGTTCCACGTTCAGGGAAGGCTAGGGCATCCCTATGCGCATGCACAACCGGCTAAAGCACAAAGTGATATCCTCGATGTCCTTCTTGAACTTATGGTCTTGAACTTAGCCCCTCTTCCTTCCCCTGCACCCTCGACCCAGAGCTCATCCACTTGCACCTGTTGGCCATTGCCAGATGATGGCAGCGTCCAGAGGCTCTTTCGAGGCATGCTCCTCCATCATCTTTGATAAACCTCCTAAAAATTGAAAAGGTTAGATAGCATTTTTATACATTAGGGTTCATCCACCTATGAAAGGAATGGAATCAATTTTAACTATAGTGAGTAGATATTAATAGCTAGAAACGATTCCATTCTTTTAACACGTGGATGACATCTTAGACCGAACGTATCTAAAGCATAACGTATTTGTTGTTGTGTATATGTGTTTTCGGTATGTTTGTTTTTCTTAACGAACGTCGTTTTTGCCTAACACGTTAGGCTTAAGGACATTTATGTATGTGTTACGCAATTCAAATGTTGGGCAAATTACACTTTTGGTCCCTAAACTTTTAAAAGTATGATTTTGGTCCATAATCTTTATAAACAGTTACAATTTTATCCAATCATTAAAATAAGGGATAAAACTAACGGAGTCGGCGAACACAGTCGTGTTCTCGGACACCAGCCAGACCATGTTCTTCTCTGCCGTTTGGGCTTTGAGAAAGAGGAACACAGTAATAACACGGCTTTGCATGTAATAGATTTCGACATCTCTTACGGCTTCCACTTTCCAGTGGCCTTCTCTCATGCAATCTCTATCAGAAAACCGCAACTCCTAACAAATCAGATCTTGGTCAAGATCACAGGGATCAGCAGAAGCTTGGAAGAACTTCAAGAAACTGAATCAAGATTAGCCAGCTTAGCCAAAGGCTTTCGCAACATAGTCTTGGAGTTCCATCGCTTGTTGAGAGGCTCCAAGCTCATGAAACGAAGAGTTTAACAGTTGCAGTCAACTTGGTAGTCCATCTGAATTCATTAATCAGTTGCAGGCAAAACTGCTGCATAAATTCAGAAGCCATTCCTCTGCTATATATACATTTTGATGAAGAAAAGAACAGAAGGGTTGCGCGCCGTGAAGCGACGACAGGCAATCTATCGCTTTCTGGAGAAATATATATGGCTATGGTACCATGTTAATTTGCAGAAATTATGTACTATATTTTACAAATATTCTAACAAAAAATTATGGTGGTTTCAGAGTTTTTGAAAGAGATGATGGGAAAGCTCTCTCTCTTGGATGGCAAGAGAGGTTTCTCATAACTGCATCTTCTTGGTGGTGTCTATGATAGAAATTAACAAACACGGCTGCGTGTCTTCATGATCGAAGAAAGGGATGCCTTTCCCTTCATTATTAAATTTCTGGTTACGAAACACAGCTTGACCATGTTCTGCCATACGGTCGTGTTTTTCAATTCCGTCAGTTTTAATTCCATTTTAATAGTTGGACAAAAAACGTAACAATTTGTCCTTATAGACCAAAACTGTGCCTATAAAAATTTAAACACCAAAATTGATTTTGGGGCAAAATATAGAAATAAAAAATGTAATTTACCGTCAAATATTTTGTTTTTGTTTAGGAAGACAAATTGACTCTAGAATTTTGTCCACCTAAGAAATGAATAGAATTGGTGTTTTTCCGTTCCTCTCACCGGTGGACAAAATCTTAGAGCGATTTGTCTTTCACCGCAAAAATGAAATATTTGAATTGCGTGAATTCAACACACAAATGTCCTTAGGCCTAATGCTATTGAGGCCTAATCATCGTTAGGCATAGTCGTCATTAGGCCTAAATTCTGTTGTGGGACTAGGGACGACGTTGGATAAACGTCGTTTTTCGCCTAAGGACGAGCAAGCTTTCCTTCATTTTTCGCTTAAACGACTGTATGCAAATTTTTGCATTTTCGAATTTATTTATTTTGTAGATACAAAATCTCTACTTGAATTCTTTGATTATTCACTTTATCAATGCAATCTTTAATTTGATAATTTTGAAGGTAGAACTTGACATTTTGATCTTCTTTGATATTGACTTGGGTCTTCAATAACATTATCCAAATGTCCTTTTGACTTATTTCCGAATTACATTTTATAAACTTTGAATGTTTGACTTGACCTTGGATACTTCTTGGTAGAATCGGAGTTTTGATCTTCTGCTAAGGTGAATTTGTGCTTTGATATCGTTAATTCGAGGTCTTTCTTATTCTTGAATTAAACATTGAAATTTTTTTTCTTCAAAAGGGACACCTTAATTTTTTATCTTGAACGCCGTGAATCTTTTTTGATTTGAGCTAGAGAGGATTTTGAGACTTCTTGAATTACTCTTTTACTTATATTTTCAATTGTCTCTAGACTTGTCTTCACTTGTATCTTGTCTTGCGTCATGAATTGTATCTTGGGTGGTGCACTCAATTATCGAAAAAATCACCCCTATTTATAGTTGTAAGGTGGCAAAATCTCACTTTTGTTCCCACAAGATAGGGTCGTTATCACTTTTGGTCCCTCGTTTTATGGGGTCAACACTTTTGGTCACAAAACCCTAAAATTTTGACATTAATGGTCTCAAACCGTTAAATTTAACGGAAATGGCACATGTTGAAGCACGTGTCATTAGTCAATGGCTATTGACTTGACCCAAAAATGCCCAAATTCTATTTTACCCCCCTATATTTTTTAAAAAATGCTAAAACACCCATGTATTTTAAAAATAAGCTAAAAATCTCTTTTTTTTAAAAAAAAAAAAAAGCTCCTTTCTGAACTCATTTGACTAACGTACCTCTCTCTTGATATTATAAATCACCATCCTTTATTGATTTTATTTTTAGATTTTTTTGTGAGATCATTTGTATTTTTCTTCCTTCTAAAAATATAAATAGTTTTTTCAAAAATATATTTATTTAAATATCAAAATATCATAAAAGTATATCAAATTTTTTATTTCTTATAATTTAAATTGAAAATTAAATTAGCATCACATAAAAAATTAATATACTAAAGTTTATTTTTAAAATTTTAAATATCTATATAAATGTAAATATTAATAAATTATAACAATTATATATTATTAACGAATTTGAATTAAAAATTTAATTTAAAATGTTTGAATAATTATACATATAAGAAATCATATATATTAATCACTGTAATTTAATTTAAATGGTAATTTATTTTTAATAACAATTATACTTTATAATGGTAAGTTAATTTTAAATATTATTTATAATAACTATTTTAACTTGTTTAATATATGTATATTACAAGAATAATTTAAATTAGTTAATAAAATATAATTGTTATAATTGATTAATATTTACATTCATATAGATATTTAAATTTGAAAATCAGTATATTAATTTTTATGTGATGCTAATTTAATTTTTCAATATAAATTATAAGAAATAAAAAATTTGATATACTTTTATGGTATTTTGATGTTTAAATAAATATATTTTGAATAAAAATATTTATGTTTTTAGAAGGAAGAAAAATACAAATGATGTCAAAAAGAATTTAAAAATAAAATAAATAAAGAATGGTGATTTATAATATCAAGAGAGGTACTTTAGTAAAATGAGTTCAGAAATAAGCTTTTTTTTTTAAAAAAAAAAAAAAACTAAAAGGGGGGGGGGTTAGCTTATTTTAAAATACAGGGTTGTTTTAGCATTTTTTTAAAATTTAGGGTGCTAAAATAGAATTTGGCTATTTTTGGGTCTGGTCAACGGCCATTGACTAACGGCACGTGCTCCAACATATGTCATTTCCGTTAAATTTAACAGTTTGGAACCATTAATGTCAGAATTTTAGAATTTTGGACCAAAAGTGTTGACCCTGTAAAGTGAGGGACCAAAAGTGATAACGGCCCTATTTAGTAGGACTAAAAGTGAGATTTTACCTTGTGAGGTGAAAGATCTTGCCATGTTTACTTGATGACGTAGCGTAATTTGATGGCCGGTCATGATTTATTTGATATTTGTTTCCTTAATTACAAGATGTGATATGGAATTACCAAATCATTAGTATTTGCTTCTTCTATTGACAAAACAAAATTTAAATTCCCTTAAATACTTCAATCCCATGCATGATAATATTTGATTTTATCCATCAATTAATATTTTATTTTAATAAAATTAATAAAAAAATATATTGCATATGTCAAATATAATTGATAATATATTTTACATGCCTGCAATAATCTTATAAATTAATAAAAAAAATATCTATATAATTAAACATAATTTGAGAAAATATGAATACAATTTACCTCATTTAAGAGGGTATGGACATGTAGATGTTTCCGTTGCAAACGTAAAGTCAGACAGCGAGGGCACTCGATTGTTATTATTGCATGAGAGACAATTTGACAAGCACCACATAAATAATGTAAACCAATTTCTTTCCGCCACGTGTTTTCCCATCTTATTTTAATGTAGGAAAATGGTCCCACCAATCACCATCGCCACTCCAATCACATCATTAACAACCGATGGTATGCTGCTGTTTTAGCATCCTAAGCATATTATTATTGCCTCATTCCCAACATACATACAAATCAGATTTCACATAAATTGTCTATACCCCAAATCTTTTGCTAACTTTCTCATTTTTGTTTCCTAACTACATTTCACTAAAATTCCTCATCATTAAATTTAATGAAATTTAGATTAGAATATATCTAATATTCATTGACGAGCATATTTTTTTTTTTAAAGTTAAAATTCGATATTGATCTTGTATAAAATGTCATTACATGAAAAAAGAAATATTCCAGATTTTTTTAAAAATCACGTGACTATGTATAAAAAAATATTATTATAATTCTTTGCAAAATAAAATATATATCAGATGCAAAAAGATAATAACGATAAATTCTAAATGTTGTTCTATTTTCTTATGTTATTATTTTTTATTTAAGAAAATTTTATACCTACTAATATTTTAGAAAAAAGCAGTTGGTATCTCTTCAGTGTGTCTGTGCGCGCGCCTATATATAGGAAGAGAGAGCAGATAATGAAGATTCCCTCCCCACTCACTCCTCTCCATTCATTGCTCATATTCTTCCCCTATGCTTCAGCGCCCAATATACACTGCTCCGCCGCCTCCTCCGCCGCCGCCCAATTAACCAAATATTAATCCTCCGACGCCTGATTGGTTATCATTCTGTCGTGCCGATTATTCTCCCAACTCACTCATTCTCCAACTCCAAGGAATAATATTATACAGAGGAAAAATCTTTCATGGGTTCCTCCTACGCCGTCGTTCTCATCATTCTGCTCCACATTTTCCAAGGCAGAGGTACAGCACCAAACATATATGTCAAATTTTTGAATGAATTGAGTGTAGTGTATCTAATTCATTTGATATCATTGGGCCAAATGGAAGCGGCTGCTGCTGAAAGACACTCATTACAGTCTAGTAGAGATCTGGGTGTGTTGATTTTGGTGCTCTGAGTTCTTTTTTAAGCACCATTTCACAAATTAGGTTGATTTGTAATGCTAATCTCTTGGTTTTTCTCTGGAATTTGGCCATCAGTTTTATAATTTTGTGATCTCAATCGATTGAACCCTAGTCTGATGGTGATGATGTGGTACAGGAGTTGGGGGCGCCACATTTACATTTGTAAACAAGTGTTCTCAGACAATTTGGCCGGCAATTCTGGGCAGCCCAAGACTGGAGAGCACAGGATTCGAGCTAGCTAAAGGTGACTCACGAGCCTTCCAGGCGCCGACCGGCTGGTCCGGCCGCTTCTGGGGCAGGACAGGCTGCACCTTCGATGAATCAGGCCACGGATCCTGCGCTACTGGAGACTGCGGCTCCGGCCAAATGGAGTGCAACGGTGCCGGCGCCACTGCCGCCACGCTGGCGGAGTTCACGCTCGGGACGGGCTCCATGGACTTCTATGACGTCAGCCTTGTCGATGGGTACAACTTGCCCCTCATGGTGGACGTCAGTGGTGGGTCGGGTCAGTGCGCGTCTACGGGTTGCCTGGAGGACCTGAACAAGAGGTGCCCGGCAGAGCTGAGAACCGAAGGCGGCGGCGCGTGCCGCAGCGCGTGCGACGCCTTCAACACTCCGGAGTACTGTTGCAAGGGCGAGTACGGGTCGCCGTCGACGTGCAAGCCGTCAATGTACTCGCAGCTGTTTAAGAACGCGTGTCCCAAGTCTTACAGCTACGCCTATGATGATGCCACTAGCACCTTCACCTGCACCGCCGCGAATTATGTCATCACCTTCTGTCCGGCTCTTCCTAGGTACAACTCTTTAATGCATCACAATGTACAACTCTGAACTGCACCAAAACCCCACTTCTGATTTTCTTTCTTTTAGCTTTTTACTAAATCAAAATTCATTTTGCAGCCAAAAATCATCCAAACCAGATGATGTCACGGCAGATGGCTCGGGGTCTGGATCAGGGTCTGCATCCGATTCCAATTCCGATTCCGAACCCGAGTCAGGGTCCGATTCCGGGTCAGGGTCGGTCCAGGAGGCCATGTTGGCAGATGGGTCGTGGTTGGCAGATTTGGCAACTGGAGACTCAAGTAGAACACATTCTTTTGGTGCCACTGCTAAGGCATTAGCACTGATGATTGCAATTGTACATCTAGCTGCAGTAGTAGTACCTTTGCAACTGTAACGTTGACTGGCTTGACTCGGATTCACTTCAACATATGCTCCATTAGGAGAAACAACAGGAGAAAAAAGAGGTCAAATTAGAAAATCATAGAGATTAATTACCAGACAAACATGTTATCCGGTGGATCTAATGTAATTTATACAAAGGGAATTCTCAATTCATTTTCAAATCAAATCTCCATCTTTTATTGAATTATGATCACTATCTTGCTTCATGCTTTGTGCCAAAATTGGGAGAAGTGATCAATTAATTTAAGATCTTAAGTTAATTGATTTTTAGTTTATTTTTATGGCTAAAGTAGAATTTAAATAGATTTCTTATTTGATAGGAGTTCATAAAAAATATTAAATCAATTAATTAATTTGGGTGTTTGCAAAATTAATTTGATTAATTCAATACAAACCTAATCCCATGCGAAATTAATTTGATTAATTTGAGATGGGATTTAATTAATTAGAAAATTAAATCCAAACCTAATCCCATGAGTTTAAAGGAGTGGAATGGCTGGTGGTGTGGAGGTGGGAATGACCGGTCCAAGGACGATGCTGAGGCGGAGGAGAGTGGTGCCGATGTGTGTGTGGGGGGGAGAAGAATAGGAATTCAGAAAGGGACGAATGGGAAAAATAGAGGTAAAAAGGAGAAGAATAGAAAGATAGAGGTTTAAGAAGAAAAAGAACACAATGCGGAAAGTTGGGGATAGAGAAGGAAAGGAAAAAGGACAGGGAATTAGGGGAATAGGATAGGAGAAGGAAAAGGAAAGTAGTAAAGAAAACGAGAAAAACAAGCAAAAAGAAAGAAGAAGACAGAACCAACCAAATAAGAATATCAAAAATAGAAAAATAAAGAATAAATTAAAGGTTGTTATAGTCTTTTCCTTGACAATTTTAAGTGCAAGTTGATTTCTACCAAACACCCATTTTTCACACTTTATCCACTTTTTTAATCAACTTCCAAACTCCCTATTTTTACTATAAAACTAATTACATTGATATTATCTGAAGTTACGTCTAATTACATAAATATTTTTTGTTTTTCATAAAATTACAAGTGCATCTCTTAAGGAATATCAATGTAATGTAATTCAAGGGGTGTTTGTGTATTTTTTTTTTTAATGAGATGTCGATGTAAATTACAAGTACAATTTCAAATAGTGTACTTACAATTTTACAGAAAATAAGGGGTGGTTTTATAATTAGTCCTAGGGTTAAGGAGTGTTCATATTTTTTTTCTTTTCAAAATCATTTAATCTCATCACTTTTTAAAAAGTACAATATATTTATTTACAAACATGCCTAAACCAAGAGGGAAAGAAGAAATTATTTACCTCCATTTGAGCAACTTGATCTCTAAAAATTCCTTTGTTGAGGTTGAGAGCATATAGTGAGGCCCAAAAGTGCGACTTTAAGGTAAAAAATTAATGGTGGTTGTGTGAAAGCACTTTGAGAGGAGAGGAGATTAAGATTCGAGGGTTTGTCTGCCAATAACTTTGGCTCTTTGTTATCTCTTGTCTTTCTTATCCCTTTTGGTTATTAAATTTCTTTTATGCTAAAAGTGCTGATACTCATGACTATTAGTGTAATGATAATATAACGCATTTTCTTGATGCAATAATGATTGCCTAAAAGATAAGAACATCGATGTCACATGTATATAATGTTTAGCTAAATATATTTAGGGTAAATTATATCAATATCTTTTAATATTAGGTTTAATTATAAAAATATTTTGTCTTTTATAAAATTACAATATACTATCTCTGAGGGCACGTCTATGTAATTTACTTAGGGGATGCACCTGTAAAATTTTGCTATTATGATTATAATTTTATAGGGTGTACTTTTGATTCTACAGGGGCAAGAGATATTTGATAATTAGACTGTATCCCAGGAGGCATTGATGCAATTTACTCGTTTATTTATAGGTTGATACATTTTTTTAAAAAATATTTTGAAATTATAAGATGTTTGATCTTACTTTTTTTTTAAAAAAAATTTAAGTTATTTTAAGTATTTCAATAAAATAAAATCAGGCAGCTTATAATATGATAAATTTTTTAGAAAAAAATTGAACTAACTTGTTAAGATTTTTAATATATATAGGAAGTTTTTATAACAAGAGCTTATAAATGCCTCTTATTTTACTTCTTGATCTTTATAGGCTTCTTCTTATAAAAAATAAATTATCTTAGGGTGCATGTGGATTGATCAAATTGGATATTGAGGATTTCAAATTTATAGTTGGAATCCATTTCACGTGTTTAACTTATAAAATAAATCATGAATTTTAAATCTTTTATTGAGTCCATTAGATTTTAAAGCATATTTATGATGGATTTGAAATCCATTCGATAAATCATTCCAAACACAATGTTATAGATAAACTTTAAGGTCGCATGCACGTGAATGAAAGGATTTGGATTTGAGGGGAAGATGTAAAATAAAAATTTTAATTAATTTCATATTAAATGAATTTGACCAGGTCAGAATATTGCAAAGCATAGTTCAAAATAAAAGTTCAAATATTTAAAGTATCTTGTGGCATGAATTTATTCAAACAAGTTTGATGAATCTGTTACAGTAGATTTGAAATATTTCGATCCAAATCCGTGAATTCAAATACAGTATAATAGATCTTATAGATGTTTTAAAACAATTATAAATTCATCCAAATACCTTCTTAATGTAAATTAATTTAATTTATCATATAATCATGATAAAGTGCAAGGGGGGATTGACTAAGATTAATGGGAATTTTTTTCTCTGATTAATGGTCTTGAAGTGCGTATGGTTTTGGAGATATTTTAATGACTGCACCACATTTTTTTAATGTCACAATCTTGAAATTATCTCAAGAATTTTTCCTGAAAAGAGGAGCTGTAATTTTCATGGATATATATAGAAGAAAATGATCATTGGTTGAATGCCCAAAATATTTGACGAAAAAAGAGTATAACATGTGGAAAGTGTAATTTCGCTTTGTCCAATGGAAATTTAGTGGACCTGCAAATTCAATAATTCTGAAGGAAACCCTAAAAAATGTTATCCTCAAGTTCATATACATTAGGATAAATTACAACGCGTTTTATGAAATTTGACATAATTATGAATATTTATTGATTATTTGAGAAAGTATGAACATATCACTTGATATTTGATAAAATTATGTAATCCTTGAATGAAGGTATGGAATAGTCAATTTTATTGCTGTATTTATTTTTATTTTTTTGAAAATATGAATAACTACATTTACACGCCCTGATATATGACTTATTTACACAAATCATCTTATTTTTTAAAACTTACACATACACTTATTGAATCCGTTGTACCACGGAATTAACAAATTTGTGAATCAACACGCACTAAATTTTGATTAGGAACGAGAATTGAAATAAGAATTAAGAAAATATAATTTCTTAATACTTCTATAACATTACCTTATAAGAGAATGATTTGTAATATCGCATTACTACTCATATATTTGACAAAACTATATTTTAAAAAGGACAATTACATTTTAAAAATGTCACGGCCAAAATAATAATAATAATAATAAATACTACATTGAGGGAGTATAAGACCTGCATTGATTACATTTTACCAACTATTAAAACATCACTTGGTACAAAACTCTTTTAAACCTAGAAAAAAAAATTGATAATACGTGACCCTGATCACTTGTAAACTGGGGGAAATTCTATGCCCTCGTGTTAATTTATATTCACATAAATTATGACCTATTGAATTAACACATAATGATGATATCATGTGTGATTCAACGACCGATAACTTATGTGGATACAAACTCACATGAACGACATCACAAAACCTGATGACTCAGTTAATGAAAATGGTGTGTAGCAATATAGTGGGGGGAAATTGGGTGTGTAGGAGAATCATATGAAGGGCAAATAAATGGCACAAATTTGATCCAAAGGGAATCTGATTTTAGCTTTAGGCGGCATCCAACCATTATCATCTTATTCTTACCAGAACAGAATCCCTCTTGTAATATTATATATTGTTCCAAGTGGGGAAAAATGTTATCTTTCACTCAAAAGAAGAAGTCAATAAAATGGGGGAATCTTTTGCATATCAAAAGTTTGCTACATCTCCGAATATTTTTGCACTACTACTCTATCTATCTATCTACTATTATTAGTGATACAATTAATTAAAACATGAATTTCTTCGAAATAATTTATATATATTTTTTATTTAGCCAATATATTCTTTTAATAAAGTGATAATAAATTTTTAAGAAAATCTTTTAGTGAGAGTTCACAAAACTAATAGAGCAACACATGTATAACATATTGGGTAAATTACATTGTCAGCCCTTAAGTTACGTTTAATTACAAAAACACCCCCTACCCTTTGTAAACTTACAAATATACTCCTGACGGGTGTCGATTTCTTATTATTTTTTGAAAACATCAGTGAGAGTCTAAATATTTATATGAAAATAATAGGTTCATAATTAGGGTGCCTTTCAAAATCTTCAATCTATTGCATGCAAAACGTTGCATATGACATTCTAAATCTTGATTCAAAGTTCAGCTATTTCTCATAAATCCCATGTGGATTTTCAACTGGGGGCACATTCTTTTAAGCCCCTCTCAGAGGCATTTTCTTTCTTTTTTTTCTTTTTTATAAATAATAAAAAAAAAGTTAAAAATTGAGTATTTACAGTTTAAATATGACGAAGGTGAAAATTTAAATATAAACATCGAACAAATTGAAGTACGATAAGGTAAAATACAAGTTCAGCAATCAAATAAGTAAACGAGAGACTTAATAATATCCTAAATTAGTAATTAAAGTTGAGATTTTATGAACAAATTTGAATACTATCAAATATGTAGATACTTGTTTCACTTTATGTGAGTTTGTTAATTTATTATAATTATTTTCATCATTCTTAACTATATTAATATATTGATTGAATTATATGTATTATTCAAGTTCTTGATATGTTAATTTACTTTTTTTTTGTTTTTTAAAAAAAAGAAGGAGATATTTTAAGTAGAATTGTGAACACAGGCAGTTGAACGATTGGGACTTTCTACTTTAAAAATATCTGAAAACCTATCATAATAAATTGCCACCCATTGTCATAGCATCAATTATTAAACATGGCATACAGCAACGTAAGTTAAACATTGAATTTGTAGCTATCATAATATATATCGAGGCAAAAAGTTGGACATCCTGTCAACTTTTTGTTATCAACTTTTTTTCTTTTTTTAACTGGGATATAATTTTCCAGCTAAGTATTATATTTCTACAATTTTCAAGAATTTAATTATATTCTATCGCCAACCAGCTTCTGCAATGAGAAATTACATTTTTCGTCCTATAATTTGAGCGTTGTACACTTTTAATCCCCATTGTTTAAGGAATTCTCGAAAATAGATTTCACTTTTCTACCAACTTCCATTAGAAAATTGACAGGAAAACCACATGTAAATCATATGGTAGTTTCACTCCAGTCTGAAAAGATAACGACCACGTGACTTGGATGTGATTTTTCTGTCAATTTCCGAACAAAAGTTAATAGGAAGACTGACAATGGAACTTTTTGCAAGTTATTGGACAATTTTCGAAAATCCCGTAAGCAATGGGACTAAAAAGCCAAAAATACAATCTCCCCCTACAAGCACTTCAATTATTAAATAATCTTGAGCATAATAAACAAATAAGTGCACGGAATTTCTGGGATTGAAGGAGAAGCTACTCCCAGTTAATGCTTTCTTTCCCATAGCTTTATAGTAACTGAAAATAAACACCAGCAAAAGCTAAAAGCAAATGCAGGAAATAGATGGCCGAAAAGCAGACTACAAAAAGTTCACCTTGTAATGGTGACCAATAAAGGGTAACAATGATCTGAGTCGTAGTTGGGCCAGGAGGGATCGCCATTAGCGAACTTCTTATGCCATCTCCAAATCTCTGTATCATAGGTCTCAGTTATGGTGAAGTGCAGCCCACTATGCTTAACTTCCACCAGAAACTTATCCAACGAATCGCCTCTTTTGGGGCTGAAAAGTATGGCTTCAGAGGGACCATCTTCTTTCAGCAAGCATCTGATCGTTCGAGCAAGGCCTTTGTGGAATTCCTTAAAAAAAGTGCTGCAAGATGACAAGTAAAAGTCAAACAGACGAGCTTATAAAGTGAGATGAAAGGCTTTCAGGCAAGTGCCTGCACATGCAGCTATCCCATCCATCATGTGAGTTATTATAGAAGGTCCATGTTGATTAGCACATCATAATTTTGGACGCTCAGAGTGTTAGGAGTGTCGAGCCTGCACCAACATTACATCCAAGCCCATCAATTGAAAGTGTGGGGGTTCAGGGCCTGGTGCTTGAAAAAATTATAGGAGTAAAATTGTACTTTTACAATGCTTCACCAGTGTCGTAATACAAATAGTTGGCAGTGACCTTTTATTGTTATTCACACAAAGTCACGAAACTATCCTAGAAGAAACTGATCTTGATCTTGAATAGTGTGAACATAGGAGAAGGAGAATTCTTCAGACCATACAAAATTTTGTATCCTGTAATTACTTTCTTTTCATAGTATAGACACGCACATTCACAATTTGTCAAAAATGATTCCTAACAAAAAGTAACATATGCGACGAATGATGACAGTGGCTTTTTCTTGGCTTCATTACCATAGCGAATAAATGATCTAGATATATGTTCATCAGATGCATGAGCAAGAGGCTCACAAGAAGTCAAAACTTACTAGAATCTAGGCCTTATATGAGTTATATGTAATACCCATCCACTCGGTGGAAATAAACATTTTCTGGTTCTTGTATAATATTTTTATGCATGCATCCAGAAATCTATCAGCTTCCAAAATCAAGGGTATGTTCTATGGTAATGCACTCAGGAAAAGCAGATGCTTCAGAAAATTAAACTTTTGTGCATCCAAGAACCAATTACCAGTCACTTGCAACAATGACGTCAAAGGTTCCCAAGATGTCTGAGACTTCATGCTGATCCCAATGCAGTACCATTGACTTCACCTTGGTACTGCCAAGTGAAGCAGAGTTTGCATCTATATTACACTGTATATCTGGTTGTTAAGAATTTCCAATCTATGTAGAAAGGAATTGATGGAAAATGCCGACTCGTGGTAAATTTAGCAAATAATGAAGTCAAAATCAATAAGATAACTTTGGAGTGTCAGTCAAAACACTTCTAAAATCTAATAGAAGTTTTCCCCTTGCACCATTCGTTTTTCCGCTCTTTGGGGGGGCATGTTACACACTATATGCTATACAAGCTCAAATATACTCTACCTGAAAAGCTTGGCTGAAACCAGAACGACATTCTTTGTACTTTGGATCAATCAATAGCACAGAAGTGCAGAGACTTCTCACGCGCATGGCGATACTTGTCATGAAACATTATAAGTATTCATAGTCCTTTATTTTCCTGTTTCCTATTTTCAATTTTCTGATTTATGAGCTAAGAGCTAGACAAGTACTTCGCCCATATCATGGCAAGATGCAGCAAAATTAGTCATTTCAAGCAAACTGAAAGATGCCTAATTAAAAGAAACCTATACACCATGCAGATAAACTGATGCAAGATCCTTACTTCCAAGTTCTAACATCTGAGAAATCAAGTCAAAAGGATACAATCAACCACTTGAGGGTTCCCATCTGATATAACAACTTCTGATGCTTCTGCGACCATAGCAATAACTAAACCAGCCAATCCATAACCTGATCCAAGTTCAATTACTCTTTTACTCCTAGAAATATTGAGAAGAAATGAGAAACAGATCCGGCAAAAATCACCATCAGGCAATGAAGTTGAATCACAAAGTTGTATAGTAAACCTGAAGCTACCAAGATGTAATATGGCATAATAAGCAAGTACATCCTCAGAAGGCCATTGACCTGTTCAAAAGGAAATAGCCAGAAACTTTAGGTATAAAATATTTAGAGGCTGTCAGAAGTATGTAATTTTGGTAGCATTTGGAAAGAACAGAGTGGTTTGAGTATAATGAATGTCATTTTCTTGAACCAAGTTTAGCAACTTCAGAAATTTAGGAAAACAGATTTATGATACTTCAAGAAGTTTCTTCTGAAAAACACATAGATGAGATGCAAAAAGACAAATTTGAAAATGCGGTTCTGCAATTTCTATTGATACAAAAGTGAACTGCTTGGTAAAATGTCTTGCTGAGCAAATTGTTTTCACACCAAAACAGACCCCAAGAGGAGGTTATACTGTTGTAGAGGTAATAGCAAGTGTCAGAATGAGGAAAAACACGACTTGAGCAAATGATGCCTATTGAAGTATACTAGTATAGAAAACTAAAGTAACAAAGCTAGGCGAAACATGAGCTCCTAAGTTTGAATCTTATCTCTACTAAATAATAAAGAAGATTTCCATGTGCCAGGCTTCACAAAAAGAAGACTTTCTTCATGTAGGGGCGTGTAGAGAAATTAAATATTAAATGATCTCTTTCTCTAAAAGTTTAATCTTTTAGTTGAGGTGGTTATTCAACAGTGTCACTCGAGTTAGTGGAACAACATTAGAAGAAGGCTCATAGTGGAGCAACATCATTTTGAGAAAGGGCCATACTACACAGTCAGCTTAATGGTAATAGTTGAAGATAGATCAACTAACTGAGCTGACACGGGGCTGAGTTTGTTAGATGGTTAAGATATATTAGTAAAGCTAGTTAGATTGTACAAATGTATAAAAACGGAATTAACACATGTAATAGCCATTTCTAGAAAGTAATAACAGTTCTTTCTCTGGTCCTTCTTCCCTCTCCACTTCTTCTCATTCTTCTCCCTAGTTCCTCTCCACCAAGTTGACAACATATGTTTAGGTAGTGGCACTTGTTTGGAGATTTCCGGTATCATAACAAGTGGCACTGGAGACATCTTTTGGGCACTCTCAAGTGGGCTTCATGGTGATGAACAATTCAAGGATGGAATTACTGAAGCAACAAATTGCCAAATTGATAAGGGACATCAGAACTAGGTTAATGATCAGCTTGAGATTCAAAAGCCACTAGAGGATTCTAACCACAAAATGGAAGAATCAATGAAGAAAATGAAGGAATTGTAGGTCAATGTGCCTCTAAGTTCAACACTTCCTCTGCCACATTTTAAAAAGGGATTATTACAGCACCCTCCCTTGAGGTTTGGTCGAATTACATGTAGACCCCCTCAGGTCTAGGAATTTACATTTAATACCCTTATTATTTGTTATTATCTAACAAATTGACCCAACCGTTGATGATATTAACGGAGTTTATTGATGTCAGCATAGGTAATGGAAATCCAATTTTACCCTTGAGTTTACTAATTCAACCGTTTGGGTTTGATAATTACATAAACTTCCCTTAAAGTTTGATCCAAATACAAATACACCCCTCTAGAGTTTCTAAAATTCCGTATACCTTCACAAATATTTACATCATCCTACATATAATCTTAACCTTCTATGGTACCATGAGCATCATTATTTTAATAAAACGATAAATTGTTAGTCCAAACTTAAGTATCTCTAAAAATTTGACTATATAGAAAAACTCATTTGAAATATTGTTTATAAATTGTTAGACCAAACAGCAGTGATGTAAAATGGTTCAGGCCTATGACAGAGGCGTTGGCAGAAGGAAAAGCTATTTGCAGATGGTTTTTTCAGTCAGGGTGTTAGATTCATAAATGAGCATTAGGTTTGAAAATGAGCAGGTTTCCAGCTCCTAGCCTATCTTCCTAAACAAGTTTGGCCCAAAATAATTGGGCCACTCCACTAGGAAGGGGGCTCCCAAACGCATTTTTATTTTTTTAAACAGTGGAAAACGAAAATGGGCCAGGCAGAAACATAAACAAACAGAAGGTTCTTAGTATTTGAGAGGTCTCCAAAACTGAACCAATTACAACGTGACTGGTGGTGGATACGAGTGCAGTCATTATTTGTTCCACCTACAAAATGAAATTTGGTTGTAATATAGCAAGTTGCACTAGCGCTAACTAAGTTTGACCTTGAAAATTGTGCTCTTCAGCCTGAGCTGATGAAAAAGATAAATTCAACACGGATGATGTGAACAGAGAAGTAGAAGGGAGCAAGGTTAGTTACTTAAAGGAAGTAGAAGATTCAGATGTTTTAGGTCCTGAGGCATATCTTTACATTTATTATGTTACAAAATGGTTATATTCCACCTATTGAATTTGGTAAACATCATTATTTGTAGTTGAGATTATTTGTCATCTTTTTGAGCGTCCTAATACTCCAATGAACTTAGTTGAAACAGAAACAGATTTAAAAACTGTAATTACCACAAACCATATAGATTGAAAGAATAAATTTGTGTGGCTCAAATCAGAGTGATTGTCCCAGGAGCAAATTGTTCTATGAAACACAGCAGATGGAAGAATGAGATGCTTTCTACTTACAGACAAGTCCCGTGTTGTCAATGTCATATCTATTACAGACTTCAAAATCATTGAGATCAACACAATCTTCACATCTTTGACTGCACGAGCTCCACATGATAGCAGTTGTTACATTCCCAACAGAAATTAACTATATTTTCTCTTATTATGAAATAATAACAGCCAACAAGCTATGATCTTTACAAAGTTTTCCACAAGAACTAATCTATGTTGAGATACAGAGAAACGGTTAAAAAAGAAACAAAATGCGCAAGAAGTTAATGATTATTACAGCACAAAAAGCAAAATGAACACATTAATACCACATCAACAAAACAATCACTAATTTCTTTTCACCAGCACAAACCAAACATATAGCAAGTTGATTTCAGACAAATGCCATTCTCAGTAAAATCAAAATTTCAGATACTCCCAATACTAAAGCATGTACGTGGCTCTCTGTGTGCATCTGCACCTCTGTGTAACTACACTTCTCTTGTCCAAAAGAAAAAAATATAGAAAATGAAAATTGAAAGGCTTAAATCCCCACCAGAAAACAATTAAAAGAAAAAAGAAGAAAAGGATAAAGACGAGCCAACAAAAATGAAAGAAAATACACTCACAGCAAGTACAGAAAAGGCGGAAGATGCATGAAACTAACAGCCCAAAAGTACTTTCATCATCTTTAAAAAAAAGAATACGACAAATAAAATTAAGATCCCACCTCAAGGTCAATCAATTGAAAGCACAGGAAGAAGAATTAAAATCAAGAGAAAAAACAAAAATAAGAATGAGCACACACACTGAAGCAAGGACTCACCGGAGGAAAAGCTTAGGAGCATTAGGAAGAGGCAATGTGTAGCAAAAGCAAGCATCTCTTTTTGGAAAAGAATCTGAATCTTCCCCGCCTTCATTCACCACGTGCCATGGTATCAAATTAAACCCATTTCTTGTTCTTCGAGATACTTTATCCAAACGTGTTTCTTCACACGGGTTCTCTGCAAATCTTTGCGAGTAAACATAAAATCAAATCTTTAGGGAGTAGGCGTGGGTATCGCGTGCTTACCAGGATCAGTCGAAGGACGGCGGCGGAGGGCACGGCGTAGGATTTGCCATCGCAAAGACGAAGGCTTTCGGTTTGGTTGCGAGTGATCAGTATCCATCGCTGGCGTTCTTGGGCTGCTGCTTCTGACCAGCGACGCCGTTTGTTCTACTGTGAACTCGAATTTAATTTTGCAGAAAATAGAATAAATTGTCCCTAAATTTTATAGAGAGACTTGTTTCATATCATATTAATAATTTGTTGTCACTTCTGCACTGTATGCGTAGTTAATTATATTATCTGTATCTTATCTTATTATTAAGTTAGTATCCTCTTAAAATATATTTTTATTGGTATATTAATTTACATTTATGTAATATTTAATTTTATTTATTTATTTATTTATTTTTCACCCTCCCGCTCCTACACCACCAAACTAGCTCTCTAAGATTCTCAAATTGTTTGCTCTAAACTCAACTTCCACTAACTTTAAATCTTTATGACTGTTTTTTCTATTTTAATATTTTTTATTTTTTTAATTCAAATATACTTTTGAATAGAGGTTACACTGCAGTCAAAATGATAACAAGTATCCTCCACTCTCAACTTCACTTCTCTCTCGATTTTTAGCACACTTTTAGCATATTTTTGCACTCCACGCGATTGTTGCTGCTTTATCATCACATTTCATCATTCGGATTCGATTGGTATACCATTATTCTTACCATATTTCGAGTTTTCGGTTTATTTGTTCAGTTAATCAAATTACTAACTTAGACATCAAAGTGTTAATCTCTGATTGGCATATTAATCTTCTTGTTACCTTAAGATATCACTGAAGATCCTTCGATTATTGTGATGTTGTTGGACTTCGATACACATCATTGACGTCGTCTATGGAAAACTTGAGCTAAAAGTGTGGACAATGGTAATTCTGATAATGGATGTGATAATGACTCTTTTGAGGAAAACACTTCCCTTCCTTGGATCAAACCTTGGGAAATTCCAATGTTCCTGCTCCCACTATTGGTCTATGTTACTTAGAGTAGAAGATGTAATAAAATTTGGAATATACATTACGACAATAGAATTAGGAACTTTGTATCCCATTTTTAAAATATCACATTGTTGATTTATTCATGGGTATTTAACACGTGGGTACATAGTTTATTCGATATCTTTTTTAATTGAAGAAAGGTACAACTCTACTTTGACATCTGTGCCATGTGAAATAAGATAGGTCTTGAACCTCTGTCTGTCATATTCTTTCGTAGTCGAGTTTATCTGACTGCAGGAAGACATAATCACTCACTTATGACAAAGGGAAATAAAAAAAAGAATAAGAGCAAATTACAGCTACCTCCCATAAGGTTTACATAATTATAAACACTCACTCGTTGTTAGAAAAATTATAAATACGCTCCTTAGGTTTGTAACCGTCCAACAAATAACTCATTTTCATCTATTTTTATGGGTGAACTGACCAAAACGCACTTATGCACTGAAATGGGTTATTTGTTGGACTACAATGCGCATGGAGAGGTTTCTTAAGTTTTTTTACACAGGGGAGCAACAATGCTATTTGCCTCGGCTGATTTTTCTACAATTCAAATAAAAAATTCAAGGACAAAAATGGTCAATTTCAGGCTTTTGGTTAAAAATTACAAACTTCAGAGGTATTTGTAATTATGCCAAATCTGAGAGATGTGGTTGTAATCACCAAAAAAGCAAAGGTTGTAGATAGGAAGAGCCAATTAATAATCTCAAAGTCCTAATTCATTACCTTGATAAGCATGTATGTTGGAAGCCAAGCTGGTGCAGTTAATCTGCATCCGAAAACCAAAATCCACTGAAAAGAGAAAAGAAGCATTCACTAAAAATCTAGAAAAGAAGCATTTGACCAACCTCCGCTCGGGGTATTCTTCAATCATGCAATTTACAACTAATTTTTCATATTTTAGATCGTATATTATCTATCTTATAATTTACTAAGCATAAATGTTCAAATATTTAGCTAACACTTACTTTTCTTTTACTCTCCAACCCAGCACACAAAAGAATGAGGTATATATTGAATTTAGTAAGTATGATCAATATGGATATTGGCAATGATCCATGATTCAAGATAAAGACAAAGGCATGGAAATAGAAGGAAAACAAAAACAAAATGCAAAAATGTTGTACTTACAAGTGCATATTCGTGGGTCTCAAATATGTGCAAGTCCAACACCTGATGTAAGATGATGTCTCAATTGAAATGTTATAAACTATATATCTAAACTGAAGTTGTGTATTTCTCAGTACAATACCTCGCCTCGATCTTCGTATATGTAGTCTAGCCCTTTGTAGTATGGTGGATGCCCAATAGATAAATACTGCAAAACATACACAAATTGATTTGTGGAAATCAGTAAATTGAATAATCATATATGTTGGTTAATTTCCTTCAAGTTAATATTTGTATGGACGCTTGTAGAGATTAAGACTACCCATACAAATTCCTTATGTACGTTGTAAATTTATAAGTACACTCCTCAAGGCGTGCTAATGCAATTAGACATCATTTCATGAGATATCAACGTGCACCTTGGATTTGAAATAAAATCTATAAACTACAGTAGTTTGACATATTAGTAATTGATAGTGATATACAGGTGAGACAATGATCTGGCCGACCTTGAGTAACTAGTATGGACGAAGCTGGTCCGAAGGTCTCTAAGGTAACCTTAATAAAGAGATTTTTAAAAATTTCTTATAAGAGTTCTTAATAAGATATTTTCTAATATGAATCTCCGTATATTTTGAAGGTTTTTAAAGATCAATGTAAATATTTCCACATCACAAATTTATACTCAATTTGTGTATATATAAATAAATGAGGTTAGAAAAGATAATTATAGTTGTAGACTTCTGACTGCACAGATTATACTTGTCATAATTGCAAAAATTATGGCAATAAAAAAATATAAAAGATTATGTAATGATATTAATATTTTAGGAGTGGATGTTTAATTTTTTTAAAATAAAAATAATTTGTATAAATAAATACTATTGATGTTTAAAGTGAATACACGTTTAATTATCTAAAAACTAGAAATAATTGTGTAAAAGACGCTGTGTGCAAGGAAATAGCTGAGCTTGCGAGCATTGAGCAAGTACTTTTGCAGTTTTCACGAGTATTGCTCCTGATGGACAACGAATCAGGAACCGACCGCTATCCTAGTCCCGCCGCCGCCAGAGTTCTTCCAACCGCCGCAACCAGCGATGAGACTTCGTCTTCAAGGAGAAGACTAGGCCGGGCCGAATGGCCGACTGTCGATGGCCCGCTCGGCCTCTCCCACGATGACTCGCTGGAGCATGCCCGCAGATTTTTCAAATTGGGATTTTTGTGCCTGCCTTTCCTTTGGGCCGTAAATTGCTTCTATTTCTGGCCCGTCCTTCGCCACCCGAATTCTCATGATTCACACCCCGACCTCCGCCGCTGTAAGTCTCTCTCCCTCTCTTGACACATCATTGATGATTTTTAGATTATCTTTTTTTTTCCCCCATTTTTTTCATAAATTTACTCGTTCTATGGTGTATTGTATTGTTCGAGCTGAACTTTGTTCTAACTTTTTGTTTGAAAAAAATTGTTTTTGACAAATGGTGTCCACTCAATTAAAGTCAACAATTTAATTCTTGGTCAGTATATGCACGTAATACACACATCTCCGTGTATCTGTTGGACTTTTGCATGAAGGTATAGCTAAAATTGGCTGTATTTGTATGTTGTTGTTAGCAATCTTTGGGATCAGAAGGGTATTAGATTCATATAACAATCTCCTTTTTAGTAAATTTGCTACAAGAAAATTATTCTAATTTTTGATCGCACATATGGATTTAGTACTCATTGCAAAATTCAAAAGCAAGATCGTATCCATGGTTGCAGTAATAATAATAATAATATATCAGGGTTGGAATCTATACTTGTGATGCTACAGTTCTTAGCATTACACTTCACCTATCAGTACTACTGAACTGAGCACAAATCTTATGTAAAAGCAACAAAGTATTAGGAAAACAAGAGAATTTGCACAAGGGGTTTATTGGTCCTGAGACAAGTTTTTGCTTTAATTTACTTTAAGCATTCATCATTTCAATTACTTGTCTGCCTGTTGATGCTTGTTGATGCTCGTTTGTTCATAAGACTGGCTTCAACAACAACCGTGTAACTATTTAGAGCTCAATAGTTCTTGTAAACAAACCAATTATTGATGTGACGATGGATGCTCCTAATCTAAGTATTAGCAGAGAAATTGAGATCTTTTGATGAATATGGAGGAAATGAAATGGATAACAGATTGAAATCTAATGATGACGGCTCTCAAAGAGCTGCCTATTGTTACGGACTACCTCATTCAACTTAAGGTTTTGATTCTATTGAAACCCGTGGTTGATTTGTTCTTTGCAGAATAAGAGTAGACTTGAAGCGATCTGTCTTTTTATTATATTTTATTATGATGTTTTCTGTGAGGCACTGTAATTTTCATCCCATGCTTTGATTTTACTATATCTAGAAGGTATTGCTTCAAAAGATCTTTTGATGATTACATAGTTGTTAAAGACGCATGGCACGAAGGTGCTCTGGAGCCATGGCGTGCGCCTATTGACCTGCTACTATTTCATTTCTCCTTGCTCTCTTAAAATATTCTCCATTTCTCTTCTTTCTTTGTTTCATAAATCTTCTGATGTCTTTGCTTACATGTTAAGGATACTCAGGAGAGATTTTTGTATCATGAAAGCTTCCACAAAGATGGTCTTTTGTCTTGTAATCTTCCCTTGAATATCTTCTCTCAGAATTGCATTTGACATTATTGACAAAATTGCAGATTTACAAAAGAACTAATATACATTCTGCATGCATACAAGAGCTTGCATCCCTAAAGTTCAGAACGGGCATTGTTGAATTCATGAAGTACTAACTGAACAGGAATGTTAAAAGCATAATAAATGTTTCATGATAATCTAACTATTAAGTGCTGGAAGACAATGTTTTAAGATTTTATATGTGAAGATGACAACCATGAATTCAATTGCAGAACCACATTAAGTTGAAGCTGTCACATGGGACCCATGGGTTGCATGAGAGCTTACTTTCTAGTGCCTTCCTGATTGGTATTGGACTAATTCCATCATTTTGCATCTGTTATAATTTCATAACTGTTGCCGAAACTTTAATTGACTATTTGGTTCCCATTGTTCTGAAGAAGTATCTGTTCATGAAATAAATTGATATTGGTTTGGCTGCTGAAGTCATTGAAAGAACTCCATGGTTGTCTTCAATGATGATGCCAACCGAATATTTTCACAGAAATGGATTGAAGAATTTGAACATGTTTGTCTTCAGAGAGCATTCATTTTAGGCACTAGTGACTTTTCTTACCGACAAATCTTATGCAAGCACAAACAAGGAATCCCATGTTAATCTTGTGACTGACTTCCTGCCTCAAGGTGGACCTGTGTAAGATCGTTCTCCCAATGGGTGCGTAGGTCTAGCAGAGCCATCTTGGATGGACCTTCCCCTTTTATATATGGTCACAGCACTACAAACTTAACCTTCATATGACTTCTAGCTTTGAGCCTTTGACTTTTTCTTTAATTGTTTGATCAAATCTCACTACCCTGTTAGTTATTGCTCTGTAACTTATACTAATCCTGTTGGCAGTTCATGTGTTCAAAATTTGATATGAATGGCTGCTTTCTCCAGATCTTGTTGGGTCAGCAATTGGTTTCCTCCTGTTCGCAGCTATTCTGTCTTCATGGGCTCTTACCTTTGCCATTGGAGGGGAGCATCTATTTGGCCATGTTTGGAATGAATTGGTAATGTACAATGTAGCAGAGAAATATGGCTTGACAGGATGGATCTAGATCTATGCTATACTTTTATCTGTTCGTTATCTACATGAACAGAGTATGTATTTTTTTTTTATGGAAAGGACCTGGGATGTTAAGTGCGTGCATTTTAATTTGTTTTTTTGTTTTCTCATTGGAATCATTGTGTTATGAAGTGCTTGATAAAGGGTATTTTGGTGACCATGTTGGATAAAAGGATGTCAAAGCTAAGGTTTTCTTCCTTGGTTATATTTGGAAGATAGTCATAAAACTCTATGACGACAAATACAATTATAGAAGGGAAACTAGTAAGTTGGTGCATCCTTGGAAAGCAATACTTGACATGCCAAACTGTGATGGAAAACAAATTCCAATGAAACTGATGTTCTTATAGACTATTTAGATATTTAATGCCATTTATTGCTTTAAGCAATGTTAGCAAAGATGGCTCGTAAATGGTGAATCATTTATAGCTTATTCTACTCCTACAACTCCTCCTCTACCTTTGCTAGAACTATTAAACACTTCTCATAGGCCCACGTTCAATATTGCTGTCTAATCTGCGACGAAATCTGAGCAAGAATCGATTATCCTCAACAATCTTAAAATCAATAGCTCGCACAAGGTTGAAAGCATAGTGCAATACAAAGTGCATTGAGTCGGCATAAAAACATTTTCGAGCTCAGAACTCTTCCCACCAGAAAGAAACCTAGGGTCTCAAAATCGGACGACAACGCCGTTCTCATCTTCCTCAGAGAAATTGAGCGCCGTACCTATTCGATTTATGTTCTAGTTCATAGAGTAGGAGGCCACGGAACACTTCACGACAGACCGAGCACTGGCATTGCTGATCGCTCGACCTGTTCACATGGCAAAATAACAGCGGCGAGGGATAGTTGATATGATCCTCGAGCACGGACCCAAATTACTCGAATTATCAAGGCGTATAATCCTCGATGAAGCCTTCCAAACTAGAAGGAAAAAAGAATCATAACTATAATCTATAAGGAAAAAAACCCTTATTCAAGGGAAGGTCTCATGTAAATTTTAACTCCAGCTTAACAAAAGAACACAAGTTGGGCCTCCATTTTATTTGGGATAGTTGATTTAACAAAATTGTTTTTAAATTAAATCTTAATATATTTCTCCGGTATAATTTTCTGTAGTACCAAATCCAAATGCCCAAATTTCCGAAATTCAAAGTCCGGTGTGTTCTAATATATATATATAAAAAAAAGTCGGGCTATCTACTTTTCTGGCACACCCCCCCCCCCCCGCCCCCAGCAAAAAATAAAAAAATAAAAAAAAATCCCACACAAATACTCCATAATAGGCTGCTTATTTTGTGTCGAGTCTGCTGTTGTGGCTTAAACCTCAGCAAAGCAGTCAGCTATTTCATGTTTCTTGAAAGATGATGCAGCGGGTTCCAACTCCGGGCTTACCCACCCAGTCAATCTCGGAGATGGAACAGGTGACCAACACGCCGCAGCAACAGAGAGCTTCCTCCTCCTCCTCTTCTCGTGCTCACCATTTCTATCCCGCCCGACCCGCTGTAGTCGACCTCTTCAATCTCTACTTAGGCGTGCGTAAAATAAATCCATGATCAAATTTCTTTATTTCTTTTGCATCCTTCTGTAATTATGATTTCATTTGAATTCCATTTCCTTTGTTTTTGAGTTGGCAGAGGAGTGCGCGGCAGAAATCAGATGAATCAGTTAGAGAACCCCCGTGAGTTATAACCTAATCTTTTTTATCAAATATGTAATTGTTAATCTTCATAGAGTTTTTGAAGTATTTAGTTCCCTCGAAAATTAGTTTTTTTTGCTGTTGATTGCTTGAGAATTATGTCAAGCGTAATTCCTAATTATAGAAACTCGTTTCTTGGCTGTTGCGGGTCCTTTCTATTACTTGGGGATGCCATGATGTTTAATTAACACAGGGTGAAATCAGGAAAAATGATGTATTGATATTTGGAAATTGAAAAAAGAATGGTTAGTTCTATGTAACTTCTATATGCCAATGAATATTTGCAGTCTTAGTTTTACTTTGTAGGATTCCTATGGCATATAAAAATGTACCTTTTGTCGAATATATTTAATTATATAGGTAAGCAGCTTTCGGAATTCAGGCTTTTAAGCACGGGTTTTTCCTTTTCTATTCATTAACGAACTAGTAAGCAATAAGCTCCTGAGGCTGAGGTACTCCAGTGTGAGCAATTAGTAATACCTTGCAGAAAAGAGACCAAATGGAAATCCAATTTTTAGGGTGCCTACTGCCTAGGATATTCATAACTTCCTGTTTGAGAAGATGCTTAGATATGCTGATAAAGAAACACTTGCATGTGTGTGTTGTGTAATATAGATATCTATGTATATATTAGTTTGTCTTAACTAGAAATGTTAAATCTAGGGGGTTTAAGATCCAGATAAGCCACTATTTTGTCTCATTGGTTTCTAAGTAAAGAACATTTTGGTAGTAGTTAACTTTCTTATTTACTAGTTGGTCAATAGAGTCAAAGTGTAGCCCCAACTACTTGTACATCGAGTTGATTAGAAATGACATATTTACTTTTTATACAATTTTGGTGCACTGCATTATCTCTCTGCTCTTTGTTTTTTCTATATGTGTTTTGATTCAATTGGACTCATTCGGAAATTGATTTTCTATTTCCATGGCTTCTTCTGTTTGTGGTTTGGCGTATAAAGAAATTCTTCTGATAGATAATGGTAAAGTAAATTACAGGAATAAGACACAAAAGCGGGTTACTGCTATTAACAGAGAGCTTCCTCCCCCTAATGAACAGTTCCTCTTTGACTTTGAGCAGATACAGAGCCAATTTCCTGTAAGTTTTATATACACAACTGTTGCTATTCAATTTATTATGTTTCGTCTTGTTTAAGATACTTGGTTGTAGAATTGTTGATTTTACAATGTATGTTTTGTAGGACCAGGAGCAACTACGCGCTGTAACAGAATCTGTCCTGATATCTCTGGTTATCCAATGCTGTGATCATGCTCCCAGGGCGGAGTTCTTGCTCTTTGCATTACGTAGCTTGTCAAATATAGGATACATAAACTGGGACGCTTTCTTGCCATCTCTTCTTTCTTCTGTCTCTTCTGCAGAGAGCCCTGTTGGTCAGGGGAGTCAAACAGTGGCTGCCCTTGCTTCTGCCACCTCATCACAATCAGGAGTCTTGCCACCTTCAAATGTAGTTCCTAATTCCACTAATTTTCAGTCGTCAAATCCTGCTTCTCCATTGCCTTCGATTCACGGTATTGGATCCCCTGCACAATCAGCAGCTGAGCCATCATCTTGCGCCACATTGTCTCCGATGAAATCAAATGATGTCATCTGCACTGGTCAACAGTCAGCGAGGGTCAATTTATCTGTTAGGGAAAATGCTATAAGCAGTTTACGCCGACTGTCCTGCAAAATAATTTTGATAGGCCTTGACTCTAATCTAAAGCCAGTTACATGTGCGGATATCCTTAACCACATGTTGAATTGGCTTGTTAATTGGGATCAGAAACAGCAAGGGCTTGATGAGTTTGATAGTGCAAAATTCTGGAAGCCTGACAAGGCCTTACTTGAATGGCTACACAATTGTTTAGATGTGATTTGGCTGTTGGTTGAGGATAACAAATGCCGTGTGCCATTTTATGAACTAATACGTAGCGGTTTGCAGTTTATTGAGAACATACCAGATGATGAGGCGCTTTTTACCCTTATTCTGGAAATTCACAGGAGGAGAGATATGATGGCAACACACATGCAAATGTTAGATCAACATCTTCATTGCCCTACATTTGGAACTCCTCGACTTTTACCTCAGGCCACTACCAACATATCTGGTGAAACAGTGACTAACATGAGATACTCACCTATCACATATCCAAGTGTGCTTGGAGAACCTTTGCATGGAGAGGTAATGTCTTTTTCTGTTTAATTTTGGGGTTATACTATATTCTTAATTTGGAAATGAAATATATCGTCTAGAAACTGAAAGAATCAGTGAATGTGAACCTGATGATTACTCAAAGATGAAATTAAAATCACATTAGCTGGAATTGGAGAGATAGCTCCAAAATAATAAAAATGGTGTTGCTCCCTTCTTTCTAAATCCATCCACATAAACCCGTCGCCTTTATGGATATGAGAACAAGTTGGATCTCTAATCTCTTGGGAAATAATACTCCAGTGGGTTTTAACGGTAGGATGAGATTCAGCTTTTATGTTATGAAAAACAAGAGATAATATCTATGATATAACTTGTTATACCACTTATGAGTCGTGACTAAACAGTAAAAGACACATAATATTTCTTAAACAGTTGACATTGTGGCTATTACAGAAAACTGCCAAGACAAAACAAATGTGGGACTTGCACTTCAGCTTTAAAACATATAAATGGTGCAAACAAATCTGTAACATTAGGCTGACTTGTTGCTCATCAAGGCCAGAAATTCAAACTGTATGTAGCAAGGTGAGGTCCTACTTATATGATGTACTAAAGGATACAACGCTGGGAAAATTGAATCTTGTAGTATTTCTGAAAATAATTTGTATAAGTCTGTCGATTGCCCATCAACGAAGAAGTTGCCAGAGAGAGCATAATTGATTGGTGTCCAATCTTTGTTGATAAACTGGCGTTAACATTTTAATTTATATCACTTCATCCTGCTTTTTTCATTATTTGAGTAGGAACTTGCATCATCCATTCAGAGAGGAAGTCTTGACTGGGAGAGAGCTCTGCGATGTTTGAGGCATGCTTTCCGTAACACTCCATCTCCTGACTGGTGGAGACGTGTGCTGCTTTTGGCACCCTGCCATAGGCTTCATGCACAAGGACCTACACCAGGTGCTGTTTTTACCTCTGAAATGATTAGCGAGGCAGCAATCGATAGGGTTGTGGAATTACTGAAGTTGACTAACTCAGGTAAGAAGTCATATTTTTCGAGTTTCTCTTAA
Source organism: Sesamum alatum (assembly GCA_034509735.1). Classification (NCBI taxonomy): domain Eukaryota; kingdom Viridiplantae; phylum Streptophyta; class Magnoliopsida; order Lamiales; family Pedaliaceae; genus Sesamum; species Sesamum alatum. The sequence continues at coordinate 42,151,971 of JACGWO010000004.1, read as the reverse complement.
CGCAGTTTAGAAAGCACAGGAAATTATGGAATTCTCCAGATTTGCTTAATTGGAAGCTCACAAATGCCTGTGATGGTTGGAATTGAAAGTTTAGGAGGTCTATGCCCAGGATATGCAAAAGTGTTAGAGATTTCTGCCTTCTCGAAGTCCTTTTTCCTTTTTTATTTTTGTGTGCGTTGGGTGTGGGGTGGGGGGGTGGGGGGGACGTACTCTGAGAATTTTGGGTCAATCTAGAGGGCTTTGAAATGGGAATTACTGCAAGTCAGTGTGTTGAGTGGCCAGACGGAATGTTCTGGGGGTAAAGTAAAAGTAATGTGAACACTGTTGAGATGTTAATCACTTACTGTAATGATGCATATTGAAGAAACTGCAAAGTATGTGGCAAATGAAGTTGAACTAAAGAACCAGACATGTTCAGTGAATGAAGGTGATATTGGAGTCCTGTGGCCTCTGAAAGTTCTCCTTGTGGACAATCCTTGAGACTGCTTCTCTTTCAAATTGTCTGTACCAGCATGACACAAGATTCAAGTTGCTAACATCTGGAGGATGTTATTTTTTCATTTGATCTTCATAATGTTAACCAGGGAATGATTTGTCCACTTTTATACAACTGAGAATCTGATTTTGAAGATTAGGAGTGAACCCTTTTTTTTTTTTTTTTCCTATTATGCAATATCATACTATCCCAACTTGTCCAAATTTATGGATTAGAATCATAGATGAGGCTGATGGTTATTTGTATTGGCATGAGTTTGTATGCTTCTTGTATGTGGAGTTTGGCCATGCTTTGGTAGTTTATATATCTTAATAAAGGGACTCCTTTAAATGATCTCTTGGAAGGACAGAACTTAAGTTCTTATCAACCTGAGGCATTTATTATTTTACTTCTTGTTAACTGTTCTAATTTATATTTTTCCAAATTGTTAACCTGCAGAAACAAATTGCTGGCAGGAGTGGCTTATATTTTCAGACGTCTTCTTTTTCCTCATGAAACATGGATGCATTGATTTTGTTGATTTTGTTGACAAGCTAGTTTCTCGACTTCAAGATGGTGATCAACATATTCTCAGGACAAATCATGTTACTTGGTTGCTTGCACAAATTATCCGTGTTGAGCTTGTAATGAACGCTCTAAATACAGACTCAAGAAAGGTAGTGTCTCATAATTCTGTGCTATGGCATACTTTCTTATCATTGTTACTCCATTTATTGCCTTCATAGATTTTAGGCTTTTTGTGGTTTTAAGCTTCAGGATTTACATTTTGAATTTCATTTATCTCTGATGCTTTTAGGTCTAATCTTAATTGCCAGGATAGCTGTTTATCTCCCGATCAATCAATGAGGATTTCATTTTGACTTTTTCATTGCAATCTGCTGGTAGGTGGAGACTACCAGAAAGATTCTTTCGTTCCATAAAGAAGACAGAAGCTCTGACCCTAATAACCCTCAAAGTATCTTGTTGGACTTCATTAGCAGTTGTCAGAATCTGCGTATTTGGTCATTAAATACATCAACCAGAGAATATTTGAACAATGAGCAGCTTCAAAAGGGAAAGCAAATAGATGAATGGTGGAGGCAAGTTAGCAAAGGTATTCTCTCCATACTTTTGAGTAGCACAACTAGCTATCTCGGTAATAGTGCGTCTTAGGATCTTTTGGTAAGAGCAAAGGTATTCTCTCCATACTTTTGAGTAGCACTAGTTATCTCAGTAATAGTGCGTCTTAGGATCTTTTGGTAAGTTACTATCAGATTCAATTAAATGTAGCCTATGTCATGTGAATATCGTATGTAAGGAGTTGTGCATGCTGCACAAGCCAACACCAGAATTTCTGAATTACATTTGCAAAGACCATAAAGTGTACCTTCCTCAATTAATGTCCTCGTATGGAAAACTAGTTTCCTCTTTCTAATATCCCTTGCTTAAAGAAGATGATCTGACTTCAAACTTTTTGCCATTATATGAGGATTGGTGTTGTGTTGCATCAAATTTCCACATTTCGACATCTCTCAAAATCCAAGCAATTTCACTGGAAGAGCTTTACAATCCTGAATCAAGTAACTAGTGAACAATAATTTGCAGATTCTTGGGTCAAGTTCCTTATTTTTTACAACATTACTAGAAAAGCCATGAATTTCTGTTTCCCTTCTTTGGTTATGTGAACCTAGACTTTTGAGTCCTTTGCTACCCTTGTACTTTAGTTTATGAACATTTTGTTTGAGGTTTTGCTTTTCTTACTTTTCAAGTTGGCTCCAAATATCAGGTGAACGTATTATGGACTATATGAATATGGATGAAAGGTCAATTGGGATGTTTTGGGTTGTGTCGTACACCATGGCCCAGCCTGCTTGTGAAACAGTCATGAACTGGTTAACCTCTGCTGGAGTAACAGAGATATTACCAGGACCAAATCTACAGCCAAATGAAAGATTGATGGTGATGCAGGAAGTTAGCCCGTTGCCAATATCATTATTGTCTGGATTTTCTATAAATTTATGCTTGAAACTGGCGAATCAGATGGAAGAGTCGATGTTTTCTGGACAGGTAAAACTATGATTGGATTTTTTTCTAATCTCAAGCATATGCATGTCCATGAGTGTTTATACAAACTTCCTTCTGGATGGTTTAACTGTCTTCTCTGGAAACTGAAGTTTCTATAGGTTGTATATATTTGGTATGAGGTTGTCTGCTCTTTTGGCCATCTGCCATCCTGCTTTTGTTGTGAAGTTGTGGCTATTGCCCTTCTGTTCATTTCCCTTTTGACAATGATAGACTGGTAGTGGCTTAAAGACAGGCGTTTATTTTGACTATGCTGCATGTTCCAACAGGTTGTACCTAGCATTGCGATGGTTGAAACATATGTCCGAGTGCTACTCATTGCTCCTCATGCATTATTCCGTTCACTCATGGCGGTATTTGTTTTCCTTTCCTTCATTTTATGTGCTTTCAAAAAATTATGTAATACATTTATGTATTAGGAGAACGCAAAATATTCTATAGAATATGAAATGTCTATCAGAAAAATGAAAATATAACTGTAGAGCATCGATGACAAATATATTAATCTAAATACCTAAATGTATTAGCATTATGAATGAAATTTTATCGTCATCAATTCATATTTTTTGTCACAATGACTAATCCTATTGGTTTAAGCAGTTACTAGCTTTGTTTTCAAACTGAATGCAGCTACTGACCCAGAGGAACCAAAATCCATTGAGCAAACCTGCTGCTTCTATCTTGGTCTTTGAAATTCTCAACTATCGTCTGCTTTCACTCTACAGGTAAGAACTCCTTTTCCTTTGCGCTTGTTGTTTTTGAGTACTCTATGTTTTGGGAGAACTCTTGACTTGTATAATTAGACAGGGAAGTAATGAGATAACACTAATGGATGACTGTCTCACTCCAACTAAAGACATTGGGTTGTGTGGACATTTAGGAATGTGTTTCAGTGTTCTTAATATTTGGCATGTTGAGAACACTTTAGTTGTGTCTGAAGTACAAGAGAACATGTTTCGAACCAGTTTGTGATCAAAATGTCAAAAAGGCACAGGTAAAGGGAGATTGGCCTGTTGTCTGTCATAATGTGTTATGGGAAGATTTATAGGGCATTGTCCTTGTCGGTTGTTAGCCTGTTGTTTCCACAACATTGAATTAGAGTCAACGGGCATGATTTGATTACAACTTTAGAAGTGTGGAACATATAGTGTACAATTTGGGGTGAAACATGAGCAATTTTTGCAAAGTAGGAAGACAGGTACGTGAGCATTTGTCAATGACTTGTGATGTCTCAACTGCTTTGTATGCGATTTTACGCGACTTCTGGTGTGCTCTGAAATTGAAGAACCAGTCCATTTTCCATGCTTTTTGTAATATTATGCAGGGATGAACATATCTGCTAACCATTGTCATGTGATATACGGAAACATTAAGCCAATGTGCCTCTTCTCCTGCTCTGTTGTTTCATAAAATGTCGTCATATTCACGTGACTTTGTATCTTGTAGTGGAAGGGGCTATCTTTTTGCAAAGTCTAAGCAAGTCAAATGGAAATGGTGATAAATTCTTTTCTATGCTTCTGTTTTCTAGGTACCAAGGGAAGAACAAAGGCTTGATTCATGATGTCACGAAAATGCTTGCTACACTGAAGGGGAAACGTGGAGATCATCGTGCTTTTAGGCTGGCTGAAAATTTATGCATGAATCTTATATTATCCATGAGGGAATTCTTTTATGTGAAGAGGGATGGAAAGGTTGAGGATGATTTAATATAGTTTTGCTTCATCAGATTGCTTTGGCGTATGAGTAACGACATTATTTTGCACATGTTCAGGGTCCAACTGACTTTACAGAAACTTTAAATCGGATAACAGTAACTACACTTGCCATCATTATAAAAACTCGTGGTGTTGCAGAGGTCGAACACCTGTTGTACCTCCAGACAATGTTGGAACAGATACTCGCCACCAGTCAACATGCATGGTCAGAGAAGACCCTTCGCTATTTCCCTTCTATATTACGTGATGCCTTGGCTGGTCGGATGGATAAGAGGGGCTTGGCCATTCAAGCATGGCAGCAGGTACTTGATATTGTTTCTCTCTTTCGCCCCCTCTCTCTAACACACACATATCCCGGTGCCTAAACGAGGTAATTGCCTTCAAAGCAACCGAGTGCAACTTGTAATGGTCTCTCAGCCACTTGCCTAATCAGTTACATATAGTTGTACATGGATCCTTTTGCTTATGCTTATAAGTTTTGCATTTTTTTTTTATCCCTTATTGATGGAGAATCATAGTCTTTCCATCACATGGATGCGATAGGATTATTCATAAGATTAGTAGTAAGTGAAAGAATTATAAGAAGATAAGCAAGAACACTTTCTCTTTGTTCTTTTCTTTCTTCCTTTTTTCTTATTATTCATACTGTTGTCTTATTTTCTTCTTTTTCCTTTTTTGTTGGGTGGGGGAGGGCTGTGTTTAGAGGTGGAGCTGAACCAGAATTAGTCTATTAACTAACTGCAGTGAGGAACATCAATGGTATCTGATTTAAGCTGGGAGTCAACCACAAAATCTCAGAAGATGACTTGCTCTTATAGCAAGATAAGTAGATACAGCTATAAACCACTGTAATATTTTATCCGCGGTGCATGACAACATTATTCATCTCAAGGACCACAATTCACCTACTAGAATGAAAATGAACTCCTGAAATGTGGCAAAAAGTTTATATGAAGTGAGAATCATTCATGACGATAGAAGTAGGTAACCTATTGTTATTAAGAACCATTATAATTTCAAATCTAGTTAGCAAAGTAGGCATTGTGACATCACATAAAAAATGATAGTGAGTTTTTTGTTGAGGAAAACTTATGGACATGTCATATTCCATGTCTTTTATCCTAAAAGGTTCTCTTTTTGAACATCAAAATCGAAGTGTAGCCTTCTTCATGGAGGGTACATAAGCTATGGCCTATGGGCCTCGAATGAACCTGGAATAAGAGGGAAGAGAAGGGCGAGTTGACAATGAATAACAGTAAAGAGAAAAAGGACATTCCTAAACTAGACTTCAGAAGTGTTTTGCCTCTAAATCTGAGATGACTGTGCTAGAAATGGAGACAAATATTGGCATCCATACATGACATCCTGCTAGATAAATATTGGCACAATCTACACAAATGTTGACACGACCAATAAATATCCTGCTAGATATTTGAATTGTTTAGTTGGCACAATCTATATAATTGTAATTTTTTTTTTCTTTTTTTTTTTTGTATTTCAATTGGCAGGCAGAGACAACTGTGATTAATCAGTGCACCCAGCTTCTTGCTACATCCGCTGATCCAACATATGTCATGACTTACATTAATCACAGTTTTCCTCAACATCGCCAGTATCTTTGTGCTGGTGCATGGATACTGATGTACGGCCATCCTGAGAGCATTAACAGTTTGCATCTTGTAAGTTTCAACTAATGATGCAGACAAAAGTTTTCCCAATTTTTATTGTTACAAGGTTTTGGCATCTTTCATTGTATCATCTTTGAGATCTCTCTCTCATTTCCCATACGTGCACATGTGATGGTGTACAGGGTCGCGTCCTGAGAGAATTTTCCCCTGAAGAAGTTACTGCCAATATTTATACAATGGTGGATGTCCTATTGCATCACTTTAACTTAGAGCTGCAGCGTGGACGTTCCTTGCAGGTGTCTTCTCCTTCACGAAATTTATTTTTGTTTCGTATTTTATTCTTTACCATTATTGGTGGTAGCCCGACATGCTTTTATTGATAGTTCAAGGTTTTGTAATTTTCTCTTCCTCAGGATCTTATGATAAAAGCGTGTGCCAACCTTGCATTCTTCATTTGGACCCATGAGCTACTGCCTCTAGATATTTTACTGTTAGCACTTATTGACCGTGATGATGATCCCCATGCTTTGCGAATTGTGGTATGTTTGTTTTCCTATTCATTTTGCTTTTTATTTGTTCGCTGGCATTACCACTAATGATGCAAGTGGATTTTTGTTTTTCATTCTGGAGTTCTAAAAGAGATGATATTCATAGCTTTGTGGAGTATTCATTTATAAGTCTTTGCCTGTAGGGATGTAGTGGTTTCTGTTACACTTGTGCAGGTTAGATGTAGCTTTAAAATATTTACTCTTTTTATTCAACATCCGATCCTTCTATTCAGAAGTCTTGCTTATCAGAGGACAAGGTATGTGTCTAAGTAAGTTATCTGCTATCTTGTCCAATTGTGTCAACGGCAACATAATGATAAAAGAGTCAAGATAAATGGAGCGTTTCAGAGTAGAACTCATTATTATCTAAGGTTAAGTTTAATGGTGCAATTCAAGGGACATTTTCATCTTCGTTACACTAAAAAGGCAGAGATAATTCTTTCATTTATTTCTTTTCCTCTACTGAATTTTGGAATATTAAAGAGATAATAAAAAGCTAAAAGTCCATTTATTAATATCATTTGTGTTTCTGTATGTTTCATAATTTATGGTGTTAACATCTTTGTTCTTGTTCTTGAACCTTCGGGTCTGGTGATGCCAATCTGTGATGTTCGCAACAGATAATAATTCCGGAAACTTTTCATGGATTAATCTCTGGAAATTTGAGTTCTGAAAGTTGTAGACATTACTTTATCCAAAGGTGTCATCCCTTTACATACAAATAAGATGGAGCATCACCCATAGCAGTATGAGCTTTTACAATGATGATATGAAATGTTTTACATAAGTTTGACATTTGGATGTAGTTATGATGATAAATTTTCAAGAAATTCATATGAATAAAAAAAATAAGCTTTTCTCAGGACTAGAGGTTAACAGAGGCACATTGGCATTTCATGAAGTGTTGGGACCTCATATGATGGTGGTTCTGAAAGTTCTTTCTGAAAGAGTAATGTTCATTTGGTGACTACTTTCAATATCATGGTGGAGTGATGCAATGAAATTTATCTTTTATTGTTGGTTAATACAATTATGAAAATGCAAGTAAAGCTTGCATTCAAAGTGAAACAGGAAGGGGATGAGGGAAGACATATCTTTTTCATAACACGTCGGAGTTGTGGGTTATTGTTAATTTCTTTTTCTGGTGATAGTAAACATTGAAAATGTCTTTTTCATTTACTTGATTAGTGCGATTTCATATTTATTGACTTCCGAACTTAAAGGGCATGCATTGCAATGATCACAGATTTATTTTTCATTTTCCTTTCATCCGGTAGATAAATATACTTGACAGCAAAGAGCTTCAACAAAGAGTGAAACTATATCTTATGAATCGTGGCCCACCTGAGCATTGGCTTTTCTCTGGAACTTTCAAGCGTGCTGAATTGCAAAAAGCCCTTGGAAATCATCTATCGTGGAAAGAAAGGTAATATTATGGACATTATCGCCCTTTCCACAAACACGCAATTTGGTGCAGATGTCAAGATCTATTTCCTTAGGGGAAGTTAAAAACTGATATGTAATAAATGTTTTGTACCGATTATTGGCATGCATCCTAGATATGAAAGGCTTTTTGAACTGTTTGTTTAAATATGTAGGGGTAAAGTCTTTCTTTCTTTTCCTGTTTTCTGGGGAGTGGCAGGTGGGCTGTGGGCAGGGGTGCATTTTGTTTATCTCTGCGTGATGACCGCTTTGTGCTGTCAGGGAGGACGTCCGGAGTAGCTTAGAAATTTCCTGCTCGCTGCCCTTGGCTTGAGACCATTATTTTGAATGATGGTCCTTGTGCTCAAGGAGTGACTCTTTGATTTGTTATGCACCACCCTTAGTAGTCATAAGCAACTCTAGTATCAATCAAGTGGTATAGCGTATCAACCCAAGCACTAAACACGATTTGGTAAAAGTCATCATTTTAGAAGGATCCTGAAGATGCAGGAATACAAATAGATTTGGGAATCTCTCTAAGGGTTATTTAGGAAGGGGACTCGAAAGCTGTAACTCTTTCTGTAAGGACTTCTGGAATGTACAGTGGTTTGGATTGTGTGCTTTTATTCCACAAATAGTTCATACTTTTAATGTTTGTTTGAATTTGGACCGATACAAGGTCAGATTGTGGAGAGCACACCTTAAGATATTTGCTTCTTGCACAACCACTTGTTATATGGTAGCTAGAGAGAAGGCCTTGGACGAATCTGGCTTACTTTGTCTAAGTAGTGACATTAAGCTTAAAATCAGGAAAATTCTGGAGAACTGGTTTCTTGTGTTGATTGCAAAGTCTAGCATAGTATGTAAATTGTGATGCCACATGTATATGAAGTATATGGTGCAACTTGCATCATCCTAGGAATCCTAGTCGTGTAGCAAGAGCTATTTGAGGTTTTAGTTCTTGCCAACTTTGATCCTGCCTTCACTTGGAAAATATTAATCATAGATTTGATTTATGTGAGTTCGTCAATGATTAAACTCTGAAGGATCTGAGACATACCCCGAGCTGGGAGGGGTGTAGTGTGTGAGGTAAGGTGAATGCCTTGGGATCTGTGAAGGCGTATAGTATAGGGTTTATGTCTTCGGTTTCCTTCCTAGCTAGGAAGATATATGGTGGCTATCAGCCAGCTTTGCTTGGCATTACCTGTGAAAGCAGTCCCGCTTTTAGCTTTGACAGATTGTTAGTCACTGTTTCCCTGTGACTATTGGGTACTTTTGTGCAATTCTCACAAAAACTAAGTGTTTAAACTAAAAAGGCCGCATGACCATATATTATTTGTAGTCATTTCATGACAAGAATATTCTGATGTAATTGCATAATATTTGATCTGCAATTCAATATCTTGACATATATAAATTGCTACCAGGTACCCAACATTTTTTGATGATATCGCCGCGAGATTGCTCCCAGTGATCCCCCTAATCATCTATAGACTCATCGAAAATGATGCAATTGATGCTGCAGACAGAGTCTTACAAGTTTACTCGACATTCCTTCATTACTATCCGTTGAATTTTACATTTGTGCGTGATATACTTGCCTATTTCTATGGTCATCTGCCAGGGAAACTTATTCTTCGGATCTTGAATGTATTAGATGTTAAAAAGGTGCTGATGAATCTTTCATCCCTGAAATTTTTCCATTTATTTTCTGCAACCTTTCTTATTATTGACCTGCATTGTTTTTTCAGATTCCAATTTCTGAGTCTTTCCCTCAGCATATCAACTCATCTAGTGCTTCCATTTGTCCCCCGCTGGACTACTTTGCAACTCTTTTGTTGGGTCTGGTTAATCATGTAATTCCTCCTCTGAACAACTCTTCTAAAAATGGACAAGCGGGAGAAACCTCAAACTGTTCTGTGCGAGCGCCTCATAACAAGGCTCAAGTAACATCCCAGGCAAGTGGAATTGCTCCTGAAGGTCAGAAACCATTCTATCAAATCCAAGATCCTGGCACATATACCCAGCTGATCCTTGAAACAGCTGTGATAGAAATTCTCTCTCTTCCAGTATCTGCATCTCAAATTGTATCATCACTTGTTCAAATTGTTGTTCACATACAACCGACTCTGGTTCAATCTAGCAACGGATTAAATCCCACCAGCGTTGGCCAAAGTTCTGTGTTGCCAACTTCTCCATCTGGGGGAAGCACTGATTCCTTGGGTGCAACTAGGACTCCTTCAGTGTCAGGATTAAGTAACTCTAACTTTGTCTGGCGAAGTGGTTATACATGTCAGCAGTTATCCTGCTTGTTGATCCAGGCCTGTGGTCTTCTTTTAGCTCAGCTTCCTCAAGAGTTTCACATTCAACTCTACATGGAGGCAGCACGTGTAATAAAAGAGAGTTGGTGGCTTACTGATGGGAAAAGGTCAGTTGGTGAACTAGAATCCGCAGTTTGCTATGCTTTGTTGGATCCAACGTGGGCTGCCCAGGACAATACATCTACAGCTATTGGTATGGTCCTATCGAGTTTCACTTCTCTGTTGTAGGGAACAGCTTTTAAAAGTATCTCTTAATACATTCTTCTCTGGTTGAAAGAGTTATAGTAGTATCTGTACTCGTTTGCTGGTGTTACCTGAATACATCAATAATTTAACTGTCTTTTATGGAAAACTGCATGAGATTAAAAATTGTTGAGCTTCGTTTCATTATGAGATGGCAGCGACTGACCTGAAATGTTGCAGCTAGACATTTTGGGCAGACGAGGCTGGTAATAATGGTTGTACACATTTTTATTGCTGTTCAATTTACTGTAATCTTCATAAGTCAGAAGTAAATTGTAGTATCTTTCTTTCCTAAGTACATGATATTTCCGTACTTGAGCTCAAATCCTTGTCCATGTTGGTTTATACAGGTAATGTGGTGGCGTTGCTACACTCTTTCTTCAGTAACCTTCCACTAGAGTGGCTTGAGGGAACACATCTCATTATTAAGCATCTTAAGCCTGTGACATCAATAGCTGGACTGAGAATAGCTTTCCGTATTATGGGTCCTTTGCTTCCTCGGTTGGCCAATGCTCACACCCTCTTCAGTAAGGTATGGTGTATATTTAGTTGTTTACCCATTGATATTCGTTTATTCTTCCCGAACTTCCTCAGGAGAAGTTACCTCCTTGGATTCTGGCATTTAATGTAAATAGGTAAAAGTTAACTGCTTGCAAGAAGGAAGATCTTGATTGGCAGGGGAAAAAAAAGAAAAGAAAAAGAAAAAAAGAAGAAGGGTCTTGATAGAGAAGATGCGTCCCTTAAGCATCTCATATTCTGCCACATAAAATAGGTTTTATATAATGATCCATATCTCTTATATTCCAGCGTACTTTGAGGTGCTATGTATAGCTCTCTCAGTATAACTTGTCCTGATTGAATTTTCACTTGTAGTTAAGCCATTAACCTTTCAGGACCTCTTTCTTTTGCGGAAATGAAATTTGATACAAAAAAATATAATTGTCAGGAATTTATTACTAGGCATCTTATTCAATTTCAAGTGTTTGTTTGGGTAGGATAGTGCATTTAAATAGGAAATTAAAGTCCTTATAAATGTTTGGTACATTATGTACAACAAAAGAATATCATAATTATATTTAGATATGTGTATAATATAATATATATACATTTAAGCTGTGAGCCATTCCTTTCCAAGGAAACGGGTCTTTAGGGATCTTTGTTTACTATTTTCTTTTGGAAAAGGCTATGTAGTTATTGTAGGCAATCTTTTATATGATTATATTATTTTAGGCAATTAACTAGTGCGAGTTATGTTTTAGATTATAGTCTGCCCGTAATTAATTACCAAACTCAGATTTTCACGCATCTGAATTTCTATGTTAGTAGATGATTTCTTTTAATATAATTATATTTTGAAATTATCTGCCAGATACTATCGGTGCTTTTAAACGTGATGGCGGATGTGTTTGGGAGGAATTCGCAGCCATCAGCTCCTATTGAAGCATCAGAGATAGCTGATATTATAGATTTCCTGTAAGCTTACGGTTAATTATGAATAGGTACAATAGTATCTTATCCATCTACCATTATCTAACACTTGCAGAATAATGGGCAATTCCTGTTCAGGCATCACATTGTCCATTATGAAGGGCAAGGAGGACCAGTGCAAGCAAGTAGCAAACCAAGAGCAGAAGTCCTGGCTCTTATTGGAAGAGCAGCTGAAAGTTTGCGTCCGGATGTACAGCATCTTCTCACTCACTTGAAAGCTGATGTCAACTGTTCAATATATGCAGCAACTCACCCAAAGTTTGTCCAGAACACCAATTAGCCTCGTCCAACCCAGCTCTCTTGTGTATTATGTTCTGGTTGATAATTGGTGCAGGACAATAAGATGAAGATTGAAGCTGATAGACAAATTCGTGATGGACGGTTATACGTTATGCTTCGAAAGCAGGTACTGTACATACTTTCCATCGGAAGAATAGGAGCTGTGATGATTGACAACTGACAGTAATTCCTGATATGGACATAGATACATATGTGTAGGGAGATGGACTGTTTTCAATGGCCTGGTGCAAAAATTTTCAGCTATATATGTTATTGTTGATGTAAACCTCTATCTAGACAGAGGGCGTAAAGTAAAGAAGAATGATTGAATAATTTGTACAATCAAACAATGTAGCTGTTATTTTCTAAATCGAGTAAAATTGACAATCAGGCGTCCCCAGTTTGAACTGTGCGCCTTGTATTCTATAAACTAGTCCTTCAACAAGTGAATCCACTGATGATGTTGTTCTCTGAAAGAGCCAAATTCGTGCTCATGCTCGATTGTTTTAGGCTCAAGCTCTGATATTTTGTTTTTCACAACTTGTGCTTCTAAAATTCTAAACAATTATGGTAAGAATCCAAATACTTTAACCTACTGTAGTCTTATCTTTCAAGCGAGTATGGCATTAGTGTGAAAATTTGTGGAAAAAGATTTGAGTGCCATTCGAAGCAAACTATTGACATTACTTTTAGAGCCGCATTTGCAGACTTATGATGATGCATTGCCGTTCTATTATACTCCATCCCGCCTAATAAAAACAAAAATGCATTTAACATGAGGACGTGAAATGCATCTGAAAGAAGAAAAAGTTGAAGGGTTCGAAAATTTAAGGCATGTTAAATAAATACATGGCTCAGCAGGTTACTACCTCTTTGAAGCACCAAAGCTCATGAGTTTATAACAATAGTTGAATGGACTAACGCTTTAGGCTTTATACAATCCAAATATAACAAGTTAATTACACAACGCGCAATAAGTACAATAAATTGACGCAGCAAAAGTGATGAGACTTAATTCATAACAACGCCGTAAAGCTTAAATTAAATTTTCAGACGCATCGTAATGAAACGAATCTTATTAATTAAGAGGAGAGTTTAAACTGAACTTGTAAGATACAAACTATGTTGTTAGTTAAACCGTTTTATATTAGCTAGCGAAGATGTAAACTAACTATTCACTCAGTTGTCTGATATATAAGAAATTGTGATGTAGTCAATGTCAATCAGTCGGTGTTCTTCAAGCGGTGAACCCGCTCACTCAACTGCTCCTCCTGTACAGCCAAACGCGTCACGGCGAAAAGCATCCAATATAGCATTAATGCGGCGGCGATGAGCAGAGCATTTCGCTGGGACTTGAGGATGGATTTTTGGTGGCGGACGAGCTCCGTTGGGGTGCAGGACCCCGGGGAATTGCATTTGGGCCGAGTTTCGTACTTCCAATAAATGTCCAAAATCAAGAATAGGCAGAAAGGTAGGACTGAGAGGAATGGCTTCAGCAAATTTTTGCGGATGACGGAGATTAGGCCCTTCCGCAGAGGATTCAGGCGTGGCGGCAGAGTGAGTAGCAGGACCATCGTGGCTTCAGCCGCCGCCACGTAGCTTAGAATTACCCATTCCAGTGCCATGGATGGAACTATTAATTGCGATGGTTATCCGATCCTTTGCACTGTAAATTGTTAGAGAAGGTGCAGTGTTAGGCTCTGTGATGTATCTTGTACTTAATTAGGTAGCGATGGAGTTGGAGAGGGAGGAGAAGTGGACACGTAGCGCCAGAGGAGTTTAGGTGTGCACAGGTGGCGGATCATGGAGGAGACAAGGCCGCCGCCGCCGCCAAATTCTTATAAAATTCAATCTATTTTAGTACTCAAAAATATTAATTAGCCACACAATATTTGAATTAAAAATATATAACTTAGAAGTCAGGGACTGCTTAATTTTTTCCAACTCATGATATCATAGCTTTATGAAATTCATCACTAACTTCATAAATTTACATCAAAATACCAATTTTATCTATACTCTATTTTATTGTTGAAGATGGACATTGTGGTGTCCTACAAATTTGGTCTTTTTATACCTTTTTCTATTTTTATATATCTCATTTCATATTTTTATTTTTTAGCTTTCAATTTTTTTTCTCTCTTTTAAACTTACAGAATGCTTATTATGACTTCATTTTCTTTTTTTTCTTAATCTCTTTAAATTATTTAATTAAAATATTTTAATTATTTGAGCGTGTTACGAATATTAGTCTTTTCTTACCAAACACGCTTGAGGACATATATATTTATGAACAACACCAACACCCGTACTATATATGATGTAATGAAGTAGAATTAAAGAATTATCAAATTGTGGACCGAGGTAGCATAAAAGTGAAAAAATTCTAGCTCGAACTTGATTCAATCAAATTTGAATCAATCATATGGTAAGTGCAATATACTTGATATATGATTGGTGTACAGTTCAGCAAAACGATCAATCACATAATAAGTATATTATACTTATTTTATAATTGATCTAGTACAATCAAATCTAATCCTGACAATAATTTTTCCATAAAAGTGAGACCCATTGATCTCTAGAAAACAGCAAAAGGAGCACTTTAATTATACAAAAGCAACATGACATTAAAGTGGTGTGGAATCTATCTTCTCCACTTTGTTTTATTAATTGAAGTTTGAAGCTGCACCACTTTCATGAATATACGTTCCGAGTTTTCTTTGGCTACGAAACAGGCACTAAAGTAAAGCCATAAAGAGCATCCAAAGCAAAACTAAATTACAGTATGATCAAATTTATAATAATAATAATAATCACAAAAATACCTCATAATTCTTTTAGGAAAAGCTAAAAAGAAGGACGCTCTTTTGCCGCAGCCTTTTCCTTTTCCCTTTATTTTGAAATTTTGACTATATGAATTTCATTACCACATTTACTTTATACTTGAATACATTTTAAATAACTAGCTTGGTGGAAATTTTTTTAGTCAAATTAATTCGATTGAATCAAATCAATAAAAAGTATGTGTGATATACTATTTAGTATACCAATCACAAAACAAGTATACTGTACTTGTTTATTAATTGATTAAAGTTCGACCAAACTCTATCTGAGTTAAAAAATTTCTTGATAGTATGCCAAAATAATATCTAATTAACGAATAGTTAGTCAAGCTTTAAATAAAAAAAGAAAAAGGACATACATACATTTTGAATTAATTGTAGTACAATTAATGTAATTTTGACATTTAACAAGGGGATCAATAACTAACAGAATATGCCTAAAATAACATGAGGACAAAGAGTAAGGAAAACGTAAAGGCACAAACAGTGAACCACCATCTCCTTCTCCGGTGATGCCGCTGCTCACCGCTTTCCGATGAGTAGTAGCCTGTACGCCCCGCCGAGTACCGCGCGTAACACTTGCCCAAGAACATGTCCCCCCAATCTGACGACCCACACTCACTTTTCAGCCGTTGGATCGCCTCCGATAAACAATCCTGGCACTCGTTCATACTCAAATCCTGTACGCACTGAACCATACCCTGCACTTCCTCCGACCGACCTACCCGAAAATACTGTCCGCCACCGTCACCCGTTAGATATGCCAGCACAGCATCTCTCCGAGTCAACAAGTCAGAGTCATACCCAATCGACGGCCCGCATTTATTTGATACCACAGTCTTGTCTTGAGCGCCCAAGAATGATGTATTATCGTACTTAACAAAACAGCCGTCCAACTGCAAGGCGCCGGCGGACGTGCCGACGCAGAAGGTGGTGAGTCGAGTTACTGCATTGGCGACGCAGTGGTGGCATTGGGGGTTGGTGAGGTCGCCGCGGCACTGGAAGAGGCCGTAAACGACGTCGGCCGGGGTGGAGCCGGGGAGGGAAATCTTGAAGTTGTTGAAGGTGGAGATAGAGGCTGAGTTGACTAGTGAAGCAAGTATGGAGTTGAGGTTGGACTCATAGGGACTGCCGGGATTGTATTTGATTTGGGAACAGCCCACGTATATGAAGGATTCCATGGAAGAAGCTGAAGAGTAGGGAAAGAGTAGTGCTGAGATGAGAAGAATTATTATGAAGAAAACAGTGAGATTGGGAGCAGAAGAGAGAAGATGAGCTTGTGCATGAGAATTCATCTTCTTCAGTTTCTGGAGTGTGTGTTTGAGTGATCGATGGAGTTCTTTGTGGGTATAATCATCAATATAATCATATATGGGGGAGATATAAAACTCGGAAATAATTTAAAAATAGCCATACATATATATATATATACATACAAATAAAAAAATTCTGTATTTTTCTGAAATTTAATTCTTTAGACAAAATCGCTTAAAGAAAATGGGATTTGATAATTCTTTTAGATTATTAAATTTATTAAAAAAAATACCTGTAAGTCAACTTGTATTAGCTGTGTCTATTATGATGTGCTCTAAAACTTTCTTGAACAATTAACTTCCATTAGAATGTTGTCTGGGTCACAACAATTTATTTGAGGGTTTTGGAACTATTATCGAATTTAGATCCTGATTTAAACAAACATTAAACTTAGGAATCCACTATTAATATTTTGTTAATGCAGCCAACCAAATGCGGTTCCATGGTCTAGTGGTCAGGACATTGGACTCTGAATCCAGTAACCCGAGTTCAAATCTCGGTGGAACCTGCATTAGTGCTTCCTTAGTTTTTCACACTTTTTCCACATGGCCGCACCCTTTATATTGTGGTCATTATTTTTGTTAAAAAAGAGCTTGAGTCAAACACACATAATTTTGTGATCATAAGAACTTGAATGGACAATTACATCGACATAGTAATAAAATATAAGATTATTTTGATAATTGTGGACTTCATCTCACCACAATGCTACTCACTGCATTCAATTGAAACATGAAATTCATCTTCTTCCTGTGCGACACAGCCAAAAGAGAAGTGATGGATGTATCATGTATGAGCTAAAAAATGCCCAATACCAACAATTTTTCTCTCTATGTGTGAAAGGCATTAAAAATCATAAAATGTCTTCTACAGCTGGACAAATTAGTGGATCTCCATGGTATCACTGCACCAATTGAAGATATGAGTAACCTCACGCCTTTGATCAGGTACTCCTCTGAAACTACCCTAATCAATATTATTGATTTAATTATTTGTAATTGTCTTTGTTCGATATTGATAGCCGACATGATTGAATGTAATCACTTTACTTTCGATTAATAAAAATTCATCGCTTTCAATTCAAAAAAAAATGTCTTCTAAGACTCGTTTCTCCAAGTGGACGAGGAGATGGTTCTCATTATTTATCTATGTCTTGCTACTTTTTAATAATCTCACCAAGTAGAGTACCTAGAATTGAATTCTAACAGAAAATTTTAATTTCAGATTCAATATTCTAGCAAATAGCAGTTGATGAATTTTTTTTACTACCGACTTTGCAATTTTCCTTCCCGTGAAGTACAAAAAAAGAATCATATTACACCTAATGGAGATTATATTTGTTTTGTTGGCTCCCGTATTAAATTTACTTCATTTTTGTTTTTCGTAATCTCATGAAAAAAACACATTCTTGGTTGTTTTACTCATGTGAGATAATGCCCACATGTAAGTTATGAACTTAATAATCTATATTTTTGTTTTTGCCTACTAAACGATGCGGATTTGTTCCTTATAACAGTCATCAATTCATACTTTTGGTTAGACATGCATTAGGAGTTGCCGCATTCTTTTGTGCAAATTCTTGGAAAAAAAAATTTTCTTTTGTTTTGATTGAAATACATAAATTGCCTTTACAGTTAAGCTTGTGAGTTGTTGATAATTTACGGCAGTTGCCACCATGATTACTTGAAAATTCCCAAATTATATAAAAAAGTGACAAAATAAATTGTCACTAAACGTAATATTTTTATTGACAATTTATTTTTTGTTACTACATATGTTGTTTTTGGTGACAAGAATACAAACATAACTAATTTAAAGCAATTAGTGACACCATTCAAGTTGTCACTAAAAATTAAGGGCTAATGTGACATGCATTTTTTGTTATCGCTATAAGGATTTAGTGACAATATTGAAACAAAAGTTTATTTTCATTAAAATTATATTAGTGACAAGATTTTAATATTGTGATAATAAATATTGTCGCTCTAAAACTAATTTCTTGTAGTGAAATTTGTGATGTATCTTACGACATAATACTGTATATTAACTTTTTAATTGATTTTTATTTATTTATATTTCCCGTTTAGAATTGATAATTTCAATTAGTAATATTGTGAAACGAATAGGGAAATGGAAAATAAAAGATGACAAATAATATATGAGAGTCTAGGTGAAGGGAACAAATAATATAACAACCTATCAACAATCTGTAACCCCATGTGTGCATTTGATGAAAATAAAAGAAGCCAAATAACAATAATATATCAAACTAGCTCTAGAGGAAGGGAACACAAAATTAATATAAATACAGACAAGAAGAATTAATAATGTGAATGTAGAGAATTTACACAGAATTATTAATTGAGAAATAATAATTAAGCAGTTTTGGTGGGTTCCATGGCATCGAAACGTGATCCCATCATCATCATGACCTTAAACTCATCGAAACTGATTGCTCCATTGCCATCGGTATCCACCCCACTTATCATCTTCCTGCACTCGGCCAACGTGCATTCCTCTCCGAGGTTCTGCAGCACATCTTGCAATTCCTCGGCGGATATGGATCCATTCTTGTCAATATCAAACACCTGGAAGGCATCTCTGAGATTCTGCAAAACCTCGTCGTAGTCGACATCTTTTGTGTTGAGTTCGATAAATTCATTGAGATCTATAAAGCCGTCGCCGTCGGAATCGACCCCCTGGATCATGGTTTGAAGCTCCTCCTCGGTGGCGGAATGGCCGAGGCTGCCCATGATGGATCCCAACTCGAGGGCGGAGATCTTGCCATCGCCATTCACGTCGAACTTCTTGAAAACCTGTTCCAGCTCCTCCTCCATGTGGGCACGTGAGTCGAAGGACGGTAATCTCGAGTTTAGGGGTGTGTCGTGCGCCGCAGCTGCGACGGCGAGGGCCACCCGCTGTTTCTTCTTCCTATTGAACAATTCTTTAAATCCCATTATCATGAATTTTTCACCACAGTTAATAATAATAATAATATGATCACTATGTATGAATGAATGAGAAGACAGAGAGAGGAAAAAAGGGAGAGGGAAATGTTGTTGGAGGAGGGATCGATGGATTGTCGAAAAAACTCACTTAATCTGTTTTATGTTTATCAGAACTCTACGCCGTCGTTTTCCGAACAAAGAAAATTGTTTATGGGAACTCTGTCTCTACGTGGAAGCCAGATACTTTTGTAAGAATTAATGACGGTGGTGGTTTAGGATATAATTTGATCTTGTGCTATTTTGGATATAATTACGTTAAAAATCTCTATTAAAATCTTTATTGAATTGTTTGTCTTAAATGATTTCTGTTACTGTAATTAGAGATATTCCAAATATTTATTCAATTAGAAGTATTTAAGGTCATTTATTTTATTAATAATATTAAATAATAAATAGCAGAAGGAGACTAATTGTTTGAATTAGAAGTAGAACATTGTTTTAGAAAAGGATTGACTTGAAAATCAAAATGGTTGGAAGAAACAAGATAAGCTTTTTACGTGCAACCACTCACTTTTTACTAGTACATCTAATAACTAACTTTATTGATATTAAATAATTTGATAAATTACAGCTACTTTTCATGAGGTTTTACATAATTACAAATATCCTATTATTGTTTGAAAAATTATAAATATTCCCTGAAGTTTGTAACTGTCTAACAAATAATTAATTTCTAACTATTTTTATGAGTGAACTGACCAAAATGCCCTCATGCACTGAATTATTTTTTATTTAATTCTTAAATTTTTTTGGATTACAATGTACATGGAGAGGTTTTTTAAGTTTTTCACACAGAGGAGCAATAATGCAATTTATCTCGGTTGATTTTTCTACAATTTTAACAAAAAATTCAAGGGCAAAATGGTCAATTTCAGACCTTTGGTTAAAAATTACAAACCCAAGAGGATATTTAAAATTTTTCAAACAACGAAGAGAGCATTTGTAATTATATCAAATTTCATGGGAGGTGGTTGTAATTTATCCTAAATACTTTTAAGATCCAGTTGGGTGACCTCTTGGTATCCACATAAGACCCCTAAGGTCACATCAGTAGGCCCCACAAGAGCGGATAAGCACTAATTACCAAAGCAGGGATACGTGGCAGCAACAAAAAAGGGCTAAAAGTATCATTATCTCTAAGGTTACCTATAGCCGGGGGAACCTGACAGAGGAGGATATCCCCTTAATCCCCTCTCAGAATCTAGGAAACTCATCCGAGAACTCTCTTATCCTTCCCTCGAAGGCTAGGGATTCCAACCGCCAAGATAAAATCCTAACTCCAAATCGTTGGGAAATTCGACCTTATCCGATCGACTGAGGGGTCACCTATAAATTGTCAGCTCCCAGGCCAAAAAAAAAAAAAAAAAAAAGAGGCAACTGTAATTTTTTGCTAGGAGTTTCATAATTTGAACTTCAATGTCAATTTCTCACTTGTCACAAAAAAAATAAAATAATAAAATAGCGAATAATTTCACTCATTTATACCTTTTATTTTCTATCACTTTATCTCATTATTTTGTACTTCAATTGAATCCAACCACATATTTTGCTCGCATCAATAAGGAATATTTATATTTTGAATAAAAACTATCGGATTCAATTAAATATTTAAAATTTTGAAAGATTCCTAATTATAATTAAATCAATAGCTATTAACTAGTTTAATTCAAACCAAGACTATAAATTAACCCAAACATTAAGTTTAATTTTATAAAAAGGAGTATTTTTCATATTTTTATGGGTAAATTACAATGACATCCCTGAAGTTAGGCCAAAATACATAAACACCCCTTGTCTTTTACAAAATTACAATTATACCTCATGAAGTTATAATTATATTACAACTACACCCCTAGTCAAAGCTTACAGAAACGCCCCATGAAAAACATTACAGTCCCAGTGCACACAGTATCGCTGAGGCACAGTCCACTGCTTTTTTTGCTCCTTTTACGACACAACTTCAACTTGGACTCGCCTTCATCAACTTTACCAACACTTACATCTGTTGATAAATGGATCCATCTATTGTAAACATGAATTTGTTTGAGAAAAATGACAAATTAAGATGAAGGATGAAGAATAAAAGAATATTATGAGATGAAGAGATATTATCCGTTTAATATCCATACCCACGAGTATTTTAGGGTTTAGATCATTTCCATACCCAAAATATTTATTTCAAATTGGTATGAATCCAGGTATGAGTTTAATTTAAAATTATTGGGTCCCAGTCGGGGTCTAATTTAAAATTATTAGATCCGTGTTTAGGTATTGTGTGCCAATCGATAGGTTTAAATTTATATAGAACAATACATATATATATATATATATATTTTTGTGAGTCAAAATGAATGTATACATGCTTTGAATTCTTATACTTGAAACAAACAGAACGCAATATTTGATAAAGAAACTGTGAATTTATCAAATTCTTGTAAACATAGAAAATAAAATTGAAACTTTTAAGACAATGACATTAATAATGGTAAGGGAAGATGAAGAATTATAACCTATTAAGATGAGAAGTATCAGCAGTCCAGCAATGGGGGCCAGTTTCATCCTTAGACTGAAGAAAAGGAAGATAGGATGGGAAGCAGAATGTCGATCGCTATATATATATATATATATATATATATATATGTATGGCCTAATTTTCCACAAACTTATCCTAGTTATTATGAGTTAAGGTTTATTTCAGTTTACATCAGTATGACTTGTCCTATGATTAGATTTGAATTAATTAAATACGGCTAGTGTGATATATTATCATTATCATGCAGATATTTACATTAGAGATTTATTCTTTACAATTTGATGCACATTTGACTTGAGATAATTATACAATAGAGATTAGGAAGATGTTGATAAAATGATATGATGCAAGAATACTTAATTGTACAATTAAGGCAAATAAATATTTATATTGTTTTTAGATGTTGTCGTATGTTTTACATCAGCTGCAAATGATGAACTAAGTTGTTTATAAATTTGAAGACCTCATTTTTTTAGAGAGACGTGCTCATAAAGTCATAGCACGATCGTAGTACACTCTGCAATATTTGGCATTGTTTATAGGTCCACCCCAACCCCTCGTCTAGGGAGTTGGCTAAGTTGCTCCTGATCGGAGAACGAAAAGTTTGAATGGTTGAGTAAAATTAGACCCTTAACTTTTGAATTAAGAAAGAATGGTCATGAAAAGTCTGAAACGTGTAAATTAACCACATTAAAGGAGGTTGACGCCCCCTAGAACATGCAGATATGCATTATTACATCACACTCCAAACAGCGGGCAATTAGTATATAAACATTGTTCAGGACCTCACACGTCTAGCTAGAGAAACAAAAATAAAATAAATATGTACTGTTATCCTCGCACTCGCACTCGCACTCGCACTCGCACTCTTATTCTGATCACAACAAACAAAACATAAACTGTTACTATGAGATAATAAAAAAACATCCTTGGAGTTGGACCAATTAACTGGGCAGCTCGCAATTCCAAATTATCTATGCATTCCTCCTTGGACAAATGGGGCATTAATTGTCCCTCCTTGACTTTGCTTCTCAACATTTCCATGCCATCCTAGTTACCATTTCCACATAAATTAATCAATATATAGGAATACTATTATTGTATCTAAAATATTTATAAGGTATAGAATATTATAGAGTATATAATATGTATAGAGTATGATTTAGAATTAGGTACCAAGGGACATGTCGAATCCACGATGTTGGAGCTCACGATACTCTTGGCACAAGGCACAGGACTCGCAGAAGAAGTGAACGAGACAATCGGGGCAAGGATCCTCCGGCAGCATGTACTGTCTTCTCATCTTTGATCGGTAGAAGCACGAGTATATACATGCACATCCCGTTATGTACGCTATCAGAGCATATAATGCACCACTCGCTCCACAAGCTGCATACATAATTAGTACATATGTTCTTCATTAATTATTTATTTTCAAATTAACAAACACAAATATATTCATTAACCGACATCATCACTTACAGGTGGATCCTCTGTCTACAATTTCAGCAATCTGTCCAAATGTTATGCATGGACACCAACATGTTATGCAACCTGCATAAATCCAGTAAAATCAAAAATCTCAATATCTATTCATCATTCTTGAATTAAAATACCAACAATATTAATTAGTAAAATGAAAATGTGTGCGGGCGGGTACGTACAGTTAGAAACATCAGAAAAGCAGTCGCAAAGGCCGGTGGCCCAAGGCCCTGGAACTTGAGGTCCCGATGGCGATGGCGATGGTTGGATTGGTATGCCAGTAGATGGTTGGACGTACGACTGGATTGGAGGCGCTGAGGGTGCCGCTGCTTTATCCACTGAAACCATGGATGTATATGATATTCTTTCAACACCAAAGAGTATATGGTGATATAATTATTAGGATGGAAGAGTATATGGATGGATATGTAGCAAGCTGCAACTCATCTTTATATATACACTTCAAAATTAATCATATACCGCGTACCAAGTTGCTATGAGTTGTAAGTCTAACAAATACTAATATATTACTATTCTACTTAAATTAACTCATAGTCAAATTATTAATTAGATTAGTTTATGGAAAATTAGGTTTTGATTAGTTCAAGTCGTTGAATATATTTGTTGAATAAGTAGTTTATTTTTAATTGTTCTTGGCATTCAATTTGACAATGTTATATATTTATCGTACTATGAAACTAATTGGTTATTAATTTGGACCCAACCTTTTGATATCGACATGTAAATATTTTAAAAGGGGAGTAAAATGCATCTCGCCCCTTTATGTTATATGAAAGTAGCAATTTACACTCTTGTGTAAAAAAAATTCTCAATTTACCCCCCCCCCCCCCCCTCTTTATTTTTTTTTTAAAAAAAAGCACAAAATACCCCCTTATATCATGGGGTGTCCATCACGCACCGAAAGTGCGATTTTACTTAATATTTACCTACAAAATAATTTTTATGTCCCTATATATGAACCTTAGATCTTGTTTTTTACATATCAACGGTTAAGATTTAATACTCAAATCAATGGTCAAGAATTTTTCTTATTTAGATTAATGATACATATTGATGCATATAATCAATGACTTATATAAGTTTGAATTAAATCAATGGCAAATTTATACATGTTGTAAAAATAAATTTATAAAACATAAAACATTTTTTGATAATAAAAAAATATACACATAAACAACAATATTAATAATTTGTGACGGGGGAGGTCTGGCCGGCAAAGGGAAAGGGAAGGAGGGGTTGATATATATATATATATATATATATATATTATATGTATATACATATATATTATAAATATATTTGTGTAAATATATTATTCATATATATATTTATCTATATTTTATAATTTTTGTGTATAATTATATATTTAAATTGAATCCGAACCATTAATTTTAAAAATAAGATCCAACGATTATAAAATAAGGACATAAATAAAAAAAATTAAAAAGAAAAAAGAAAAATTGACGCGTGTGTTGCACCCCTCGTGTGAGAAGAGTATTTTGCTTCTTTTTTAAAAACAGAAGGGTGTAAATTGAGAATTTTTTTTACACAAGAGAATAAATTGATTTTTTATATAAGGAATTAAATTGTCGTTTTCATATAACACACGAGCAGTTTGCCCTTTTAAAAGGAAAATAATGCAAGCTAACTATACGTTGACTTTATGATGAGAGTGAATGAAGAGTTTTATATATAAAAAGGATATATAATTTTCTTCCATTTATTATTAAGGTTTCAAAAAAAAAGTATTCAACGCCACAAAACTTAAATTACAATAGGACGCGGTCTATATGGGTGGAAAATTAGGTTGATAATGATTGGCTAAATGGGCTGTAAACTTTAGTTGGGCGAATCACGAATGGTATCGGTATTGGTATTATTATTCCATCCCGTCGGAAGCCCCCTGTAATGAGTGCTCCAAATTTCCCTTGTTTTGAGTAATATTTAATAAATGTGTTGGTATATATTTGGAGAATTAATTCCATATGTCAGTTAAATGTTTTGAGCAAATTTTAGAAAATAATGGTTTCGTTTAACGAGATTTTGTTTTATATTAAAAGGAGTGTCAAATTAATATATTTCAAATAAAAATAAATATAAACATAATTTTATTTTAATTACCATTTCAAAAATATAAATAAAAACACAATTAATTAAAGAAACATATTGATTAGAACTTTCTCCCTCAATTTCCCTTGTGGAATTAATTCAAATACAAAAAAGCATCCCCACGTACATATCAGTTGGATACAACAGGTACTTTCTTGTATATTTAACTGGAACACCCCACTGAGAATTACCCATAATAATAATAATAATGATTTCTATAAGAATATTATATGATAATAATAGTAATAATAGGAATAGAGAGGGTGACCTTTGCCAACCACTCTAGTATTTGAAGCAGGCTGAGTGAGTGAGAGACAGTCAAGGATGGGCTGAAAAGTAGGCGAGCAGGCCAACTAATGGTGCGTTGATGTATGTGGTGGGCTCGGACTCCTGAAAGAAAGGCCTGGAGTCGGGGAAAGCGTCGGAACTGTTTGGGCCACCTACGACTGCTCCAACTAATAAATTGGGGTTGGGGTTGGGACTGAGAAAGTAACGAGAGCCAGCTTTGCAGGCAATGTGGGCTGGGTGGCGATCCAGAGATGGTAATGAGCTGCCTCTGTGGTGGATTCTCTGTGGATAGCGTGGGCCATAGCCCACCATGTACGACATTCCCAATGGATTATCGCCCAGAATGTAGTCCACCTGACGCCTGGCCAATCGTTTGAGGAGAGCAGGGGAAGCAGAGGTGTCTCCACATGGCACGGCGTGATTGGCGTGGCTTAGATAATTAGAATAAGCGAGGAGCAGAAAGGATAGGGATGTTACATGCTGCATGTTACTTCCTCCAGCCTTGAATATCAGTCCACCTTTTTTTTGTCAAGCCAAATGCCATACATATTACTTAACTTATATATGGGAAGAAAATAATAATGAATAAGGAAATTAAAGAATGATGATAGGTTACCTGGGGAATACTGAACCTGAGGATGAGAAATTCCAGGCAACAAGGAACAGATAAAACCGTCTGCGTTTATTTGGAAGGATTTTAAATCGTTGGCTCTTCCCATTAAAACTTCCTGTAAATGTGTCTCACTTTTATTAGTAATAATCATATAATTACAAGAAAAAGTCCTAAGCAAATTAATACCAAAATCTATGGGGGAAACGGAAAGTCGCAATCACTTGAGGTTGATCAGACACAGACACAGACACAGACACAGACACAGACACCCCATTATTGATTTTGTTGGTGAGAGGTAAGCACTGTCCATTCACCAGCTTTTTGCACATGCCATGTGATTATGTGAATTTTATCTCTCCCATTTATCTTCCTTTTGATTGTTAATCATGTAAAGTTAATTAATGCGAGGAATAAGAATATTGGTTTGAAGTATATATAATGAAATGATCCTGCACGCCATGTGATTGGCTGCCCAATTTCACTTTTCAAGAGGATGGGATATACTAAAGAAGAAAGAAGATGAATTGGGCATGCACCAATTAAGTTGAAAGATAATAATACTATATATATAAGACAAGAAGAATAAAAAGACACACGAGTAGAGAGAGAGACCAGGATTTCATCATAGTACAGACGCAAAGTACAGAGCCAGTACACACAAGGATTATATATCATGTGTTCCGGGTTTTAATTAATTACTAAATACTAATCCAAGATGAGTTGATGATTAAATAATAATAAAGTGGGAGTATATAAGTGCGTGAATATGCGGGCAATAACAATAGCAATAGCAGCATCAAGTTGAGAATGAATAACCTTGGAAAGGAGCACATTAATGCCAGCGTGTTTGTTATCCCAACCGAATTCATTAATAGTATCTCCAGCTCTTAAAACCACCTCGTTCCTCACTATGTATTCTCTGTATACCCGCCTCCGAGATGCCTTGTGCAACCATGCTGCCCCCCACAGCAATTCATCCTGACCGTACATCCATTTTTTAACAAACAAATTATACGTACTACTATTATGATGATCATAAATTAATTAATTAATTAATTACCTGGTAACCATTGACGTCACAGTAAAAAGGGCAGACAGCATAGCGTAGGCTGTTACTGTAGGCACCCCGGTGCCTATCAGCGAACTCAAACACCTATATATCAAAATTATAAGCATTAATGAGATAAGTACTGAACCTATTCCAAGTATAAATTGATTTATTGTCACTTTTCAAGGAAAAAGTTCAAAATAAAAAATCATCATGTGTCATGTCACTGGACCTTGAAACCAATTTACGTGCATATTGTTCTAATCAAGCTTTAATTACAATCATCACTTTATTCATCATGACCCAATCCCATTAATTTAATTTAATAATATTACACTTTTGGTATGCCCATTCTCTATTAGAATTGAGGGTGCTTTAATGAAAAAAAAATATATATATATATATATATATATGTGACACATTTTCGTGTATTTGGCACTAAAACCAACGAATATATCAGTAAATGTGAATGCTGCAGTCTGTCTGACTATTTCAACATAGAACCTCGAAATGAAAGCTTTTTGATATACTCAACGACATAAATATAAAAGAAAAAGAAAAAAAAAATACTTGGGAATTAAATTTTAAGTAATGTTCAGCAATATACATTGCATTCTCCCTGTTCAATCACGTGAAGCCAAATAAAGCCTATGCTTGTGCAAATAAAGATAATTCCCATGCATTCATTTTCTCAACATACAAAAAAGTAAAATGTGATGCGCATTATTTATCAAAAGAAAAAGAAAAAATGTGATGCACATAAAAATACGAAAAATACTGTCAAAATAGAGATACAAAAGGTGCTTACTTTAATGGCACGATTTAGCAGAAGCCTAGAGTAGGAGGGGTCCCGTGACCGGAAAACAATGGAGGCGGCAGCGAGAGCAGCGGCTGTTTCCCCCGCGACGTCGGACCCGGGGTTGTTGGCATCAATCTTGTACGCCGTTCTCAGAGTGTCCATATCTTCTGGCCTTTCCCAGCAGTTGTGGTCCGACAAGGGGTCGCCAACCTGTACGTAGACGACGCCGTCATGTGCGGTGGCCTTCAGCAAATAATCGGTGGCCCATTTCACTGCCCTCACCGCATTTCTTAGCTCTCCACCACCCATATTTCTGCCGAAGTCGATGATGCTCCATGCCAACATTGTTGTGGTGAATGCCATCGGGAACCCGAATTTTACGTTGTCGCCGGCATCATAGTACCCTCCTGTCAAGTCCACCTACACATATAAACAAACAAGTATATAATGGGTTAATCAGTTCCCATAAAGGGAGGGGAAAAAAAGGGTGGAAGAGTAGCCGGAAGGAAAAGAGAAAATCGTACTCCGGCGGATGCTCCGTCGTGCAATGCGGAGTCTTTACGCCAGCGGATGCGTTGGTCGGGGGGTAGTCTGCCAGAACGTTGGCCCTCGAAGAAAAGAATGCTCTTGCGGAGGGCGTCGTGGTAGTCATGGCCGCGTGCAGCGCAGTGGCGGAGGGTGTTGGAAACGAGGAGGAGGAGGAGGAGGGCGGTGGAGAATGCCGGGAAAGTTGCCGGGAGGTGGCAAGAAATTCGCGCCATTTTCCTTTGAGTTGCTCGAGAGTCAAGTAAAGAATACAAGAAGCGTTGGGTTCCCCCTAGCTTTAATATAGTAGTAGTAGTAGAGTAAGGAAGGGTAGAGAAGGCAGTCATAGGATGCTCGGGAGGACACGTGGAGGAGGGTGATAGGGTGGAGTGGGATACCGATGAGAGGTGATTTTGACTGGTTCAGATATGAGTTTGACCGGTTCGAGATGGGGTCATTGGGGATTGTGTTTGTGTGTGTGTGTATGGGAATAGGATAGGACAGAGCGGGAATGGGCGCTTGGGTGAAGTGGTGTGGGATATAAATGGGAAGTGGGAGAATGGTAGTTTGATGATCACCGTCGTCAGTTGATGGGGAACACATGGGAGGCCTGAAAAGTGCAAATATGTGGGGGCCGCCACGAATGCGCCATTTCAATTGGTAGAGAGGTGACACCCATGCTCCACCTATGAAAATTCTTGGAACATATATATAAATAATCCACCTAATTACATGATGAAACAACATAAAATAGTGTTGGTGTTGGTAAAGCTCTTATTCAAATCAGGTATGAATAAATCAAATTAATTATATAAAAATAATTATATTTATCATGTTATTAATTAATTTTTTTTTAATTATAAATTATTTATGTAATAAGTATATTATATATATTATATAATTAGTTAAGATTTGTCGAAAATTGGTGTTGGTGTTTTAGCCAGTAATGTCATTAGTCTAGGAGGTGCGTAGGTAGGTAGAGGTGGGAGGTGTCTTTATTTTTCCATGGGTTCGGTAATCAGTCACTCTATTTTTTCTTGACGCTTTTCCTTTGATTCCACCAAAAGCAGTTTTTGTCTAATTAGTTTCTCAAGAAAGGGAACCCAGCCCTTAATTTACACTCTCCTACAAATTAAGGAAAGAAGCATTATAATTAGTTGTTTACTTGTTTATAATTAGGCACACAAAATAGCTTTACTGCTGCATTTACATTTACATTTACATTTACGTCCTCCTCTCCTAATTTCATTTTCTTTTGACCCAAAAAATCACCATTTCCGGACCTGTGCCCTACAAATTCCTCGGATTAAGGCTTTTCATCATAGCAGTAATTATAGCTCCAACCAACAATTCATCTTCTTGGATTTATATTTTATATCAGTAACGGAAATGAACAAATTAAATATTTATTTAGAGCGATTGGCACCTGATTAATTAATATTCAATTTCATTTTAGAGCTCTTGATCATCATTCTCTGTATATATATCCAGTTGTGGGGCAGTAGCCCAACCTATTAAACTCATGGGCTTTTTCAATTGAGTTCCTTATAAATATATAACTCTTCTTGTTGGGCTTTTATTATTATTATTGGGGAAAAACAAGAATCATGGTTTAGGGCATCAAATCCGGGCCCGATTTCCCTCTTTCTTGGTAATTAAAACCTCATGATTACAATCTTTGAGAAAATGAAATACATACCCGTTATTGCTCTATAGTCCACCAATCTAGCTAGTAAATGTAAATCCCACGGACAGGATAACATCTTGCACTTGAGTAAATCACGCTTAATAATTATTATTCCCATGTTCCCCCACAAACTTTGTCCGTCCATAACTCACTTTATGCCTTGGTCTTTCATTTTGATTGACATACATATTTACATTGTGGCGTCCACTCCACATACCTAATTGCATGTGGTGTATATATTGCCTAAGCTTGACAAAAAATCTTACAGAAATTTAAACATTTTTATAAAAAATGCAAAATCTATTATTACAAGCACACAATCCCTGAATTAGTTCGAGATACATAAAAAAATCTCTAAATTAATCAACAAAAGCTTATGTATTAATGTAGATGTAGTGAAGGGGTTGGTGTTCCTATCTTGCAGGCAAAACATACTTATATATATGTGTGTTTGTTAATTCATATGTTGAGGGGAGGGGAGATATATGTCAACTTCTTGGGGGGGGGGGGGGGGGGGGGGGGGGGCTCAATTCATTCACGAGCATTTGTTTTTATGCTCAATTTTGAAGTATGGAAGGTGAGTTCACGTGACCCTATAGGCTTTGCTGACATTGAAAGAGGACGTATCTGGAATTTCTTCAAGGATGTGACACATAATATTATGTCTTGTGAAAATCAATTAATCCCTCTATTTGTAAAAAAGTCACCAACTTCAACTATTACTATTATAGCACCAAGGTACGTGCCAAGATTTGCTCTGGTAAATTTCACACATGGGGATGGGGTCTAGTTAGTTAGTTAATCACCGAATTAATAGTTGCTTTATTAGTGTTAATTATGAAAGGAAATGGCATTGCCTGCTAAAAGTAGAGAGGACGCTATGGATGGAGCAGATGTAGAGAGCATCATCAGAAGTCAGAAGAGAGCACGCTATGGAAATTAAGGATGTAGGATTAGGGGTTGCTTCATCCCAATGCCATTGCCATTGCCGGCTAATCACGTCTGGGGTAGCTAGCTCCTCCATCCACACTTTTTCTTTCTTCTATTTTTACTTTGTGCCCAACCAAAGTAAAAATGAGTGGTTGAGCTTGTATGATTGGACATTAAAATATTTTGACCTCAAAATTACTAGTATTTTATCTCAGTAGATTTAGGATTGGCTTCATTACAATTGTAATAGTTTAATTAATTAATTAATTGCGACCAAAGTTAATTACTTACATTTACTAGCTAGGTATATGTATATAACAGAAAATGATGTGGTCTCCTATTCAGAATACATGTTTCCTTTAAAGTTGTAAGATAACAGAAAATTGAGCATACACATATTTTTTTAGTTTTGGATGGTTATCCATGCAATGCACCATACACCATACATACACATCTCATCTCAACTACTTATTATTGCATCCATACATACATACACATCTCAACTACTTATATTTAGTAGTAGACATTCAAAAGTATTGCAGGCGACGCGACCGTTAAAGTTTTTTTTTTTTTTTTTTTTTCTCTTTTGAGGGGGACCGTTAAAGTTAAACACCCGTCAATCAGTAAAAGGGCAGCCGAAACTGGCGGCAAAAAAGCCCTCCTTTTCTTTCACGCGCGACCCACTCTCACTCTCACACCATTTTATTATTTTCTATAATCAACATCAATTCTCCACTACTACTGCTATTACTTTACACTTGCGACCTCTTATTCTTTCTTTTTTTCTAAATTAAAGCATGCATTTTCATTTCATTAACCAACATAGGCGGAAAAAGTACTTATCAGAATTCAACCAAGTATTTTGCACAAGAGTATGAACAACCTGGTTCGCCCTCGCACCCTATCAACATAAGAGATAGTGGAAGCGTTACACCAAGCGCAAGGTGTCAAAAGTGGCTGGAAAGCTGAATTAATGTAGAGGATAAAAATCAAGGCAAACACCCCCACAACTTCCCTACTCAAATTTAAGACTGTATATTATAATATATGTTTTTTTTTTAATTAAAAAGAAAAAAAAGGGTGCAAGCAAGCCTACTAGTGACATGCTTATATTTAATTTACCACACAAGATTCTCTAATTAATGCTGATGCTTCAATGCGATAATCAATTACTCTTCTTTTTTTAAACTGCGATTATTTTGGACATTTGCAGGCCCCACTCCCCAAAGCAAAAATATGTATTCTCTCACGGGGGCATTACCGGTAATTCAACCCAACTCCCTACCATTACTTAAACTCGCTCCCCTTCCACCATTCTTTCCACTTCCCCTCGCCTCCCATCCCAACAGTATATAAACACAATGAGAATCCTACCTCCGATTTTCCTTCTCTTCACGGCCTTGTCTTCTTATACCTCCCTGGCCGCCGGCCCCGCCAACGCCACCGACTTCATCCGCACCAATTGCCAAACCACACTATATCCTCAACTCTGCTACCACTCTCTAGCCGGCTACGCCAATGCAGTACAACAAGACCCCGCCCGCCTCGCTCGCGTAGCCGTTGGCATCAGCCTGTCCCGCGCCAAGTCCGCGACTCTTTATGTCGCCAACCTCTCCCGCCAAGCTGACTACGCGGCTGACCCCCGCGGCGCCTCCGCCCTGCACGACTGCTTCACCGTCTTGGGTGATGCGGTGGATCAGATAAGAGGATCGGTCAAGCAGATGCGCCGGTTGACAGGCGCCGGCGAGGAGCTGAGATTCCAGTTGAGCAATGTGCAGACATGGATGAGCGCCGCCTTGACGAATGAGGACACGTGTGTGGACGGATTCGAGGATGTGGAGGACGGGGCATTGAAGTCGGACGTGTGCGATCGAACGTTGAAGGTGAAGGAGGTGACAAGCAATGCGCTGGCGCTGGTGAATAGCTTTGTTGCTAAGGTTTAATTTGTGTGAAAACTTTTAATTATATATTATAGTAGGTTAATTTGATCATTTGAGCGCTGCTGTAAAAATGATTAAGAGTACTATTTGTAATTACTGAAAAGAGATAAAATTGAGTAGAGAAGTTGATGATCGATCGATGTACGTGGCGGCGATATTATATGTTGATTGTTTAAGCTAGCTAGGCATGCACGCACAAGCTAGAGATCATCGAATTTCCCTTGCATGTATGTGTGTGATTTTTGATTTATAGCTAGGATTGATGATATGTCGATCGGACATATATGGTGTTTGGATAGTTAATTTGTCTTTCTTTCTTTTTCTTCTATAAAGAGAAGTTGTGGAAATTAATTATGTTGCCTTCTCTTGCATTTAATTATATATATATTATTTGAACTGGCATTTTATTTTTAAGCTAGACCCAGAATGGAAAATTGTACATCAAACAAAGTTTATCCAGCTCCACTTTAATTTCCTTTATTATAATCTGTCTACATATTACATCTATGGAGTAGATACTTAGCTAGCTTTCCACCAATAATAATAATAATAATAAATACTTAGCTAGCTTGTCCTCACTAATTAATTAATTTTGATGTGTTTGTCAGCTATCTTCCTATTATTCATGACTCAAAGACAACCTATCTAGCTTAATAACTTCAATTAGCTAGAATGCATTATGCATTGAATTTTCTATTGTAAATTTTAATATATCTTCTATTAATTACATTTAATAATTTCACGTTCATGTGTGTAAAAGTTATATAGTTTTATTTTATTTAAGAATTTTTTATACATATCGTATATAAATATAATAAATAAATAATAGAAAATCTAATTAGGGGTGTTCGACATAATCATAAAATATAAAAATAATTGAAAATATATTAATAGATGTGAAATAATAAATTACTTTAATTATGATGTTTTCCATTTTCACTTTACCTTTAACCTTTCCAATATTCCTATATATGTATGGTGGAGGTTGTACTAATGATGTAAATACATAAAGTAAATGGGACGAGCCATATATATATATATATATAATATCTTTATTCGTAATAATTAACAAGATGTATTCCAAAGTATATATGTCTTGATGGAGTACGTAGGAAATAATTATTATGATATACAAGTTGTTGAACGCAAAGCGAGCTGCTGCTGCTGCTTTCACTCCTACTCCTCTTGTCTTGCCCACAAGACAAAAGTACTTGATCATAGCTGCTCTTTCGCTTTGTTGCAATTCGTAAATAAGTTTTTAGGGGGTATTTGTAGGCAAGCAAAATTTATTATTAATTATTTACCGACATGTGCTTTTCCTAAATTTTATATTTTTATAAAATAAATATTTAATGATGGATAAAATCAAATATTGCCATGTATGGAATTGAAGTATTTAAGACAATTTAAACCTTGCATTGCCATCTAAGGAAGCAAATACCAATGATTTGGTAATTCTATATCACATCTTGTGATTAGGGAAACAAATGCCTAATAAATCATGAATGGCCAATCAAATCGCACCACGTCATTAAGTAAATATGGCAAAGTCTTTTACCCTACAACTATAAATAGGGGTTCTCTACACACAAACAATTGAAGACAATTAAAAGCGAAAGCAAGAGAGCATTCAAGTTAAAATCCTCTCAAGCATAAATCAAAGAGAATCTACAGCGTTCAAGCAAAGTTCAAGGTCAAAGCACAAATCCACATTTGTGAAAGATCAAAACTTCAATTCCACCAAGAAACACAAAGAGTTCAAGTCAAGTCTTCCAAAATTATAGCGTTTAATTCGGGAATAAGCCAAAAACCTCCCCAATTATCGTTGTTGAAGATTCAAGTCAACATTAAAGGAAATCAAAACATCAAGTTTCGCCTTCGAAGTTGCCGAAATTGAAAATTGTGAAGAATCATAGACTTAAATTAGAGATTTCGCACTCATAAGACATTTAATTAAATTCAAAATTATTCGTAATATTTTTTTTATTTCAATAAATTCAGAAACACGAAATTTGTGTTACCTTTGTTCATCGTTGATACCAATATCTATATATATTTGGAGATGGACAAACAAATCATCAAATTCTGGGGATTAATTAATTGGAACTATATTTAGTATACATGTTAATTATATATATATATACATAATTGGTACGTTGAGGGGTGGGTAGGAGTGGAGGTGGGCGCAAATAAATCCAATAATATCCGAATCGGGGGGTTCACGGGTTTCAAATTTCTGTATTAAATCATGGGAATATTTGGTCACCACTCACCAGAAATTTGGAGACAAGCAAACAAAAGAATTTCTGGTCACCAATTACCAAAACCCACTGAAAAGTAGTAGTGTTTTTTTGTATAAAAATAATAATTGCTCAAATAAATTCCAGAATATATATATATATAGATGAGAAAATATCAAAAATCCCCCTATAAAAATTTTAATATAAAAAACTATCCCTATATTACGAACATAGGATCACACCGCTCCCTAATCAACCTAAAGACATATTTTTAACAGCAATGACTAAAATACCCATCACATTTAATAAATTATATATTTATATAATATATTATAAAAAATTTAATTAAAATATATTTATAAATTATAATATATTCACAATATATAAAATTAAATATTTTATATTTTAAAAAATAAAATTATTATTTAAAAAAAAAACTCACCCCCACCCCACGACCGCCTCTGTAGAGGCAGCTTCGCCGCGGCCGCTGCTCTCTCTTTTTTTTTTCTTAAATTATTTTTAATATTAAAAGAATATTATATTAAAAATATTAATATAATTATATATCTATATTAAATTATATTTTATTATTAATATATATTTCTATTGTTTTAAAATTTGTTAACTTGTATATATATTATATGTAACATAAGGAGAGAGAAGGGCAAAATTATCCAAAAAAATACATTGTTTACATCCCCAAGCGCAGTCAACGCGCGTGCATCACAAAACTTGGCCTCAGGGGGTTTTTTGAACTTTATTTTATAACACAGGGGATGTAGATGATACTTTAATCTTCACAAGGAGTTTTTTGAACATTTCCTATATCATAGGGGTCCTTGTATTTTTCGATATATATATTGCGAATGATTAGTGTCTTTCTAACAAACCCCAATAAAAAAATGTAGATATATGTAGCAGTAGTACTTTCAGAAACACAGAAAACCTGTTTCATTATCTGGCTTATATATATAGGTATTTATTGCTTTCGCATTTTCCTTTTTCAAATTTTAACATCATATTTTGAAGAATTGGAGAAAATGAGAAGAAATTACGAAAGTTAAAGCCGGCATATCCAGTAGGTCGTTCCAACAAGTGCACTCTGTTGTATGATGTTTGTATAGTCTTGTCTGATTCCAGTCCTATTTCATAAAAGAAACAACGACCCAACATCAACTCTATCAAAGGCCCAACCGTGAAGGCCCATTCATCACATCACCACTTCAACAAAGTCAGCACAAGAACAACACCAATTGACCCTACCCCTACCCCTACCCTTTTCAAATATTTTTATTTTGCATGTGGGCCCCCAACCCTCACTTGTCTTGTGCTTCGCTCTCATATTACCGGCTCATTTTTATCTTTCTCAAAGTGGGCCCCACTTCTCCCTCCCTCACTTGCATGACAGACCATTTGATTTCAATGTTCTCCACTCCACCTTAACCCCATCCCCATGCACATTACCCCTACTCCTACACCCAACTCTTTTTTAATATTTATCTCTACCCAATAACCTTACGACACGCACCTCAAATAGTTCGACTGCTTGAGCACCTTATAAAACCCCCCCAATAATATATTTTCAATTTTTTTAAATAAGATAAAAAGGAATAGCACAGCCACGTCAGCGATCCATGTGAAACTTCTTCGGGACATGATCCACCCTTGGATCAGACCGGAAAGGAGAACCCCCAGCCGCAGATGCAGTCCCATAAACACTCAATCCCCTCTCTTCTTTTCGTTTTGTTTATTTAATTTTTTTTTATATTTCTCGAACCAGCTCCGATCTGTTGAACCCTTCCTTTTATATCCCTTCCCCTCTCCCAATTTTGTTCATCCAATTTTCCTCTGCTACTGCTCCACTTCTTTTACTTTTAATTCCCAAGATTACTGCTTTTTCTGTCATGGCGAGTGAACTAGTCCAAGGTATTAATAATATTCCAAATCAGGATCAACCTCCGGCGCCGGCGCCGGCGCCTGTGCCTCCCGGCACTTTGCCTCCGTATCCAGAGGTAGGCACAGCACTAATTTTCTCTGTCTTTTAACTCACTTTTCCAGTTTGTGTTCCTTGGAATTATTGCTTCTGCTCATCAAGGTACTATTATTATTATTAGAGGATATGGTTATTTATTTGTACTAGTGTACCTCTCTTGTCTACTCTTGTGAGTTCAAGTAATTTTTGTAATGATGATAATCTGCACCTTCTTGAAAATTATTATTACTATTTTTTAAATTCTATGCAAATCGCATCAGTTTTTGCAATTTCATGCTTTCCTTTTTGTTTTGGCCTTGTTTCGATAGATTCCAGAATCCCAATAAGTGGCGTTTTTGTGTGGACAAATTTTCAAAAATTTGCCAAACAACTGACATTCAGTTCAAAACTGTAATATTCTACAGATGATTTTAGCAGCAATTGAAGCATTAAACGAGGAGAACGGCTCAAATAAATCTTCAATCTCAAAACACATCGAAGCCACCTACGGAAATCTCCCTCCCGCTCACACCACACTCCTCACTCACCACCTCAACAAAATGAAATCTGCAGGCCAGCTCCTTTTCCTCAAGAACAACTACCTCAAACCCGATCCAAACGCCCCGCCACGCCGTGGACGCGGACGCCCGCCCAAGCCTAAAACCCCACTTCCGCCGGGCACCATTCCGCCGCCCCCACGTCCCCGCGGCCGCCCTCCGAAATCCCGCGATCCAACGTCTCCTCCTCCGCCGCCTAAACCCAAGGCCACAAGTACCACTGCAACTGTTTCTGGGAAAAAACGTGGGCGACCGCCAAAGGGTGCTACGGCAGGTGCGGTTACGACTCCACCTCCGGCTGCCGCCGCCGGAGGGCCCCCCCGCGGGCGTGGCAGGCCTCCTAAAGTGAAGCCTGCGGTGGCTGCACCCGTAGGAGCTTGATTGGAAGAAGAGAGATAGGTAGCTTAGTGGTAATTAGTGGGGTTTATGGTCATTTTGTTTCGGTTGTTATTTATGAGTTAATTTTGATTTAGGTTAGGATGGTGAAGTGTTGTTGTAACATTAGTGTAAATTTTAATGGTGAGGTTTGAAATGAGATGGGGATGGGATTGTCCCTTTCTAGTGGAAGAACAAACAATTCTTTGCAATGCAATGCAATGCAATGTTTATTATATTATCGTTTTTTCCTCCTTTAAATCTTTTATTATTATGGGTACAATTATTCATCTTTATATGGTTAGATGGATTGTATTGATTGGGAAATTTTAATTGGGATGGGGTTTGGTTGGATTTGAATAATATATGACAAATATAATATAATTATTATATATTAGGTGCATAATTTAATAATAGTAATGAATTGTATAGTAAGTATATTATATTTATTATATAATTAATTTGATTCGAGTAAATTTGATTTGTTTAAGCATTTTTAATATAGGTTTTATACTTTTGTGCTTTTGCTTTTTTACTTTGGTTGGTTTATTATTGTTTCATTAAAGGAAAGTGCCTTGGGACATGGGATATTTCTATTTCTCTCTTTCTTTCATTGCGCATGCTATTGTTTTCTCTCGTATATATAGATTTAACTATTAAAGTTGCTTAAGTTTTATGTTTAATGCATCAAAAATCCATCTATAAATAGCTGGGATTTTTTTTTTTTTTTTTTATAGAATCAAAGGTAAGAAGTAGTGAATGATGTACAAGTCATATCATAACAATAATAAGCATTTCATTATTCACTGATTTAGTTCCACTCTATTCTTCATGGGTATAAAAGTTTATACGAACAATAAGAACATGTGAAATAATTCTTTTGAGAATGACTTGAAAATTAATATATTCTTGCTTTTTAAATAGTGACATTCAAAATTTTTATACTCCAAAATATTTAAAAGGAAAAATTACATCGCCATAGCTTGAAGTATCAAAATTATATAAATTATCTTCATTTTTGGATAATTACAATTCACTCATAAAAAATGTCATTGTCATTACACGGAAATTCACTTTCAGACATTTTCAACCCAAAAAATGCACGAAAAATTCACTTTTGCCCATATTGATCTAGTCTTTAGTATTTTAAACTTTTTATGGACCATAATGGCCCTAGGAGTATATATATAATCGTTGGACATAAGTAGAGTTGTTAGTGTATTACATATTTTAAAAACTTTGAAAAGATCCTAATAAATTACTTTTAATTTAAAATAAAGGTAAAAATTTACTATTCATTTTTTTAGATAAGGGGTGTTACACTTACAGTACCACAATTTACAGGCTTAACAATTAAGCCCCGGAAGTGTTGAAAAACATAGAAGTAATCCAAAATTGATGGACGTTTAAAACTTGACGAAAGCCAAGCGCCTGCATCACATGTGAAAAGTTAGTTAACTATCTGCATGTTTCAAAATTCAAGGTTTTTGATTTATATATACTATTCATAGTTTTGGCCAATTTATATTATGTCAATATCAACAAACATTTATGTAATATGATATGTTTAACAGTGTTACAAAAACACAATCTTGGTTAATAATAGCAAAACTATAAGATGAAATATTATTGACATCATCATTTTCACCGTTAGTTAAAAGTATGTAGGAGGAAGAATCTGTTTAGAAAGTGAAAAATATATTGACCACT
The DNA here is from genome assembly GCA_034509735.1 of Sesamum alatum. NCBI lineage: Eukaryota > Viridiplantae > Streptophyta > Magnoliopsida > Lamiales > Pedaliaceae > Sesamum > Sesamum alatum. The sequence goes on along the minus strand of JACGWO010000004.1, from coordinate 42,111,773 downwards.
AAAGAGTAAGGATGATGCACTAATTCTTCCCTTGAATTGAACTCAATCATCATCATCTACCACGCTTCTTTGCCTCTTCCCACCAAAAGGTTTTTCGGTCTATTGCTCATCACCTTTCTAAACTACATAATATATATATATATATATATATATATATATATATGAGAAAATATTAGTGGACGACACATAGTAAAGGTAATATACGTACTGTATAGAATCCACCTTATCTTAGCCTCAATGACTATATACTCATCAATTAAATACACTACTTGAAGAAGAAGAGAAGGAAGAAAGCACTTGGCTAATTTGTCAAAAAAAAACATCCTGAATATTTTTGAAGAGTTAAATATTCCAATTAAAATCGGTGTACTTTGCCTGTAAAACACTTATTAATTGTGTTAAAATTTAGTCCCTATGTACAAAAAAGTTAAATAATTGTGTAAAAAAATTTCAATCGAGTTAAAATTAATTCTAGCACAATCATCAATCAATCGAGTTAATTCTCAGATTGCAATCGAGTTAGAATTAGAAATTATTAAAAAATATAAAAATGTTAATTAATTCTTTAAAAAATACCGACATAATTTCGTATTAATTAATATATATAATCTTCAAAAGTCAAGACAAAAACGTAAATTTGGCTAATGAACCAAAAATGGACCGCACGGAATAAGTGAATCTTCGCCCCCAACCTTGATCAATAATATCAGACAAGCTCGAGCTTTTGCGGGCCGAACAGATAAATGTCGAGCCGTCATCCACTAAAGTAAATAGAGAATTTTGCTGGACTAGATAACCAACAATATCTGGGCCAATCTAATTAAGTAAACAGCCCCTAAACAAATTGATAACAGATGACGAATCAAGTATACCGATGGGAACTGTAGCTAACAAGTGTGCCCTAATCGCATCGACCAACTGCATTTTCATAGCATTGAACAACTACTTTCACTACTCAAGACCAAGTATATGATTCAAGTTCCAAAAACAAAACTTTCCTGCGGATGAATGCGTTAACATTACCAAACTGACACTCATTTCAAATACACCAAAAAAATCAACTAAGCCAGTAAATTACATTCTGCGTATGTGCATTTTTATTACAAAAGGCCGGTGCTCCCAAATGGATTGGTTGTTTGGGGGTGCGCAGAAGGCGCGGCAGGAAATGCTCCAAAGCCCGCATCGCCAAAAGGATTTTGTGGGCCTATCAGCAAGTGCTGTTGCTGCTGGGTTTGTGGATAAGCAGGCTGAAATGGAGCAAATGGATTGTTTTGATGCTGAGATGTTGGAGGGATGGCAACAGTGTTTGACATAGCAAATGGATCACCAACTTCAAATGGATTCGGAGCAGGTGTTCCATATACTGGTTGCTGGGAAGCTCTAAATGCGCCTTCATCATATAAACTCCCAAGCGTAAGTGAATCTAGTCCGCCAGCCTGCCATTCGATTATCCACAAATTCAAAATTGGTGGTACATGTTAATTGCTCATGCAATCAAAGATAATCACCCTCTCTCAACCCGAACAAATGGAGAAAAGGAAATAAAATCAACAGATTCACTTAACTACCAATAGTGCAAGGACGTACCAACTGCCTCTGCTGAACTGATGATAGGTTGACGGTGGGAGTGGTAACTAGGGCAAGTTCCCATCCAGTTTGGTCAAAATCTTTCGGTTGGGAGACATTAGAGTCAAATGGTGTAGTCTCTGTAGCATGCATAAGATAATATCATACTTGACACATTAAAGAGATGATGAAAGAAAGAAGTTTGCGAAGCAGAAAATCTTTTATAAGATACGAGTATGCAGGAATCCTGACCAGAAGGAACTATGGCTAGAGCCAACGCGTTGCTTTCCTCAATCACAGATGCATCTTGCATAGTCAAGTTCAACCCCTGGAATGATTTATTTATTTTTATTTTTTATCCATAAAAAAGGATTAACAAGTTGAACAGGAAATTGCACATAGCAGATAGTTTAAGTCCCAAAAAATACATATACAAAATAACAAGTATGAAGGAACTGACCAGTAAATCAACTGTGTCCAAGTTGGCTGGAGGAGGTTGAGGGACAGCTGGTTCAGCAGTTGACACGGCAACTTCATCGGATGGTGGTGGCCTGGGTTCCCCCTCCTCTGACACTTTTGTATCGTTAGAAGGTGAAGGAACATCCTCTTGCTTATATGTCAGCATCAGCCTTTCTGGATATTCCTAATATAGTCCAAAAAATCAGATTCTTGATGAGTATTAGTATAGTAGAGGCAAAAAGGAAAACCTTTGCGATATGCATACGAAAGGGATATGCTGCTAATAACGTGTGACTGGAATAAAATAACTAACCAAGACCTCACTTGGAACAGAAACCATTCTTGGAGCTTCTCTTACATACTCTTCCATGGTCACTAGGAAGGACTGGGGAGGCTGGAGAACAAGAAAATATTCGAATATATATTGATGTCATCTGGAGCTCCAAAACAAGTAGAGATCGAAGACCAAATCCTATACAGACTGCTTACCTCTCTCAAGACAGGGAACTGGAAATTTCTGGCAAGTTCAAGTCCTTTACAGACTTCATAGAAATCGGAAAGACTATCAGCCTGCAAATAAGAACAAACAATTATGATGACACACCGGAAAGCACTTGAAAGTCCATTAAATTTTTATCAAGTAATGGCTCCAGAAAACATACGAGGCCTAAGTGGAAAAAGCTATTATTGAGTTCTGCAGAGCAAGAAAACCTACCTGCTGTCCAGCTCTTTTATAGATATCTAGGGCTTTAATGGCTTCATGTCTTGGCATCTCAAAAAACTGAATGCAAAATCAGGAAAGGACGAGGACAATTTTTGTTAATATGATTAAGCAAATATTACACCCATTGATTCCAAAAGACAAACCATTAGGAGTATATTGATATCACCTTGTCAACAAGATTGATTATTCCATCATTTATGGCACAATATATTTTAAAGCTCTCTTTGAGTACCTAAAATTCACAAATTGAGCCAAAAAGAGTAAGTCATCCTTAAAAACATTTTAAACCAACTGTCCTATAGAGAAATAAACAGTTAAAGGGCCTTCCTTTCCCTGCCCTCAAGCCTGGCCTTCTCATCCTTCACCAATGCATTCCATTTTGTATCAAATTTACCATTTACCCTTTACTCATAAAGATTACAGATTTTCAGGTAAAACGACATTCATGCAGACACAATTTGGTGATGGAAGGTGAAGAGTGAGACACATACCAACGCGAGAGCATACTGAATCATGTAATTTCCCACAGCTGCTCCTTCAGGCTGTTACCAGTAATAGCCAATCATGCAGTATTCACTTACTATTGTTACTTTGAAGTTCAGAAATCACAACACGGTGAAAAGGACAGAAACTGGGAAATGGTTATACCAAATGATATGATAGTCATTAAGGTTCAGAGAGTACCCGACAACCAACAAGACGATATAGCAGTTGCTGCAAAGCAGGCAACTGATCTAAAAGTTCTTCACTGGTCAAGTCCCTAGTTCTGCTGTAACCCTGACGACAAAATAATGAAACAAGAGATACCTCTCAGTTTATACGGTATAAACAATGAGTGGAATTGAGGTACAGCTATTCAAAGCAGGCATTCCCTTTCACATGAATTAGGCGTGACAATATTATTCACATGAAATTTCGCTGCTGATCATGTTCAAGGTACTCTCTACGGTGGAATTCAAACTCACAGACCAGAATCCGTAGCCTAAGACATCTTGTCATACATGTGAATGGGGGAAACTTTTCAGGTAATTCTTATAGATGAATAGGTTCAACTTAAACAATCTAGTGTAATCATGTAATCTTTTACTACACATATTGAGCGTAAAAAAGAATGGACCTGCATTTTACTGGGATAAGGATATAAATATACACATACCATAAAAACCAAAACATACCTTATCTTGGCCTTCTGCAGGTCTAGGAAGACGCTCGGCTTCAATGTCATGCTTAAGTACCCTAAAGCATTCTAGTCGTTCTTCCAAGAAGAGTCCATATGCTCTTACCCAGGCAGAGCAATCCCAAGCTGCAAAAGAGAGGAAAATATGCATTATGTTAGGTCTAACAGCAGCAGCATTTTCTTGCTTTACTCCTCATTCATTTATTTATGGCTTCAGTGTTATTCCATTGAATAAGTCAAGAGGCACAGGGTTCTAGAGTTAAAAAGCATAAACTACAAGCAACAGCTACTTACCAATGGGACTTGAATCATCCTTGAAATTAGACATTTGGAGGACATGACCCCTCTGTTGGAAATTTAAGAGTTCCTCTCTAAATACTGGATCACCTTCTCTCAATGTCCTATGGATAACTATTAATGTCTTCAACGCAACCTTTCAAGAAATAGAAGAGGGGAACCATGAATAGATAATATTAAGTCCTTCGCAAGACTAATTTGAAAAATAGGAACAGCCTGATACAAGAAGGAACAACAACTACATAAAAAAAAGATTGATGTGACGCCAATTGCGATTCATACCGTCCAATTGTGTGTCTTTGCCAGTCGTCTAGCAAGTGCATGTATGCAGTACGCAACATCAGCCCGGGGCCGCATTGCAGATGTGGCAACCATAATTTCTGCAAGAAGCATCCAAATACTAATAATATTGATGCCAGTTCTGCATACTAGAATTCGTTCCTATAAAATTTCCAGTAAATCTCAAAGCTCCTAAGAGCAAAGGCTCGTGCTTTTTACATTTTGGAACGACAAAATGGAAACTGAAACTGCGCATAGTTTCCAATGGGATAATAAACAAAGAGGAATTTTGACAAATTCTCCCAAAACCAAAAACCATCTGCAGTCGTTCAACCATTTATCCTTCATAAATACAGAAAACTCAAGAAAGTCCATACCACAAATTAATGGATCTCAGTACAAGAATAACTAACAGAAAACAAAAAGAGAAAACTCACTTCTGAGATGTCTCTCTTTGGGTGGACACTCCACATGATTCGTAGCCTTGACGATCGCCACATCAACATCCTATTTTTAGCAGCCCAAAACAAATAATCAAACAGAAAAAAAATGAAAAGCCCACGAAAATACCATCATATTCCACACTTCAATTTCTAATATTGCCACTATCTTCTTAATAATCAAACACAAAGCCATACATATACAGCAGTAGATCAAAAACCCATAATCAAATGTTTAAATTATGGACCTTGTACTTGATTGTTACATTAAAACTCTGGCGGTAGCACTCCAGAAGAGAAAAACTTAAGCAGATATTTTGATCATCAAAGAGAGAGAGATTAGGGGAAGAAACCTTGAAATCTGAGTTGACATGGGCAAGGCCGACTTTAGTGTGGTCTTTAATAGCACCGTATGCTTTTCTCCATGTTTGAAGTGTCCCCATTTCCCCGAGGATCGCCTCTGTTTTTCTCTTCTTTGCTTTTATGAAAATTAGGAGTCTGTCTGTCTCACTCTGATTCACCCTTTATATTTTTCCTATTATTTCTTGGATTGTTTGCTCTCTCTCTCTCTCTCTCTCTCTCTCTCTCTCTCCTGCTGTTGCTCGAGAAAGAAAGAGGAGTAAATGGGTTGTTGATAATGATGAATGAAAATAAATGGGAAATGTGGAGGGGAAGTATGTATGAACACTGTTCCCGTTAATACTACTTTTTCGCTGTGTTTGTTTTTGCTTCTTTTCTTGTGTGAAGTGAACAATGAAATAATAAAAGAAAATTTGGGAGCTTTCGATGGCTCCGGTTGGATGATGATGATGATGACGTTTAAACATCAGATGATTCTTTCTTCATTAAGAATAATAAAGTTTATTTTTACTATTATATATATATATTGTCAGTAGCCAACCAAATTCATAAGCATTCCCAACCAAAACTCTGATCATTACATACCAAACAATTGGTTTGGTTGTTATTTCTTATATTATAATAATAAATCCTAATAAACTTGTAATAATTATGAAGTGCAACCAGTGGCATACTTTTACTTTTTGTATAATCTTGATTATGAATATGAAAGTTGAATAATATGCATGTTGAAGCAGGTGGATGTGAAGGTCGCCTACTCCAACACACGCTGCGCATTTTGTAGTTTATTTGACTTTCAACAAACATCTAGAAGAATTCTGTTTTGGATGGCTTTACAGCTTCAACACATTCGCATGCTGCAGAAATCAATAAGTCAAAATCTATATACACACATTTAGAGCAAGAATGAGGAACAACATTTGTTTTGTATAGTCTTTCTTTTTTTTTGGGTTTGTTTTGTATGGTTACATGATGAGGAGCGGAGCAGTGGTAAACAATAAACCAAGATTGAAACTGAAAAGAAACAGCATGTTGGTGCAATATATATAGACTAGTTGTCCTCATGAAATGAGATCCTCCAGAAATGGTGTGTCAAAGGGCAGCTGTACCATCCCAGAAGCTACAGCAAATGCAAATATCCACACTGGTATCATCCATACAAACATCGCCATCACGATTTGCTTTCCTGCAAAACACAAATCCACCTCAACAACTTTTGTTAATGCAATTACAAATATGCATAACTTCAGTTCAGACATATGAATTATGAAAATCCATAGAAGATGATATATCAGACTTGCATGTACTCTGTTTTAATCTTTGTTAAGTATGATCTGATTGAAGAACCAACTCAACTTCATTTGATGTTTTCTTCTTTTGCTGATTGTAATGAAAATCAAGACACCGCCTTTTCAAGCTTGATTGAAAGCCTTAACAAAGGCTAAAACTCTGCATAAAACTTTCTGAATAAGCCCAGAAAAAACCAAGGATATAAAACTCCACCTAAGCTTAACACTTGAAACCAATAAGAAGGAAGCTACTACAGGCAGATAGATACCAACACAATCTCCACATGCCATCAAACTTTTGCTAAAATGGCGTGTCTCAACTTTGATTCAAATGGAAATCTTCAAATCAGAAACCCATTCACACATAAACAAAAAAAAAAAGGAAAAGCAGAAAATAAGATTTACCAGCAGAGCGAGAAGTTTGTTTGGTTCGTTCAATGAGCCATTCCCCAGTCTCCCTTAGCTTCTTCTCCACCGACCCTTCACTTTTCCCAACAGAATTCCTCAGCATATTATCAAATAAACTCTCCTTCTCTTCTGCTTCCCTGCAAATTCCGGACACAGCACACAACCAACAGATGTTTCAAAATCATTATTGGTAATCTTAAAGAAAGAAGAAAAGGAAGAGCTTGCTTCTGCCTTGAGAATCTTTTTCTTATCTCATAGAATTTAAATGAGAAAATAGAGACATAAGGGTTTTGCTTCTGCTTGCCTGTTGGTATCTCTGTCTCGAAAAATGCCAGCACCAATTGCTCGTTCAATCTCCAGAATAGAAGGCTGCTGCGCCTGCCCCTGTTTTTGGTAGACTTTTTCTTGAAGTTTTCTGCTATTTGCTTTTGGAAGCCGAATAGGCTTCAGATTGGGTTGAGGAGAAAGAGAAGGTGAAGAAGATTCATTAGGTTGAGCAGAAGAAGCCAGAATTTGAGGTTTGACAATGGAGTGGCAGTTCAGGATAGCCATTATACTACTGATACCTTCAACTGAAAATACAAACAAAGCTTTTTTCTTTTTCTTTTTCCTTTTTCAGTATTTAGAATTCTGATAAAAGATAACAAGAGGGCCACACCCACACCCACACCCACACCACAGCCATGTGTAAAAATCTACCCCTTTGCAACAAATCTAGTGATGGTGTTGTCTTATTCCTGCTCAACTTTAGATATATGGTTCCAGTCCAGACCAAGTCAACTATATAGTAAAGCAAGAGATGACATCACACTCAGTCACAAGAATATCAAACTGTAACTCAATTTTACTCAATAGCTTTAAATTTCAAGTTTCCACTTGTTACAATGTAACCACCCTTCCCTGTGACAACTATCCCAACTATTGTGCCAATATTCTATATCCAAAATATATCAAACTAAAGTAGAGAGATACAGTCCACCTCTGGTGACAAAATTTCGCATTGAATTCGTACATCATGTAGATCAAAAAATGGTCGAAAAGATTCCAGAGACAACTTCTATGATGTGTTATCGTCTTATTCCATCAAGTAGGTAATGTTCTAAGCAAGCGAAGAGCACACATCCATTGCGGTCTTTGTGAAAGCACAAGTTTCCTCAACACTGGAATGGCTCCAGCCGCTATAATTGCTGCATGGTTTTCGCTGTCCATGCTTAGATTATAGAGTATTGCTAAGCTGGCTTCCACAGCTCGGTCGCTGCCATTTTCCATCAGCTTCACCAGTGCAAAAATTCCTCCCTTAGAGGCGACAGCTCTGGTTGAATCAATCATCCCTTCAGATATTATTCTGTTCAGCTCTAAAACAGCGGCTTCCTGGACTTCAGGGGAAAATGAACTTTTGATCTGTTCTATCAACCTTGGAATCGTTTCATAAAGAGTCACTTCCATATTAACTGGATTATCAAAGTCTGAATTTTGACCAGATAGGGTGCTGAGTTTAACCAGGCAAGCAGCAACCCAGTCTTTGTTCTGAAGAGGAATGCTAGATACGAGGACTGCACGAAGCAACCTTGTTAACTGATGCAAATTGACAGCTCGGCGAAACTGTTCGTAATCAAGCAATTTTGTAAGTAACCGTGATGCTGCAGATACTGCTAGACCGGCTTCTTCCAATTCCAGAATTTGCAAGTCTGGCTTGTCACCCTCAGTCCCGTACTCCATCTCTGCTATTCAGTTCAATAAAATTAGTAATTACAGACATGAGAACTGATGGATGGAAATGCATAAATCCAGGTTGGTAAGTATTTAAAAACAGTGAATTAGATATGGTTCACCCATTTAAGCGATATAACAACTAAACTGAATTGGTTTAGGTATGTTACTTTATCCGTCTGTAATGGTCAACAAGGATTAGTTTCTTTAAGTCATGAAACAAATCGTGACAATTACCCTCACATCATATTTCTGCTCCCAACATATGGTCATTCCATCAGTACTCCCCTCTCTAAACACAAGCTCCGTGGTCATGGACAAAAATCAAGAGAACTTTAACTTCTTAGCTGATAAGTAGAGATCTTGAATTGTTAAAACGTTGTGAGGTGCGTTACTTAAAGCTTGTTCCTAAATGAAGGGACCAATGAAGCAATTAAACAGACTGAACAAGGGGGGGGAGGGGGGGGGGGGGGGGGAAGAGAGAGAGAGAAACAGTACATGTTAATCTTCTCCATATTTTGTCACATGTATACCCATGGACAATGAAATAAAAGAGAGATGGTAAATGTTTAACTTCATCATATTTTCTCACATGTACACTACTAGACAATGAAATAAAAGAAAAGATCAGCTAAATCTCAAGGTAATTCCTTTACTTTGCTAGGTCTCGCAAAATGATATATAGCCGTTAAGGCAGAGACAAGGTATTTAGTTCAAGTTCCTACTACCATACATGTTCTAGCACATCATGCCTTTGTAGTAGTAAGTTATTTCTCATACCTATTAAAGATTTCTGTCGAAAAACTGCTTCTAGGCCTGATTCAATACCAGCTGAGATAAGCTGTTCCACACAAGGCTCAATCGCCACAACGGACTCTAGGATCGAAGCAGCTTTTCTCTGCAAATCGGGGATTGATGTCTTCAAGATATCCACAAGGCAAGAGAGGAAAGTCGAATCAACAAGGTCTCCTCCAGCAATGGTATGTCTTCTGTCTAAGTAGTTATTTCTGTATGACTCCCAATCATTTTCATTGAAAGAGGAGTTCTAAATAGATTATAAGGGAAAAACAGAATTGCTCAAAGACATCCAACAAGAACCTGATGTTGCTAGCATGTTGAATACAATCAATGCATAAGCATATTAATAACTTGTGATGACCAGAGCACCAGAAAAACTGGTATCTACTTTCTCATTCACAACCTTAAGCCACACGCACTAGCATGACTGCCAGAAACCAGCTCAAATAAGTGCACAAGACAGAAAAGACACATTTTCTGGGAATAGTTGAACAGGTTGCTTAGAAGGGCGTTATAAATATGTTTCTAGTTTTCAGAATCAGTTCCAAAGAAACCTAACAAAACAACGAAACAAATAAGTAGAATATGGACAATAGCTCAATGAAAATCTTTATATTTTTTCTTCAGCTGCATATTACAACTTTGCTCGGCCAAAGAACAGAAAACCAGTTGCAGAAGGCTCATATTTCGACGGGCCAATTATATCCAATACACCAGTGAACATCAACTGTGGATACCAAGTCATTCTACCAACTCTTATACATGGTAAAGAAGTACATGAGACATCGATATGACAAAAGAATTCCTTTTAACAGGTTCTCCACTGCCAAATCATTACTTAACACCATCTCATCAGGAAATTATGATACGAATTTTTTCAACTTTATGACAGATGCATTACTTAATTAAAACATACAAATGGCATGAAAGTCTTACTGAAATGCTTATTGCATTCTAATATGAGCTCAAACAAGAAAGAACCTGGAGGCTAGTTCTGAAGAGATCATGTCATTCCCATTAGCTGATGCTGGATGCCTAGTCACATCCCACCCTTTATTTGACCCATTTACCGGTCCATCACAAAACTGAAACACAGAGATATCAGACAAACGGTTGCATATAAGAAGAAACAGCTGAAAGCTCTTAATATTGGTTATAAAACCCATGTACCTGTGATTTCATTTCTTTGTTAGGGTCTAAAATCCGAGTAAGAATGTTTAGTATCTGCAGATCAACATAATGTTTTTTTTTCTAAATTCAGTGTACAAATTGGAAAGTTTTAAGTAACAGAACTTGAGGGAAATATATTCAAGCACTACCATTGCTGTCAAGCTATGAGAGATCTCTGACTTTGACTTCTTGAGCAAATTTGTGAGAGGGTGCAAAATATTTTCCGCTTCAATTGTCCGACAGACATTATTGCTGGATCCCAACAACTCCAGAGATTTAATATAGTCAATGCATATTGGATAAAGTCCAACAACAGTACAAAAAAAATCATCCATGACGTTGATTTGTATAACCTTTCATTAAAACATGGACTCATAAAAAATGGTACCTTGACGAATAGGTCAGAAATGAAAGGATAGTGGATTATATGAAGATACTAAGACTAGCAAAAACAAAATATAGTTACATGTACTTTAATGCATGAAAAGATAAAATGAAATGATTAAGCAAATCAGTAAGTGTGAAGAACAGAAACATACTCAAACGTCCTCAACCTCATCAGCACATGGATATGTAACACAATTTCAACAATCATGCACAAATCTACACTGATCTTCAAGGATGCATACCAGAGAACTCACATAGACTACTTCACTGATAAACAAATGTTTTTACGGGTATACCTACATAAGTATATAAGGATGCGCCCATGTATCATTCTATATGGGTATATATGCAGTTGAAAACTAAGAAAAATTCAGCACCCAAAACCCCAATCCCTTCCATTGCATTTGGTCTTCTTTCTCAGGCCACTTTCTCCACTCTAAGAAATCTACCACATGTAAACAGCTAGACACTGAACGAAATAGCATGAGAACAGCAAGAAGAATGGAAGGTCATTGTGTATCCACCAAGACAAAAGACAACTTACCGACCAGACAATAAGTTCCACAAAATCTTAAGTTTTCCATTAGTCTCTAAGATTTTTCATCCCACTTCTGTACAAAAACTTCCTAAGATTACTGCTTTAGCTCACATGTTAATGTGTAAATATTACCTGATGGACAGCCTGTCCAAAGCTCGGATTACGGCCAGTCTAATAGCTTCACTAGGATGATTAATTAACTGAACAAGAAGCTTGATGGCACCAGCCTCCTTAAATGAGGTACGCATGTGTTCGTTGATGGATGCATCAGCAATTGCTCCTGCAGCTCTAGCAATAGCTGACTCGTCTTCAAGTCCGAGAATTAAAACCAAACGTGCAACAGCATCCACCCAGGGCAAAAGCGTCACCCTCTGACTGGAAGACGATTCACCGTTAGATTTAGTATCATCATCAATTTCAATTGCCCCCATACGAACAAGAAACTGTTGCTGGGTCCGTCCAACTACTGCATTCATCTTTGCCTCCTCTAATTCCACATTCTTGTCATCAACATTTAATCCAAGTAGCAGTTCATTTGCACCATATCTGGAAGGCCCTTTCGGGTTCTGTTCAATCTTTGTACCATCAGGCAAAGAAGGCCATGAGTACAAAGCTGGTCTAAAAGACTTATAGGCTGCTGCACCGACCAAGGGCACCAGAACCAGTCCTTCCTCCATGACAAGTATTCTATTATACTCATCTTTAGCAAGTTCCAACAATGCATTTCTTGCTTCCTTCCTAATGACTTTAGAGTCTTCCTCATTAGCCTTCAAGAGCTTTGCCTGCATTGTATATGTAGTGATTAAATTCTCATTGTTTCAGGAACATGATTAAGCATGACGCACATTTCGCTAGAATATAACTGCCCTTGAGGAAAAAGGATATGTATAAAACAGCTGCATGGCCACTTATATACCTTATAACCTGTTATGGCAGTGAAATCACGCATTAACTGAAAAATACATTAATCATGGTGATTCCAGAGAAGCAAAGTGAGCCTCACCAATTTTGGAATAATTCCAGCTTCAACTATTGGTTTATGATTTGACTGGCTCAATGTTAAATTAGACAAAACTCCTCCAGCAGCCTCCTTAACTTTGATATCTTCATCCTCCAAGAACTTGACAAGTAGAGGAAGGATCTCAGAGCTTGTGATTCTCACACGGAGCTTCTCATCTACAGACAAGTTCCACAGAGTACATAGGCTCTGCTCCTTCACCTGCAGAAATTCATTCAAGCTTTCCCTAAATCATGAACCCAAGAAACAAGCAGCTAAGTACCAAAACATGGTAGTATGTTAATTTTTTCTTTACATCAGAAGACAAGGAAGAACGTGTCAACAAGCTGGTCATCTCTTCTATTGCACCACTATCAGCAACTAAGTTTCTGTACAGATTAATTGATGATATCACCCTCAGAAGACCAGCAGCTGCTTCACACGCAGAATCCGATTCCGATTTTAAAAGGTTCACGATGAGATTGACAGTTCCACGATACTTCATGATGTTATCAATGCAGTGCTTTCCACCAAGTGCGTACTTCCAGAGAGTGACTACAGCCTGTTCTCTGTCCTGAGGATCATTGTCTATCCCAAGCATGCGAATAAACAATGCAACGTGACCATCACTTGAACTAGATGATTCATCCCTCAATGTCTCAACATCCTGAAATTGATTGGAAAATTAGTTTTATCATTTGAGCTAGCCAAAAGAATATCATCTTCTTTTGCCAAATATTACAAAAACTTGACTCTCAAAAGGCGAGGAACCCAGCCAACTAAGAAACAATTTTGGGTAAATACAAGGGTTTAGCCGTACCAGTTTCAATTTTCTAAAGAACGTGGTATAGCTGTTTCAGCAATCAGTTTATTAAAAAGGAAATATTGGGGACAGTTAGCAGAGTCTAACCTCACTCAAAAATGTCATAACGCGATAAAAGATCATGAGGCCACAGCGGCATCCGGACTTTGGAGCTAAATGGAAGTACAATACGACAATTATCTTCCCAATCAATTTCACAGGCACACTTTACGTTACTCGTGTATACGGTTTGGACAAAAGTCACAAAACAATTGGTAATAAATTGTTTTAAAACATATCAGGATTGATACTTGTCTATGACTTAAGAATACAAATAATTGCCAGAATCCTAAAAAATCCAATGTAATGAAGATCGGGATAAATGTATATAGTCAAAGATAAACGCATAGAGTGCACAGGGACAGCTTTCCAGCAGATTCAAATGTTTTGTTTCTTACATCAAATACACAAAATATGGAAACTGAGAGTGCTCAGGAGTGTATAATCCCTATTATGCAACTAATTAGTAGTAATCTCTTAATAGCGTTCTGCTATGGCATTAGAATGGTCACACACTAAATAATTTTGGATGCATCTGCTAAATTTGATTGCTTCTGACAAGCTTAACATTGCATGAGAGATCGACATAGATCATTGGTCGAACACAAAAATACATTATTTATCACTTCAAGTGTGCTACACTACAAACTGTTAGTTCAAGTATTATTGAGCGATCAAACAGACAACCCAAATGCCATAAGGCTTAAAGCTGAATACCTGAAGACAAAGGTAAAATTATTTTTTTAAGTAACTTAAAATTTAAGGGAGGAAAGAAAAAAGAGCAACCCAAAATAAAAAGTAGCAACAAGCCATATTTCTTGACCTGCAAAGAAATTCATCACTGAACAAATTTGAAGTTTTGTAGTCCGCGATAAATTTGGTAAGAAGATATCATGCATTCCTCATGGCAGCATGACTTGATAAGAAAAAAAACATAGTTCCCCATAACACTTTAATGTTCATAATTCCGAACATGAAATTTGCCAACATAATAAAAGTGGCCTAAGTGACATGCATATACGGAATAATCAAAACACGGGTATAACATAAATGCAAGTAAAAACCAAAATGAGAAAAACCCAATGGAATTTATAACTAGTAGAGTGCTTACAGAAGCTGAAGATTGTTCTTTGGCAGCAAAAATTTCACCTTGACCACCATGACTGCAAGCCCTTGGCAGCACAGGGAACTTAGAGCAGAATGGTATGGCATTCCTAACTCCAAGGGGAAGAAAAAAAATCTGGGCACTTGGGATTTTTCTCAACTTTCTAACTGAAAAAATATCGGCAGGGGTATGATTATGTAGAGGAGGTTTCACAAAATTTGGGGGCTTGAATTTGAAATGGTTTGGGATGGGCAAGGACATGTTTGCTAATCTGACCAAAAATTGATTGAAGAGTAACAGAAACGAGGGTTTAAGCAGGATGGTGAGTCTTGAAACGGGTTTTTCCCGTGGAGAAGATATGTTTGTTTTTCATTTTCCTTTTTTCTTTTTTTTAATAATAGAGGTTTTTTTTTTTTACTTGAGAAAGATATATGAATAAATAACTATGCCCAATAAAAAGAAAACGAAAAAAGCAGAAAAAGGAGCTCACTCATGGTACATAAAATGATTATTAATAATTATGAAAGAAATTGTTGACACGTGTATTCTTTAAAAATCGAAATTCCAGAACCATGTGTTGTGATTTGACAGACTTCACTAGAAGATTTTCTTTGAAGAACTGTTTATCATATTTACATTATCTTCTTTTAAAACCATATTTACATTATTTACTACTTTAAGAATTAGTTTATTTTTTTGAAATTATAAGAAATTTAAAAATAATGCAGTGAATCATTAAATCGCTGAATCGTATGGCTTTGCATCTAGCAAATTAGCAGATGAAAATGTTACATTGAGACCTTTCAAAATAATGAAAAGATAAGAAAAAAACAAAAGGAAAATAAGAGATGGGATGGAGAAATCTTATCCTGGTTTTTCCGGGCTCTTGGCAACAATTTATTTTCATTTCTATTTTGATTTCTGCTTCTGAAATGGAATGAAACAGTTGTAAATCCAGTCCAGTCTTTGTGGTAGGAAGTAGTAGAACAACCTCATTGTCTTGTCCTGTGTACCGAAAGCCAAGAAAAGGAAACTCTGGCAATTGGGTCAGAAACATGAGCTTCCACATTCCCAAGGCTTTGCCTTCTCTCTCCCTCTCCCCTGCCTTCCAATCCAAGAATCATCATCATCATCATCTTCTTCTCTCCATTTCTTGTCAACAGAGTCACCCCTACTCTAGAAAGCAGGTCTCAATCGTCTTTCTTGATTTTACATATATCTCAAGCAAGAAATATAATGAGTTTTTCACAACTTGTTGTTCAATGACAGCCACAGGCCTCCACTACACACAAAATTCAAGACTCCAGAGCTAAACTTGTTGGTTTGGCACTTCAAGTTGGAGGAGTTTTGGCCACTGTACGTACGATCCTATCCATCTGCACCAATTCTTTGTGTTTCCATGTTTTGAAAATTAACTATCCACGGTGACATGAACAGGTTGCACAGCCTGCTTTTGCTGTGACTGGTGTTAATGAAGAACAAGATTTGCTATCGATTTTGATTCAATCCGGAATTGCAGCTTTCTTGTACTTCCTTGTGTTCCCAGTGAGTGAAAACTGTATCCTAACTTGTATTAATGTTCCCGTGGGTTTGATTGAGTTAATACAATTCTTCAACTCTGTTTGTAGCCCATCATCATGAATTGGCTTAGAACCAGATGGTACAAGAGGAACCTGTTGGAAATGTATGTGCAATTCATGTTTGTTTTCATCTTCTATCCAGGGTAAGTGCCTCGTTTTCGCTCACTTTACAGCTTTCCCAACAACTTATACATGCAATCAACCTAATGCTTCATTGGATGAAAACGTCGTGTGATACGAGCTTCCAATAAAAACTATATCCACAAATCAAGACAAAACACTGTTATTCAATCTGTTCGCAACACATACAACCGACCAACTTATAATGGTAATGTTTGATTCATCCAAAACTCAAAATGCTATGTTGGTAATCAGTTTTATATGGACTGTTTGAATGAGATTGGTTTCCATTTCTTTAAGGTTGTTGGCTAAGAAGTGTGTCTCTGGGCAGGGTATTGCTTTGGGCACCATTTCTCAACTTCAGGAAGTTCCCCAGAGATCCCTCCATGAAGTATCCTTGGTCCACGCCACAAAATCCTTCTCAGATAAAAGGTGGATTCTTGAAGTACCCCTGGGCTCAACCTGAAGACTATGAATAGGATGACCGCCCAAGGTAATATTATCAACTGCAGGACATTTTGCAAGTGTAATCAAGTATAAGCGCATTAATAAGCGATTCAAAACAGTTGACACGAGTCGGTCTAAAATCGATTACTACATTCAGCTCCATCCCAGTGTTATTTTGGATGAAAGATACTAGAAATGACCATTATTTAACATTGGAAACACACTTTTCTCCAAGACTCATTTCACTACATGCTACTTGGTAGCTCCCAGAGTTTGCAATTTGACCAGTTCAACTCTTGCATTGTTTATTAAATGAATCACAAAGGAATACAACTTCAGTTCCTCTTTAATAGAGGTCATCAGATCCAGTCAGCAATGGCATTGATTAATTAGAAACGCCACCGAAATAAGACTGTCCCATAAAACACAAAGATACATCACACACAGAACTACCTCATTTCCATACTTTCTCAGTAAGCGCAAGTAAATTAAAGCTAAGCACATCAACAATATATAAGAAATTCAGCCAACACAAAGAAGAGACAATCATATGTCCCAAATGATACCTTTGAATAAAATCTCTATTTGAAGAACATGTATATCCGTCTATGTGCTCTCATGTTCCAAAAACTCCAAGGAGGTCGGCACCAAATTACATCAAGGATGATCTCTACCCCTAAAGGGCGGAAAAACATAAAACTGGTGGCGGATTATATAACCAAAATTGCTTCTTTCACATGCTAATACTTCCAGATATTCTACTTAAATAAACCTCCCAAGACTTCATATTAGCAAGGACCTAGCTCTTCTGCCACTTTATTCCAGGTAGCTGTTGTTAGTTTTGCCCCCTGGTTGAATGATATCACAGAACCTGTATATTGAAATCACGATTTTGCTCAGAAGGATGGCTGGGTATTCAACAAAACTGAGAACTTGTTCAAATCCCATGCATCCAAGCTAGGGGACACAATAGCGACTCCCACAGCCAGCACCACAATAGTGAAGGCGACAGTTTTCAAGCAACCATGACCACTGGATATCCTTCCCAATATTGCCTTACAGTATTTATCTGCATCCCTAAAGTAAGCTTGGCCAGCAACATCCACTCCACCACTTAATGCTGTCTCATTCTGTATATAGAGACATAATTTATGAATCTGCTAATGCCAGGTATGAGGGACATACATGGAGTAAAAGCCTAGGTGCATGCTGTCAAAAGTACAAAGACAACCACCACAACAGAAACAAAATTTCAGAAGATAAATTTACTGCCAACCTTTTGCTTGAAACTCTTCAAAGCTTGACTAAGTGCCTGAAGAGAAGACTGTTTTGAAGAAAGTCTCTTGTACTCCTCCAAGAGCTTTCTCAAGCAAGCAACACTAGCCTCTATGTTATCGACATAGATCTTTTCCTGTTCAAATGAACTCTACAGCATCATTCATCGTCTTAAAAAGCTGTTACCGGCCCAAAAGGGCAAGGCAAAATGAACTTTAGAGGGCAGTAAATTGCACACATATCAGAGGAAACAGCATGAGGATCAAAACTCTGTAAATACTCTTCTCAAGCAACCAGATGGAGACAGGGGAAAGAGTAAATCAAAAAATTTGGCCTTCATCATTTTCGCTCTAAATTTCAAAAGTTGGCCTTAAAAAGTATCAGTCCACACTTAGTTTACTAGGAGCAGGCATTCCTTTTGTCACAATATATGATCGGCAAAAGATAGTTTTATGAACGGAGATGCAAATTACTAACTAAAGCCTACCCACTGCTTGAAGCAATCAGGATTCTGGGTCAAACACCATACGAAGATGCTCGTTGCTTCCTGACTTAGTGCTGGGATCCCTGTAAAGCAGCAATCTTGACAAATACCCATTTTGAAAGGAGTTAAATAGGTAGATATAACTAAACAATACCTTCTCCAGCTGCTTTCACAGCCACCATCTGTATCTGCAATGATACTTGCTTCATTGCTTTGCTTCTAGGAGAACCGGCAAGAGCAACCTCATTGAGAATTGGGTAAATTGCCTCAAATCTTTCAGTGGCCTGTTACAGATAATGGATATGTAGAATGAAATGCAGAAACAGACAAATAGTTGCAGGAGCACTAAACAATATTCTAGAAGATCCCCCAATGACTCCTACCTTAACTCTCGCAGAAGATGCAGGAAATGTCGCATGTAACAATAGATCAAGTGCTGCAGGTGGCACCAAGCGCTCCCCCTTCCTAACGGCACTATTGACTAATATATGACGAGCTTTCGGCGCAGCCAGGATTCTGATGTATAGGGTGTATATAAACCATTGTTAGCAGATTAGAGCATAAAGTGCTGCAAGAGTTGGAAAAAATCAAAGAGCTTAACCTTTCCACTAGCTGCAAAACCAAGTCCCTGGACTGTGGATTAGATCCTAATTTTCCTCCAACTATTGGCAGAATGTGATGTGCCCATAGATACAATCCTACACCTAGATCTCCTTGACAAGCCTACACAAAATGGTTTAAGTTCAGCTTCAGCCAAGAACAAAAAATTTACAGGGAACAAAAATCAAGGGGTTCGTATAATTGGAACTGATGCTAAAGTGGGTAAAGAAGTATTCACCTGAAGGATCATCCATATAAGAACTGGAAGCTTATCCTGTCCTTGGTATTTTGAGTCTTCCCTCAATTTCGGCAATAAATTGATTATTACATCTGGTTTTCGGCGTAATACCATTGCCAAAACTGAAAAAATAGCAACCTGCAATATCAACAATTAGAAAATGCTACCAGGCTAATAGACTAGATGAAAATTTAAATGCATAACATGTTGCACAGGTAGGAAGGACTAAATAAACTGGAACTATTTATAGATCAACCTAGGTAGGACTAGACAAAGAAGTAATATAGCTGAAATACTTATTTGAAAGATTGGTTATTGCTTCTAACCATCTTGTGTACGAGTGTCGAAAAAAATTAAATATTATTTTCTAATATATTGTAGGTGTTCTTATTCTAATATACTTTTGATGTAATGTATTCTCAGCAATTGAACAAAATTACTTCAGTTGCAAGTATTAGTTCCATGTTAAAGATATCACAACCTGGTATTTCAAGTTTATTATTCATAAACTGCTACTATCAAGTCTTTTATCTCTTGAAGGATATAACAGAAGATTCCAAAATCAGTGTACCTAGAAGATCCCTATACAAAGTAATCTAAAACCACCAAATTTTTCGCATAAATCAATCAAATACACTAGATGCTAATCTCAGACTCAAAGTGTTATGTTAGGACGCATCAAAGATATATATCTACCTGAGACTTTGAAGATGCAGGCTGCACTCCTTTCTTAGAGCCCTTAGACCCCAATTGTTGGGTTGCCAAGTCGGCAAGAATGCCATCCAACAACCATAAAACAAATGTCCCTAATGCCTCATAGGAACAATGATTGATCCAGTCAACTGCGGTCTTGTAAACAGACTCAGGAATATAAGAAACAGGAACCTGTTCATCAGAAAATAGTTCAATTAGTAAACTCTAGGCACCCACAAGAGCCTAAAACCAACCGAATCAAATGAAGCCTAAAATGCTAAAACATATCCAGGCTAATTTTGCTCCTCATTATTTTTTAGACACTCTCCCATTAGTCAAACACATACAAGAAATTTTTTGCTTTCTTTTACTGCATTTTTCAAAAGACACTTTCTCAGATCACTTATTCTTAACTTCTGGGTAAAAAAAGCATCCTGTTTGCAGCATAGGTAGATATTAATTAAAACATAACATCATTCACAGAAGTAGCACTTAGACACATGAATGTGAACCCATGCACTTGTCATAGGACCTCTCTCATTCTCACCTTTCAGCTAAGGAGCTAGTCAAGGAACTTCTAGAGAATTCATTTAAGGAAGGCTTGATGATGAGCCAATATTGGTTGCCACAATATTCAAATCATCTTAGTTAAAGAATAAACCGAGAGTTCCCCCATAACAATGTCTCCCCACAAATACAGTGATCAGCCTATTAATAGCACAGCTTACCAAACGCTAGAAACTCATCCACCCATGAGTACCTTGCAATCATCACCTCTTCCTTGCCTTCCTTATAAATAGAACAAGATGCATGATAATAAATTCATTTTTCACGCTACCATAGTAGGTTACTAACTCATAGAGAACCCTCACATGCAAATGTCTGATTCCATAACGATCCAAACCATTAAGCTCTCAGTGATCCAGAATTTATTTCAAATGGATCTAAAAACAACTATTGCATGAAATACCCGACCAACTCACATCAGCAATCTTTGCAACTGCAGACTCCCTGAACAACTTCAGCCACGGAAACTGTGACGCACTCACAGCTGAAAATGCACGACCAAAATAATCCGCAAACCTCATCAATTGTATGTCTTGCTGCCCCTCATACGATTCCTGTCGACACAAAATCAAACAATATCTCTAATTCCACCAATGACAAAACAAAACTCAGAATTTCAAACCAAAAAACAAATATATACCGAAACAGTCGAGAGAAAAGCGGCAAGATCATTAGCGTCTATCTTGGCGGCGGCCTCAGCGACTGTGACCTTAGGCTTCTTAACCTTCTTAGGCTTCTCCTTCTTATTGGCCTCCGCAGCATTATTCTCCTTGGCGTCGCTACTGGGGTAATCATCATCGTCACCTTCCCCCGAATTCCTCTTCAATCTGGCTGGAATTTCATCATGCAGATCATCATAGAGGGATGCAGAGGCCGCGCGGTGGGCCTCCAATTTCGTGCGGCGCTCCTCAGCGTGCTTCTCCAAGCCCTTAAAGACGCTGCTTATGTCGGTTCCAAATACGGATCCATTAGGTGGAAGAAGCCTGGAGGAGTCGGAGGCAGAGGCCGTTCTGTTTTTGCGCTGTTTTTTGCCATAGGTGACTTTCTGCCAGCCATGGGAAGTATCATCGTTGAGGTGAATTGGTTGGGAGAGAGAGGAGAATGATTTATCTGCTTCCATTAGAGAACGAAAAGGGAAGGGAGTTGGTGGGAGAGCGGAGTAAATGAGGAGAGGAGAGTTTGACTGTGTGTCAAAGAGAATTGCTAATTGATCATCAATACACAAAAAAGGAGTTTGAAGTTTCAAGTGAAGAAACTACTACTAACTAATTGAGTTATTGACTGGCAACTTCGTCCGTGGGGGATAGATAGAATTACGAGAACACCGGGAGCTTAACGACCCGTGTTTTCAGGCCTCATAGAAACCAACAACGTAACTATAAGCCTTTCCTGTCTTAAAACCCCGTACCCTAATCCAAATCTGGAGGCGGAGGCCCAAATATAAAATACGGCCCAATCCAACCCAGGTCTCAAACACATGATGATGCCCAATTCATACCCCACCTTATTTTACCTATCCTGCTCCAGGAGAAATTTCGACCATTCAAAAGTTGTAGAATCTTTTTAAAATTTTAGAAAGATAATTTGTAAATCGTATAATTATGTTTTAATAATGCTAATTGAGATCAGATCCTCCTTGTACAATTAATGTGGTGGTTCAGATTGCTATCTCTCCAATAATGTATATATATTAATTAATGATGGGGGTGAAGATGATCAATTGAACAAATTATATTTAAGAAAATGATAAGTGATAAATATGATGTAGAGAAAACAAACTGATCATGATCATCATCATGTAATTAAAGGAATGGACAATAGTGGAAAAGGAAGGACGTACACTCTTTGAATTGGGGGCCGACCACAATTGAAGGAAATGCAGTCATTTATAATTGATCATTATATGTCTTTAATAAATGATAGACTTTCAGATAATGAAAAATTAATAAAATATAATTATAATCATAAGCACGGGTTAGACGCTAGTGTGTATATATATATATATAGATAGGTATAGGTATAGGAGGGGGTGGTGGGCGTAGGTAATTTTGTGTGATTCCATCGCCCTAGCTAGTTCCTTAAATATCTGCTGCGCTTGAGGTTGAGGAGCCCATTTGTCTAATTACGTACCTAATCTCCATTAATAATATTGAAAATCAACAATTTTCTGATCAAGAAGAAGATTTGGTGAAGAATGGATGTTTTGGGTCTGGTGAAGATTCGGATTCGTAGAGGGATTGGTCTTGCTGTTCGCGACACCGTTAGCAGTGATCCTTATTGTGTTGTGTCCTGCGGTACTCAGGTTGTTGTAATTCATCATCATCGTTGTCATTTTAATTATTAATATTTGAATTTCCTAATTATATTTTTGCATGGTTTTGGTGGTGTAGAAAGTGAAAACTAAGGTGGTGAAAGGCAACTGCAACCCTGTTTGGAATGAAGAGCTCACCATTTATGTTAAGGATCTAAGTGTTCCCATCATTCTGGTAATTAAATTAATTTTTAAAATTAAGGTTAATCGTACGTAGGTTAATTAATGTTTGAAATTAATTTGATGTTGATGCATTAATGGATGGATTGGTTTGCAGCAAGTGTTTGACAAAGACACATTCACAGATGATGACAACATGGGAAGTGCAGTGATAGACATAAAACCATTAATAGAATGTGTTAGAATGGAATTGGAAGGTCTGCCTGATGGGACGAGAGTGGATAGAATTATGCCCAACAGAGACAACTGCCTTGCTGATGAGAGCCCTGTTATTTGGAATCAAGGCAAAATGACACAAGACATGACTCTCAGACTCAACAATGTTGAATGTGGCGAAGTTGAGGTTCAAGTTGAATGGCTGGAAGGTCTCCTCATCTAATATTATTATTATTATTAATATTAATTATTACGTACCAATAATTAATTCATTCTCAGACATGATTAATTCTCTAATTGTTCATCGATTAATTGATATATTGGACTCTTCCCAGATTGATGAAGCTCCAGTTATTTGCAGTTATATATATATATATATAGTGCTATATATTTTGTAAATCATGTACGGTTTTTAATTTACTCTTTGTAATTAATTCCTTGTAGCTTGGTAATTGGTTATGCTGATGTGGCAATTAGTGAGGGAGATCAGAGGCAGTTATTTCAACTGTATAAAATGGTCACATGGCCAATGCATTTACTATATATATGTGAGAGACCGATCAATTAATAATGTGTTATTTTGACATATATATATTAATTGTAAATTCAACTCCTTTTATGCATGGTATAAATATGCTTCTATATATAATTTTTGTTATGTGATAATTATGGTTTCAGACGAAGAAGGTTTTGAGGAAGCAATGGCAATGGATATGAAAATAGAGGCAAAAGATCACGCAAAATGGAAGGCACTTTTTAAGAAGAAAACATGGCATGACAGATTTGTCAACAGAATTAGACATGGACACTCCTAGCTACTGCAGCCAGCCACCATACACCACATTCCTTCATCACTTGGACTTCATTCAGTTTTATCATAAATTTACTTCCTTTTTAATTAAATTCATTATAATATGAATGTTTAAATTCATCTTTTTATGTATTAAGTAGGAGTAGTAGATTTTTATAATTAGAAACCTTCCCTTTTTTTCAGAAATTAATGAAAACACTTCTAGTTTGATTAGGCCAACTTATTCGTATAAATAAAGGATATATATTTTCAGCTTTAAGGAATTTTTTGTGATTTTTTTTCAAAATAATATTTTTTTGTTTTAATATGTGTCATGCTTCGTTTATACTTTTCTTTTTTGTTGAAGATATGCCGAATACTTACTTCTTTTTTAGATGAGAGATATAAATTATGCTTCTACTTTCATTCACTTGTTGCTGTTCTCTATGTTTTTATTATGAATAATCCAAATTTTGAATAATTGATACGTACCGTTATTAACTGTCAAGAATATTTGTTTAGTTAATTGAACTATCAAATCCGTAATTGACTAGTGGCATCACAACATAACTTATTTTGTCATAATAGTCGATATATGTTGTGGGAATCCACAATCTAATTTAAATGCTTTTTATAAGAATTTGCTGGTTAAAACTAGTCATCTTTCTATTTTTTAATACTCTGGCTAAATCAAATCTTCAAGGTACTTCCAACCCTGTTTATTAATTAATAAGGTAATTACATATATAATTAGTCATTGAACATTCCTTGTCTAATAAAAAGATAATAAATGGTAAGTCGTTCTTAGGTCATAGTGATTTGATCATATTCAATTTGTCTATTGTGATTGAATAACATTTTTATATATCAACAGTGGAATCAAATTAAAATTATATCTTTGACTAAAAAGATCTCCTCACATTTATTCTAATTTTTTAAATCAAATTTGACCCTAGTCACTACTGTTTAACAAGTTTTTTATTGGGAAAATAATTTATTGGATTCAACATAAAATTTTGGTGTCATTGTTAGCTTAGAAATTGATGCCTTTAAATTAATTTATCGTTGATCCCCTTATATTTGTTGTTTGGTCTTCAGTTCTGGTATAGGGTAAATTAACTTACTTTTTTTTTTTTGCTTGTTTATACGGTAGAAGTCGCATTTCGTCTCTAATTGTCAAGAAATAGGGATCAGTGTAGTAATCAAGAAATGAATTTTTGGTAGATAATTATCAACTCAGCTTTTAAATTTATTGTTTTTATTTTTTATTTTGGATAAGGCCCAAGCTTTTATTATGGCCGTGAGTATTGAATCAGTGCCAGACCACTTCTAGATTCATCCAATTAATGGCGGTGAGTATTGATTGAATCAGGTTTTAATACTGATGGTAACGGGCTTTTAATTTATGGCGGTGAGCATTTATTGAATCAGGTTTTAATACTGATGGTAACGGGCTTTTAATTTATGGCGGTGAGTATTGATTGAATCAGCTTTTAATTTGTTATTGAATCAGTACCAAGACTACTTCTAGATTCATCCAATTAATGTTGACATATTGCATGAGGACGTGGATCAAAATTGCCACCATCTCTGGACTGAAATTTTAATTTCTCTTAATATAATTTTGTCTAAATGGTGGTAGTCTTAATTGAATCAATTCGAAATTTACAATAAAAAATTAAAACTAGTCATGGGAGCCGGACAGGATATAATATACATGTACACAAACCCAAACCAATTACCTGCGGCGCCTTCAGTTAACATTAATTCTAGTACGTCCAAATATTAATTACATAATAAGTAGTCAGTTTGAATTTAATGCCCAGAAACAACAAGATATAATATGGATTAATTCTCTAATTAGAAATATATAAAAAGCAGCTCTCATCATCAGCCATTCAGTCACTCACATTAATTAATTATTAGTTGAAGTGGGTGATTAGTTAGTAGTTAATAGTTGGACTAATTAATCATCAATTGGTACTGTGAGGAACTAAAATAAAGAGTTAGTTAGCTGTAAATAATCATCAAATCATACACACATAATTAAATAACACAACCACTTTATATAAGTTGAATATTATACAAAATAACAGAAGCTGCAAGAAAGAAATTATCAACACATGCGCGAGTCGACCACTCTTGATCGGTTTATTGGAATATATATATATATATAATACCATTACCAGTTAACCACACAACGCATACAGCATATATATATATATATATATAATTATTTGTGATGAAACAGTAGAGAGAGTTGTCGATCTGTACGTAGATTAATAAGAAGGAAATAGTAATAGGTGGGCA
The DNA here is from genome assembly GCA_034509735.1 of Sesamum alatum. Taxonomy (NCBI): domain Eukaryota; kingdom Viridiplantae; phylum Streptophyta; class Magnoliopsida; order Lamiales; family Pedaliaceae; genus Sesamum; species Sesamum alatum. The sequence goes on along the minus strand of JACGWO010000004.1, from coordinate 42,085,456 downwards.
TGCAGAGGCAGATGCAGGTAGGTGGTGGCTCGGTGTATGAGGAAATTAATTATCAGGCATGAGGGTGGGCGGGGGGGAGATGGTGTTTCTCAATGTCTTTGGTGACAGAGAGGCAGAATTCCATGACGGAGTCGGGGTCAGGAACATCCTCATTCAGTTTCTCGTACTCTATGGTCCAAGTGACGAGGTTGTCATCCCCATTGGTGTCCACATGAACAGTCAATTTGAATGTCTTGTACAGTTCCATCAGATCTCCATCTATCACATTGAACGTCACCGACTTCTTCTCCTCATCTATAGCTTCGATTATCTCTTTCGCCACCTTCTCCTTACCCTCTGCAATGCATGCACGTATAGATTCATTGTATTATGAATTAACTATATATATATATATATATATATATATATGAATCATATACAAATACACACATACCGTGGGTGTAGTTCCAGTAGATGACAGAGCCGACAGTTCCCCATTGGCCGTCGTGCAAATCGCAGTTTTGAATGTGTTGAGGGCTCATGCCAGAGATGTGGTGTGGTCTCTCTCTGAATATCTCATGAAAAACGTCGCCGTCGCATTTTATGTCTATTTGAGACACCAGCTTCCCACTTAGCCCCATCGGAATCGATCGATATGTGTGAATTCTGATGATCTCTCTCTCTCTCTCACTATATTGGTTTGGTGGTCTCAGGCAAGAAAATGGCTTCACACTTCACCTCTTTATATAGAATTAGATGCAATTAATATATCATCACAGACTTTAATTAATATAGTTTCACTCTCTGTCCTCTGTATAATTAAGAGTAGCTGTAACACCCCCGGAATATTTTATGAAAATAATGCAATGAAATTATTTCGGATTATTTAAATGTTTTGTTTCCATACTATGCGCTGATCGAAAAGAAATGGGCCCATTATTGTTATTTTTAAATAATAAATCTTATTATATGATAAGTACAGTTTGATTATTTATTTGCTGGAGATCCGAACATATCAACTGGGAAGAGGGGTATACAAAAATCTTCAAAGTTATTACTAGTACAATATATATATATACATACTTTTCTTTTCTATGTCTAATAAACTTAAATGTATAAATTCCAACCACAACTTTTAAAAAGTTTATTCTAAAATTAATTGTACAAAAACTTTTTTAATTTTTTTGGTATCATATCAATTGGCTTATTTATTTATTTAATATTAAGAAAATAAAAAATAACAAAAATAAAACTATTATAATATATATAATATAATTGGTAAAAGTCGAACTCAGAGAGTTTGACTTTTACCAAAAAGTTTTTTTTTTTTAAATTCTTGAAGTCGAACTCCTTGAGTTCGACTTCAAGTTGAACTCAAGGAGTTCGACTTCAATCATATGAAGTCGAACTCTCAGAGTTTTTTTTTTTTTTAAATTCTTGAAGTCGAACTCCTTGAAGTTCGACTCGATTTCAGAGTTCGACTTGAAGTTTTTTAAAAAATTTATTATTATATTATAATTATTATTTTTGCGTATATTCAACTTTTTTCTTTTATTTTTTAATTTTATTATTATTATTATTATTATTTAGTCTGCATATATTTAAAATAAATATACAACAAAAAATATTTATTAACACAAAAAATATAATTAAATTAAAAAAATTATATTTAAATCAAAGAATAAAGTTTAAAAAATTATTTATAATAATTACAATTCTTAAAATTATTGTTGTCTTCTACGACCCCTCACCGACGCATCAGCTTGTCTTGAATGGCCCTCCCTTTGTTGGTATTGTTGTCTATCTCGCGTTTGTGGCCAATCCATCTCGTTAGGAATACGTGTGGTTTGGCTTCTACCACGATGAATGATGTCACGTAAAGTAGTGTCATGGACCAACTCAAATTGTGGAACATCCAAATAATCTTCCGCCATCAAAGGATGAAAATACTTAGAATATGTTCTCCTGTAAGCCATTATATCATAATAGTCCTTCACCATTGATGGGGCACTAATTCTATATGCAGCGCATACCTTTTGAGCATGCGAGCACGGGATGCCGAATTGACTCCATTTGCCACATGAACATTCTCGTGTGGCAATTTTGACGACGTGAGTGTTGAATCCATGTCCAGTTTGACGTTTTGTCACAACGGAGACAGACTGTTGGTGCTGGTTGTATCTCGTCACAGCATGTTCAACACTCTTTTCGAACCAACGTTGGAACAATTTGTTTGCAAAGTCCGTCCTAGTTGGTTGTTGCTTAACATGACACCACTTTTGGCCATCCTCTCACGAAAATAGTGGACTGAACGAGCAAATGTTATTTCCACTATTGCAGTCACAGGCAATCGACGAGCCCCTTTCAGAACTCCATTGATGCACTCTGACATGTTGGTTGTGAGAATTCCGCACCGCCATCCGCCATCGTGAGAAGCTGTCCATTTTTCCTTCTCAATATTCTCTGAGTACACAAACGCTTCTAATTTGTGAGCCTTTATCTCGTTCATTGTTCGATTGAACTTGCTGATTTGATATTCAGAACCAGCTCTCCAACAAAGGTCCTTCAGTTCTTGTGACGACTGTTGAAATTAGAACATACGTGCCGCAAGCAATATCTGTGCACTCCCTGTGGTGGCACAAAATTTGGAATTTTTTTCACTGCTCTGATGAGACCCGGATTACGGTCAGAAATAAGACACATCCCAGACCGTCCTCTTATAATATGTTTGCTCAACATTTGGTGATGAACGTGTAACGATGGGGCCAATATAAACTTATAATAATCGGCTCCTTCCAATACCACCGTACGGTGCAACGTGGAACAAAAAATACAACTTCACCCGCACTGTACGGTGGACTGTCCGGGTATTTAGAGAGATGCTAGATAGCATGACGGCTGATCAGGTAAACAAGACTCATCGTTATGCATATTTATTTATGAATATGCATTACCCACTAATTTAACATATTTGCTTTTATTTCAGTTTCTTTGGCAGCCGTACGACATGAATTTGGAGAACATTCTAGCCTACTCAGATGAGTTCAACCCCCAGTTGTGGACATCAATATGTCCCCTAATATTTTATGCCATTGTGGAAATGCATTATCCCGAACGGGTACTTCGTCAATTCGGAATGAGGCAAGACATTCCATAGGGTACAGACAGTCGGGAATTCAGCCTCCATAACATTTCCCGTAGAGCACGTGGGGGCACAGACTGGGAGACTCATCACGCGATATACATTAGTAGATGGGGTAGACGAGATGAAACGATTGTGCGGCGACCACCCATTTCCAACGGAAGAGATACAAAAAATGGATATTGGAATTGGTACGGTAGAATAACTCGTCGATTCGTCTCATCATCTACTGATAGACGTGTGGAGAGTGGCTATCAACCTGGACATGCACCAACAATACAACATGTGGTATGTTGTGCAATAAAACTTGATTCATGTTACACCCATTTTTCTCTTAGATTTAAATTCATTATTTTAAAATTGGTGCAGGAGTAATATGCAGAGACCCTTCATCTAAGTGTTCAATCTCCACCAACCAATTTCGAAGAGGCTTTGCAAATGCATCAGCGGTTTATTATCGGAATGATTGAACTTCGTGAAATGCTTTCTCATTTTCCGAGGGATAATCAACCCGAACAACAAGCTGCGCCACATGATAATGCTCCATCTACGTCCCACAGACAAAGGAGAAGCAGTAGTAGAATGTCTACAAGTTCACTTAGAGGTGATGATACTATTGGGGCAGATATAGCTGGTCCATCCACAGTGCATACATCTCTAAATGTATATGAAGATTGCTACGTGCCTCAACCGCCCCAACAAAGTGATTGGTTTGATTCAACTTCATACATGCCAAGCCAACAACCTTATTATGGACAGATTGATCTTGACCTTGGGCTTGGCACGAGTCAAACATATGCACCAGAATATAACATCTCACCAATTCCATTTCCAGCATTTGGTGCATATCGTGATTATGGAGAGTCTAGTTCTGCAACATCATCAAGTCGGTTGCATATGAATGCAGATAATGATGATAATGTTGAAGATGAACCAATCCAAAATATGGGTGAGAAATGAGAAGACCTCGGCGCCAACGGCACCGACGCACTTGTGGGACGGACGGTCATTTTTAAGAATTGTAATTATTATAATTAATTTTTAAAATTATATTTTTTAATTTAAATATAACTTTTTGATGTAATTATTTTTTTTACATTTTTATGCGTAATAATAATAATAATAATAATAATAATAATAATAAAATTTAAAAAAAAAGTGGAAGTCGAATTCTCAGAGTTCGACTTTAAGAATTTTAAAAAAAAAATTCGATAAAAGTCGAACTCTCAATATTTTTATTTTTATTATTTTTTATTTTTTTAATATTAAATAAATAAATAAGCCCATATCAATGACATCTTTTCCACAGAAAAAGTCGTACTTCTGACCAATGGATCAATTATGTTGCTCCCAAAGATGGTAGAGATCTCTGACAAGATTGAGTAGATGGAGTCGTTGAAATATCAATTTCATTGAATTGATCAACCATAAATTAATATGGATGTCAAATTGGATGAGCCGACATATCACATGGGGGTGATGGTCCACGTCAATCTATATATATAGTCCTTGAGAATCTCGTGGATGATAAATAATTGCAATCAACGTTTAATCATTAAACCTCTGCAGACTCAGACCTATTTAGCAGTGATAGTTTGGGCCATTTTAAGATCAAATTTTAATGAATCGTGAACTTTTGCACTCGAGTGTGATGGCCTAGAACCAATTGAAAGGAGGCAGAGGCCCAACGCAAATACAGTTGAGTGAAAGATGAAGTTACTTCAAGAATAAGGTACAATATAAATTGTGATTGTACCGAAAGCCTTTATTTTATAAGAAGAGTGCTATTCCTATTCCTGCACACATGGCAAGATACTACAACATTTCTTCAAAGTATTAGTTCATACATTATTAGTTGATGTAAAGAAAGAAAGGTCAGACGTTTCTGATGGCTCTATATATATTCACTCACTTCTTTATCAAGTCAGATGATTCTTGTCTATTGTTAACAACAACTGGAGACGTGGAGAGACCATTTCTTTTATCTGAAATAAGAAACTTGTTACTTTCAGCATTCCCGCTTTTGCATTCTCTTGATGAAGACCCTGACCTTGCTCCCATTATCTGCACAGTTAAACTTCCACCTACACGAGACAGTGGAAAGACAAACTTACTTAGTATTTTCTGGAAGAGAATTATCAACAATTAAAGAACAAATACAAAAGGCTCGGTCCCCAGTAAAACTTCTTGATTCCACTTCACAAGACAACTTGTGAGTAAAATAGGTTTGTGTGTTTAAATCATATTAAAGAAGCAGAGCCTTTTTCTGGAAGCTCGAATCCATAAGGATTTCAAATTGTCAAACAAGATGTAGTTCTGAAAGCAAGACTCCTTGAGTTCAGAATTAACCTCCACAAGAGTTGCACGTTTTCAGATTCGATAATTGGTACTTAATAATATATCTGGTATTAAACTAATTAGGGAAGAGGAAGGTTTTCTACCAAGCACGAGCGCAGCTCCAATCCATCCTCTGACACCCCATCTCTCACCAAGTAAAAACCAAGCGAATCCCGCACCCCATACTGGTTCCAACCCGTAGATTATTGCAGTTTCTGTGGCCGAAACATCACGCATCGCAGTCATCTGCACAGTAATTCTAGATCAAACTTAAATAACAGAGACTTCAATCTCTAATTATTGAATCGACAACTGGGTAGCAAAATTAACCATAGATGCCGTGTATATTATCTAACAAAAGAAACCAGCGACAATTGAAGGTGTTTAATAAGCCATTCCATTTCTAATAGAAGTTTAAATTAAGAAACTTTATGTACTTTGAACAAGACCTCTTGGCAAGAGTAGAAACTCATACCTCTACCCCTAAGCAAAGGCCAGTTGAGAAAATCCCAGTATAAAGTGCGGGTATCCAAGGAAATGTTGAAATGCAATCCAAAACTGTTGCCCATGTCCAAGAAAATGGGTTTGAGTCTTGGATACCACCACTGAACAAGCCTTCAACAGAGTACCAAACAGCTGATAGAAAGGCAACAACGCATACCTACAAAATTCAATAATTAAACTTGCATAACGATAAAGAGTAAACTGTAGGCAGTAATCACCGAGTTATGAATTCACCTCATATCCAAGGAGTGCTAAGAAATTTTCTGTTTTCGTACTTCTTGAAATATGTTCAGTTCTTAGCATATGGATCCCAAAAGATACTGCACTTAAAAAGTTTAGCAAGTCTCCAATCTGTAACATCCATAACAAAATAGGTAAAATCTTTTGGTAAATGCATTTGGATTGCAGATAGAAGAGTAGTTATAGATAGTTCAAGGAAATAACAGGTTCAGGTCATTTTAATCAAAGCCATGTGAAGAAGGACCTACTCTAGATAACTATTGGAATAACAACAAGACACTTACGCATGGAGGTGATCCGCTGGACTCCAGCATTGCAACTCCTACTATAGACATGAGAGCTCCAAACCAGGTACGAGCAGGTATAGCAGATCCTAGCATGCCATCAATCAAGGGCACAACAATTACCTGAATACTATCTTAAGTTAGCAGAATTAACTCATTGAGTAATCCAGAACAACAATGTCTTATCAGCAACAGTGACAGTTCATAAACTCACAAAATTTAGGAGTTGTTCTTACAGTAAACATGGTAATAAATGATGCCCGTCCAGCATCAGATGTGAGAAGTCCAAGGGCTTGCAGGATGTATCCTAAGCTGACCCAAAATCCTAACTCTATCCCTGCCTTACGAGTATGAACATCATCTTTAGCCTGGATTATGAAGGGGATAAATGGGATGGCGGCCACAGCAAATCGCACGACAGTGAAGGCCTCGGGATCAATAATAGCTTCAACTTCCTTGACAACTGGAATGTTGCTGGCTGCAACAAAATGGGCATATATGTCGTAAGTAACTTAAACTTTCAATACCATTGCCAGAAGTTTCAACTGAGACATTTTTTACTTGATACCATTTACACATCATGGTCTTGAGCTAATTGCATCCTTCTGTAATGATCACACAGTTAATATTTAGATTTTACCATATCCGTTTTGGATGTCAACAAACTGTTTTTCTACTTCTTAGATGGCATTCCTTTTCAACCACCAGTTTTCAGGTAATCATATAAATTTGCATAAAACACTTGACTTTTTCAGCACTCATCAATGTGCATAAACATCCCCTAGCGCATATAACGAAAAGCACTCATCTTTTGAGTTGAACTTCCATCTAGTACTTAGCGGCGCAATGTTCAATCTGTTAGACATCAAGGATGTTATCATAAGAAATAAGACTTCCTTAACTTACTCTATTTAATGAACACCAATTCCACAGCTAAAATAAAATGTCTGCTAAGAAAAACCTATTATAGAAATTAATAACAGAATTACACAACGAAGATTAGTGGTGAACGAGCTAGAAAAACAGAATGAGTTAAAGCAATAGAATTAAAAGCAACAAGCAAATCATAAACTTGAGAATCCTACCATAAATAATCGTGATGGCATTTAGCAAAAGGAGGCTCCTTACTTTCCGCGATGTAAATAATATTCTTCGCCAGGATGCTCGCTTTCCAAACAACGACTTGAAACTCAATAGTTTATCATTTAATGCACCGCCGACTGTTGAAGAATTAGTCGATTCATTATTTTCAGAATCAGTGTCGACCGTAATTATTTGGAGTGATTTTTCTCCCAATCTCTTTCTCGCATTATTAACAGCACAACCACACAAAAAAGAAGAAGAAGAGTGGAAACTGGAAGAGGGGATAACAGGATGGGGTTTCCGGTAAGAGAGTGGTAGGAAAGTGGTGGAGGAGCGGAGAGAAGTAGTAGTAGTGGTGGCGGCGTAGTTGAAGTGCCATCGCCATGAGAATGGTGCAGCCATTCCTATTGGTTTTGGTTGGTAGAGGTGAGCTCAGCCTGAGCCCGAGCCCTGAGGAGCTCTCTGTGACTGTAAGATCCCTCTTCCCATCTGAATTCTGTGCAGTGCTAAAGGGTACGGTAGTAACAATTAGGAAAGAGGGAAAAAAAAAACAATTAGGAAAAGAGAACCAGTTATAAGAAGCCACGTCTGCTTTGAACACGTATGGTATGGATCCTCTTTTTTGGTCAAACTCTTGGGATCTGATATCTTTTAAGTTTTTTTTTCTTCAAATTGACTATTAGAAATGCGATTGTTTTATCACCTCATTTAAGTTGCGGTATAATTACACCATTATTTTTTAGATTTGATATAATTATATATTATTTTTTGAATTATCAAAAAATTATATTTAAAGCTTCTGACATCATTGATTTAATAAATAGATTTTTTTAAACTTGCTTATATTAATAACAAAATAAATGAAAATTCATATTTACTCGATTGACTTATTACTGATTTGTGCAGGTCAAATAAATTTTTTTCTAACCAAATTAGTTTTATACATCTTTACAAGCTAATGAATGTGAGTAATTTTAATTAAAAAAGATTTGTTGATTTGTAATAAATTCGTAAGAGATTAAATATGATTTTTATATGATTTTTTTTATTAATATTAATAAATTTGATAAATTTTAATTAACGAAAATCGATCTGTTCAAACGAAAACAAACATAAGATGTACTAAACGTACTTTCTCAACTACAAGACAGTGATAGATAACAATTACTTCCCATTTGAAGTTATATATATGTATATAAATATGTATATATATTACTAAAAGATTCGATTACAATGATGTGAATTTAGTGAAAACCCTAGGATAACCGGGTTGGCATGCAGTAAATTTTGTTGAGACACTCTTGAAGAGGGTTTTCTTATCCCCATTAGATAATATTCTTATTTCTCTTTTCTGGCTCTCCTCTTTTTATGCCCTTCTTCTTTTAAAGTGATGGTATTTATAGAGTCCCTTGGGGACGTCATAGTGGCAAATTTGTAGGAAATTTTCACGAAAGATTTGTTGGGGCTTCTTGTAGGGACTGACCTCATATCACATATTCACGAAATCTTTTTTCGAATATTGATTTCATTCTCCGTAAGCTCACAAGGGATATCTCTGAGGTCGTTTCTTTTTCTGGCGGGCTTCGAGCTACTTTTAAGTACCTCGAAATGTTCTTCCTGAATCTTTTGGGCGTCTTCTCCTCAGCGCACTGAGTGTTTTCTTTCGATCGTATTTTCTTATAAATCATATTGTATCGTCTTTTTCCACTCATCAAATCCATTACTATATCACCCAATACATCAAACTCAAATCTATTAATATATATATTTGAAGGCGGTTTTTGATCAAAACCTTCAATTTTGACCAAAATTCTAATTTTCTAAAAAATTCAATATGATAAATATTCCTAGAGGTCAGGGGTTCGAACCCCTGCGAATTCTTTTTATGTTAATAAATATTCCAAGAGGTCATAGGTTCGAACCCCTGTAAATTCCTTTTATGTTAATAAATATTCAAGAGGTCATGGGTTCGAACCCCTACGAATTTATTTTATTATGATAAATATTACTAAAGGTCAGGGTTTCAAACCCCTGCGAATTCTTTTTATGTTAATAAATATTCCAAGAGGTCATGGGTTCGAACCCCTGCGAATTCCTGTTATGTTAATAAATATTCCTAGAGGTCAGTGTTCAAACCCTTGCAGATTCTTTTTATGTCAATAAATATCCAAGAGGTCATGGGTTCGAATCCCTGTGAATTCTTTTTATTATAACTAGAAACTGTGGCACGCAGTACCTGTGCGCATAATTTTTAGTAATGCTTTTTATTTTATTAAAACTCATAATTTATTCCTATATATTAAAATTTATCAATTTTTTACAACTTCATATACAAAAACTCTCTGATAACATTTTCTAATGCATTAATTATCAATGCATATTTACTCGAATTAATTTAACAATTAAAACTTTGTACAGTATATGGTATATTGATAGCAATTATTATATATACATGTAACACAAATACTAATTAATATGTTATCTCTATTTCAATTAATAATAAACTTAAACAAAATGGGAGTAAATTTAATTTTTGAATACATGTAATTGCATGGAATTATTTTTCTAAAGGAACTTAATTGAGTAGTCAATTCAATTACATGAGTTGGGAAGTTGAAGGGCATTTTTGGTATTATAATAATTTGGTGTAGTGGTATAAAAATTACCACTTTATGTCTATAAGACCCCTTCTCTTTATAATAGTATAGATAAACATTTTTAGAGGCTATGGGTTCGAATCCCTATGAAATTTCTTTATTATAATAAATAATTCTAGAAGTCATGGGTTTGAACCCCTGTGAATTTCTTTATTATAATAAATATTCCTATAGGTAATGGGTTCGAACCCCTGCAAATTTCTTTTATTATAATAGTAATTTTATTATTTTTAAATCATTTTATAATTAAGTAATGTATATATTTATAGTAAGATAAGTTTCTCATAATAAGCTTTTGTTGTTAGTTTTAAAACTTAAAAATCTTTTGTGATCTTTTTCATTGTCATATTAATTAGCTACTTTCCTATCAGTCTCATAATTAGATCTATTTCTTTGCCAGCATAATTTGCCAGCATGAAGAACTTAATATTCAATAATGCTAATTATTTTATTCAATAATGCTAATTATTTCATAAAAAAAAAGTATACAAAGATACATTTTGTAAATCGATTGTATAATTTTGACCGCATAATAATTTTTCTATCATACTTGTATGTCATATTTACATGTAGGATTGATAATAATGAACTCAAGATCCAAATTGTAGAATTTTGTTATTTAATCATTGATATAAGATGCTATTTAAACGTGGTTAAAAAAAAAAAAAAGGATCCATTGCATATTCAAAATGATGTGAGTCATACTACATGTTCATTTGCCAATTTAATATATAGTTTCAGTAAAAATTTGATATGGTAAATTTGTATAAGTATGTAAATGACTTTATATAGCATTGCATTAATGGTGAAATTCTTAAATTATTTTCATGTTATATATACCTTTATATTAATAAGATACATATAAGTATTTTCTATTGATATTCATTATATATACAAATTAAATAAATATATAAACATATTTGAGAACATACATATTGATATTTATGTTATTACTAATCACCTTTGCTACAAAAATGCAATACAACTTATGGCGTCATCAATCAATTTGATCGATATCCCTTTGTATATATTTCTTATGATTGTAAATTTTTACAATTTTTATAACACAAAATTTCTATAATGCACTATAATTGGAAAAGAAAAATAATTTTATTTAAGAATATTCTTCATTTTTTAAAAATTAAATTAAACCCGTACATAGCACGGGTCACACGCTTATATATATATTTGAAGGTGGTCTTTTGACCAAATAATTTAATTTTGACCAAAATTCTAATTTTTTTAGAATTTTAAATTTTTTTAATTATACAAAATATTTATAGAGGTCATAGGTTCGAATCCCAACGAATTCTTTTTATCATAATAAATATTCTTAAAGGTCATGGGTTTGAACCCCTTTGAATTCTTTTTATTATAATAAATATTCTTATATATCATGGGTCCGAACCCCTACGAACTCCTTTTATTATAATAAATATTCCTCGAGGTCATGGGTTCGAACCCCTGAGAATTTTTTTAATTTTAATAAATATTCCTAGAGGTCATGTATTCGAACCTTTGCAAACCCCTTTTATTATAATAAATATTTGTAGAGGTTATGGGTTCGAACCCTTGCGAATTCTTTTTTATTATAATAAAGATTCCTAGAGATCATGGGTTCAAATTCCTGTGAATTCTTTTTATTATAATAAATAATACTAGAGGTAATGGATTTGAACCCCTGGGAATTTTTTTATTATAATAAATATTTTTATAGGTTATTGGTTCAAATACCTGCGAATTCGTTTTATTATAATAAATTAGAAACTGTGGCACGCGTAAAACTAATTCCGGTTATATTTATTATTTTTAATTTATATTATGAGAAAATAAATATTTCTTTTTTTTTTTTGAAACACCCTATCAAATAAAAAATTATTCTGTCGTTCACATTATATTCGAAAAACAACTTTATAAGATATTGTAAACGCCAATTTGTTTTTCAAGTGAAAAATCTAGACCCATCAAAATTATTCAAAATTACTTTGGTATCATTAATTGTTATAATCATTTAATGATTTGTCACCCATAAAATTTCATCACAAAAATATTAAATTATGAGGAAAAAGATCATCATAGAAATATATAACTTTAGTTGACAAATTAAAGTTATGCGCACAATAAATTAAATAATTCAAGATAAATCAAGAAAATATAAATATCATCCACAAAATTGTAAAATCATGAATATCAATAAAATAATAAAAAAGTATACCAAGATACATTTTAAATATCAATTATATAATTTTGAGCGCTTAATAATTTTCTATCCTAATTGTATGTCATTCTTTACATAGAGAATTGGTGACAAATGAATTGAAGATCCAAATTATAGAATTTTGTTAACTAATCATTGATATAAGATGCTATTTAAAGGTAGTTAAAAAAAATGTATATTCAAAATCATGTGAGTTATACTACCTGTTCATTTGTCAATTTAATATACAGTTTCAGTAAAATCATGTGAGTCATACTACCTATTCATTTGTATAAGTATGTAAATGACTTTATATGCATTTGCATAAATAATGAAATTCTTAAATTATTTTCATGTTATATATAACTTTATATTAATAAGACACATATAAGTATTTTCTATTTATATTCATTATATATAAAATAAATTTATTTAATATTCATTATATATACAAATTATATATATATATATTTGAGGACATACTTATTGGTATTTATGTTATTATTAATCACCTTTGCATTAAAAAATGCAATACAACTTATGACGTCATCAATCAATTTGTTCGACATCCCTTTGTATATATTTCTTGTGATTGTAAATTTTTACAATTTTTATAACACAAATTTCTATAATGCACTTTAAAAATATTGTTCATTTGACATTCACTTAATTCGAAAAATCTTATAAAATATAATTTTAACTAGAATTAAATTAAATCCGTGCATAGCACGGGTCACACACTAGTACTAATTATAGACATCGACATTACTAAATCAAGAAATATGTTCAAAGTAAACAAATTAAAAATATACTATCCAGATAAATAGGCTATACATACATATATTCATGTAACTTGAACCACAACATAATAATTATGAGGTCTCCACCTCACCACGCAAACAAGACTTCATTAGCCACACCACCGTTTCGAACAATGGCATTGTGTGAGTTTCAACACTTACAAAAGTCCCTTTAAATTCAGGTATGCAAAACCAGAGGCCAGCTACTATATATATGTATAAAATCAGGTGAGGCTCAGGTAGGAATAGGACGAAGGGTGACGCCCTCATATATATCATTCATTTGCATTTATATGAGGCGCGTTTGGGTAGTTGACCTGCAGGTGATAAATTTATGATCATATATTCGAGATGGGTGTACATGTGAATCATGAGATAGTGGGCCCCGTCTTCATCACTTCCATCACACCTTCTCAATTTGGTTAATTATATATATATGTGTATTATATACGGTCAGATATTCATCATCATCAATTCCTTCAACATCTGCTCAATATATACCCCAGTTGGATTGGATATTGTACGCCCATTCTGGTACTCCGTTGCTTCAATGGGACATATATAATTTGGAAAGAATAACCCTTTAATGACTTTTTTTTTCTTCTTTCTTAACTGACCGGATAAAATCAAAACGATGTAAGTATTTTTAAATTATAATTATCGGATTAAAAGTAGTCGTAGATAAGTGAAAAACTAGTCATACTATTTGTGATTTTCTTAATTCATATATATGTAAAACACAATTGTTACGTCTATTTCTGGAGAATGTCTTTGTTCAATTATTACATCTGTTGTAGGATTGAAATATGGAAGAAATATAGAATATGTGAACACTTTATCACTGGTGCATCCCATATAAAGTACTATATATTACATTGTCAACATTTTAATAATTAGACATAATTGAGGAATAATATTTTATTACAATTACATTTACCTCCTAACAAGCATGCAAATTATAATAGGTTAATGTTGAATAAAGGGTAAAATTGAAAGTTTATGTAGAAAAAAATTCTGACATCAGTATTTTGTGCTCAAACTCAAAGGAAAGGGGGTCAATTGTAAATAGATAATTTTTAAAGGGGATGTAAGTATAATTTCAAAAATTGTATAGGAGAAAGTGTAATTTTATATTTTTAGAGGTGGTGTGAGTGATTAATCCTAAAAAAAAAAAACATGTGAAACACTTCATAATGAGTGAAAATATACAGCAAGGGATGTTTATTTATATTTGTATTTCATCAAAATGATCCATAGAGGGATATTTACCTTATGATCAGTCCTAGTTAACTTCGTTTTTTGTTTTTTTGAAACGAAAATCATTGTGATTAAATCATTGTTATTTCTTAATAATTACCTACTCACACTATATTTATATATATGTGAGACATGAACGGACAATTTATTTCATTAACTCTCAAGGTCACCTTTAGTACTATCTCTTGATAACTTTATAACCCTCTACCTATTTCTTATGATATTTATGGCCCTTCTAGATATTTATTTAATTGCTAATATGTACATATACACATACACTACCCGATTGTTAGCAAACATTAATTAATTTTATATATGGGAGAAGTAGATATGATGATTTTGTTGCACAAAATAAGAGATGGTCTTGCACATCATCTAATTAATATTTTCTCACATTCAAGAATCTTTAGGACAAGGTGGTGGCAAACTTGAGTTTCAAGAGATTGCTCCCTATTCTCAAAGCAATGTCGATGGGTTTGGTTGGAAATTGGAATTCCAAGGAAGTTTCTAAAGGCTACTTTTCAGATCCGGCCTTGAGAACATGAACATTGTTTAACAAAAAGGTAGCATCGAAACAACACAACAACTATACTATAATTATGTTTGTTATGCTTTTTCTGGGGCAACGTCAAAATTAATGTTCATGCATTTATATTTCATAAAATTGAAACTTGAGTAGTTGGTATATATCAAAATTATGAAACAATCTTTTAAAACTCAGACGGTTGATTGAACCAAAAAATTGAATTGGTCAAGGGTCACTGATTCAATCGTCGAATGAATTATGATCGAACCAGTGATATCATAATTATATCATAATAAAATTAATATATAAAATTATATTTAAATAATAAAAAATACAAAAATATTAAATAATTTTTTTAAAGTTCATATAGGAATTAAAAATATCCAAAATAATGAACTATTTATAAAAATTGCGTAAATAACAGAAATAACAAACTATTTACCATTATAATTAAGTTATAACTAATTTAATCGCCAATAAATAGCTAGTATCCCCCATTTCTAAAATAATATGTAAATTTTATTCTATTAATTATTTAATTAGAAAATTAAGTAATCATATGAGATAAGAATTTAATCGAATTACAAACTTAATGAGTTTGTTCATTTATAAATATATAATTCAAATAATTATTAAAATGTCAGTGTTGGTTTGTTGGTTTCTTCTCAATTTTCATAATGTCATGATTCAATTTCAAATGGTATCAAATTTCGAAAATTTTGAAAAAATTCATGAACAGTCCGGTTCACTTGATTCAGGATCAGGTCACCGGTTCAACCAGTAGTCGAGAAGTTTTCAAAAAATAGAATGGTTTTGAGGATAGTCCGATTTTTATGAATTGAATCGGAACGTATTAAGAACTGGGTCACGATTTTATCGATCTGACCAGTCGGTCCGGGCTGAATTTTAAACACTGTTATGAAAAAGAAATAATAAAAGAAATAGCTTAGGTAGTTAAAAGAGAAGTGATGAGTAGTACTTATATATGTGTGGGGTTGAATGTGTAATTAATAATGGGTAATCAGTTTGAAATGAATGTGTAATTAATAGATGCATGTGTGGACGCAGCTAGCTGTTTGCCTGCCCGGTAATTAATTAAATAGGCTTGAGAATGCGTGCGTGTGAGACAGGCATCCCCCATCCTATCTCCCTTTTGAGAGAAAATAGGATGACGAGCATTTAAGTCAATACAAACAGATGAGACTTCCCCTAGGAATAATCAACAATTCAACCCTCCTCTCCACCCCACACTACCTTAATTTCCAGTTTTTTGAAAGAAATAAAAAAAAAAAAATATGCATGTTTACCAAAGTACTCCATCTTATCAAACCAAGATCAATATTCATGAGGTAATATATAATTTGCCTTTATAATAATTGAAAATGAGTATCAATTAATAATAAAAATTAATAAGTTTCTTCATTCCAAGTAATTACATAATTCTTTCAAAATTATTTTACCTTCACACTTATTAATGGGAATCAATAGATAATGATGAGAGACACACGAACAGGAAATCTAGTCCCGACTCGATTTGATCAAACTTGAATCAATCATATGACAAGTGAAATATACTTGTTATGTGATTGACGTAAAGTTCAGGAAAAGTGATAATCACACAATGAGTGTATCTCACTTATTCTATAATTAATTTGATTCGACAAAATCTAATTCGAGCAAAAAAATTTCCACACAAACAAACATCATTACAGCGTAGACAAAAATACAAGTTAGTTACTAATTATATAGCTAATTATTAATCTCCATGCATGTATATAAGTAAGTAGCGCGCCTCACATTTGTTGCCTTTTTGAGTAATGCTGAACCCGTGAAAGGATTGGCAGTCTAGACGTTACATACAATAATAGGCACAATCAAGAACCTTGGTCGACTATGAAAAATAATTAATGCCGTAGCTCCAAATTTAACAACGCCCACCAGTTACATTAATTGCCTAATTTGGGGAATTTTCAGAGAGGTGTTATTCTTGTACACTATACTATAAATTACGAATGTTATCATTATATTGATGCATATAAAGTCATATAGCATTAATTCATAATTAACTCATCATATGTTTAACAAGTAATAGTCAATGTTGGGTTCAGCTGGCGGTGTCTTCTTCAATTAATTTAAGACATGATTTAAATTTGGGTGGGGTTGATGAATTAAGAAAGAATTATATTTATGGCTGCAAAAGGAAAAGAATGAAATAGTAAAAAGAGGGAGTATGAGTAGATGAAGATGAGTAACTGCAGCAATTAATACAGCAACAGTAGCAGTAGTTAGTAGTAGTAATAATGTTAATTCAACACACAAATAAGGTACAGGAGAAAAAGAAGCACAAGCGCAGAGCTGGAAGCAACAGCATTTATATTACTGCCTACTCTTCTGCCCCTCTTATATTTCTTCCTTTTTCTGCCTGATCACCCCCCCGCCCCATAACACTACATGATTCAAAGCAATATCATCACTGGAAAATTAGCTTAAGCCTTGCTACAATTAATTCTAATTAAGAAAAAAGAAGAGAAGGATCGATGTGGGTGATGAATTAATTTATAAGAGACATACACAGTAGGTAGACGGTCTTTTTTCCTTGTATAGGTAGCTAGTCGAATTGAATTCCATTAGAATCCATGGTAGCAAAGCTGAAACACCTTCATATTATTCTGTCAACAAGTCTAATTAGTTGTGAAGAGGGTTGGGGCCTGTGTGTACTAATCTCTTCTCTTCTTCATACAACTTGTCGTCTGATGATGATGATGATGATGATGATGAAGATGACTTGTCATTCTCCCTTCTCACCACCACTCTTGCATGGTGGTGATGAGCCGCCCACTCCCAGCCATTATGAAATAACCGCGCTTTTCTTGCAGGAGACCACCGTCTCTCGGAGTTGGAGCTAATCTTGTCGGCGGATGATAATAAACAAATTTGGGAAAAAATCAAGAGGAAGCCAAACAGAGAAAAAACTGCGGAAAAATCCCATCTTCTTCTCCTTAATCTTCTCTTTCTTTCAGCTTGGTCATGAGTAGAAAATGACATTTGCTCCACCAGAAAATAACGACGCTAGGTAGGTAGCCAAACAAATTATAAAAGGAGTTGAGAAAAGGGAGAAGAGTATGTAAAAAGGTATGGATATGTTGGAGCTACAAAGTATAGTAGTAGGAGCAGAAGGTGTAGAAGAAGAATGGATGGTGAAATATGAGGTAAAACATCATGGGAAAATTCTAATAAACCCTAGCTTACCTAGTAGCTCAGAAAGACAGAGAGAGAAAAGACTAGTACTAGTAACAACGCTTTCTCCTTATCTTATGGGTCTAGTCACATGATCTTGACCCTTGATTCCTGGAACCTTCTAATTATACATATCTTATTAATTCTTCTTGGCTGAATCTTGGAAGTTGGAATTCTCTGTACCTTTTTTCTAATTTTTTTTTTGTTAATTGTAATGTAACCAAATTAATTAAGCATGGTTGGGATACATATATATATGCATGTTAGTTTTGGGGTGTGTTTATAATTGTGTATATATTACAAATGTGGTTTAGTGGTTGGAGAAAGGAAGATGGGAGAGCGGGACTGTCCAGTATTAATAGCCGATGTCTGCGGACTACATATTCATATATAAATGTTGCAAGTGTATGTATATTTCATCAAGTTTTAAATCTCATCCGTCTCAGCGGGGCATGCAACTTGTTTTTTAGTGTTTATGATATATTAATGTGTTTGGTATGACTATGGGGTATACGTTAGGGATTGTGGGTGGGTGCGTTTGTATTTGCTGTTTAGTATCTATACTATATATTAAGGGAGGTCACATCTTTTTTATTGAATTTTTTTTTTAATTCATCTCAACTATATTTGGACAGTTATTTATTTATTTTTAATTTCATATATTTTCTTATAAATTTAATAGTAATTTTATTATTTTGTATATATTTGATCAATTTTACTTAAATAATATTATAATTTTTTTTATAAATATGAGTGTACCACGAATTACTTAGTTATAATAGTGCATTCGGTTTGGGCTTGATTTTTGAAGTAAATAGAAGCAGGGGCAGGATGATAGCTAGGCTTTGACTTACCTCTTTCCAGCCCTCTCTAACCATCTCTGTAATACTCTGTCTAGTTTGTATTTTGTACCTCTTTTTTCTCACTATATTTGGTATGTTAATGCTAACATCTCACTACAAAAATCTTTACAATAAGACACTCAACATATCTCTGCTTCATGAGTCGCTATCCCAATATCCTATTCCTATACATATACGTACCGTGTTCAACAAATTTATGTAAATTGTTTAAAATTATGAGGATTTGTTTAACCAATTAATTGGAATCATGACAACTAATTAATTGTCACAGACATATATACAACCCAGACAAGCCCATAACCACAAAATTATTCATTATTAATTCTAATCAAAGATCATATATATACATCTTGCCCGTTCCAATAATAATAAATCAAGGGTTCCATATTAGTATGTTATATTCATAATCCGTGCAATTATCAGTATTTAAATATAAGTATTCATTCTTGGACACAATTATGTATTGCCCTCTCCCTAGCTGCTAGATTAGAGCTTAAACTAGTCCAAGAATTTCTTCTTTTCCTTGCAAAGCCATTAATATATAGTACTGCTATTCCTTCCTACTATTTACTGATCTGGGCTTGACCAATCATATACTTTGACTTTTCTTGATTGGCCATTTAACTTTCTTTTTAATTAGTAACTGAGTGATCCTGACTAGGGTTGCATTATTAATTAATTTATATGGTTCGATGTTAAGAAATTTTACATCGACAGTATATTATATATATATATATATATATTTATATACGGCATGCATGTGTAATTAAGTGTATTATTTTCAATGACCAAATTCTTGGTAAGACTTTCTATAATATTTCTTATTGATTAGAAATAGAATTGAGTAGTTTGGTTGAATTAAATGAAAGGCTAAACTCCATTTTACCCTTGTGTTTTATAAGTAAGTTAAAATCTCCTATGTTTTCATAAATTTAGCAAGAAATTTTCTCTTTCATTAAAAACTAACGGAAGGTGGATTGTACGCGTTTTTAATGCATCTTGGCCTGATATTTTTGTATCCTTCGACCACTTTTGGATAATTTTTTATCAAAATACCCCTCAATATTATGCATATAAGGGAGTTGGTCAATTGACTTGTTTTAAATTTGTTTTGAGTTGTTTTTCACCCCCTCTCTCAAAAAATAAATTATCTTTTTCTTATATATATTTATTTAAATATTAAATATAAAAAATATATTAATTATTGTGATTTATTTGCCCTAGGCGACAGACGTCGATCTAGGCAACAACCGTGTAGCTTGGGCGGACCGAAGCGACTGTGATCACGGTTGCCCAGATCTGGGTGCTGTGGTCACATCACCAGGGCCAACCCAGAGTTGGGCAACCGCAACCGCTGTCGCCCAGGCCCCATTTCGTTGGGTGGGGGTGGGCGATTAATTTTTAAAATAATAATTTTGTAATATACATCTATATATATTTAAAATTGATTAAATTTAAACTCTTAATTTATTATAAATTTAAAATCTAATGATTAGATAAATTTATTAGATCTTAAGGGTTTGATGCATTAGAAAAAAGATTTATTCGTTAAAATAAAAAAATAATATATAATAGATAAAATCATAACAGTTATTTGATAAAATAGTTAACGCTATTAGATGAATTTAACGGAAAGGGACAAGTAAACTATGTTTAACAAAACAATGGATTTTCTTTCCTATTGTTACAGTATAGAGAGCTTTTAACTGAATTTTCAAAACATAGAAAGAATTTTGTGCTAGCTTAAATGAAAGGTAATTTTCAAGGGCCACAGAGCATTTGAATTAAATGAATTGGGGCGTCACACCAACTAACACTCACATGTTGCGGGGTCAGACTTTAAAGGATTTAAATTTGGGTTATTGAGTGAGAAAGAAAAGCATAATTAACATTAACAATCCAGGGGTACGGTTGCAATATCATCGCCATCAACGATCGACCACCCCCATAACATATTTTCACTTTTAACTCTCAAAAAACAATAAAAAACAAGGTAATCGTCAGATTCATTGTTTACTTTTCATTATTATTTTTGTAAAATATATCGATAATTTTAAATCAACTAACATAATATTATTACAACATAATACACACTATATTAAAATTTCTAAATCAATCAATAAATTCAAAGTATAAAAAAACAACAACATACTACTATTTAAAAGTAGTATAAATATTTACGTATTCATAAAATTTGAACTTACTATCTCCTTATTGTGAAATATCCACCTCATCGTTGAGGTTAGGTATCATCAATATTTACTTTTCATTATGTACAAGTTAATTTTGTCAAAAATCAAATGACAAATAAAAACGTGGCGGCGGATCAAAGAAACGAAGAGAATCAAAATTAATTTGAAGTGATGTTGTTGGGTCGATGAACTGAAAGCAAAAGCAAGAAAAAAACAAAATTTGAGAGGCCGTGCTTTGCTTGGAATTGGAATTGGAATTGGAATTGGAACTGGAATTGTGGGAACCAACTTGGAATATGCCGCACATTCAACACTTGCTAAGGAAGATTCTCTGTTTCACATTCGCATCTTTTTCCCTATTTTAATTTTGCCCTAATTTTCACTTTCTCATTATCATCCATGCATATATTAATTATTAAATTCCCATTCCTTCCTCCAACTTCGCATTGCCACATTACTACTACTAGTCCCATTTCTCAGGTAATTTTCTTCTCTCTCAGATGTTATAAACGAAACACTCATCCTTTCATATCTTCTCATTATTATATTTTATTTCCTCACTAGATATCTTTCTTATTTTTGATTTGATTGTTAAATTATATTCTGCAAGTTCAATTAAAAAACCCATTATCAGTTTCCTCTGCTGTTGCATTTTGCGGGAAAAATGCTCTGATTTATTGTTGCACTTATTTAAGTCCAATGCGTATTTTCTGATTGACTGTTCATGAATCCAGGCTGGAAACTATAATCGCCGGTCCGAGATTTGATTTTCACGATTTAACCCAATTCCTGGAAGTATTTGATTTTTCACCATTTAGCCCAATCTGGAAATTTTGTAAAGATAAAATCCTATAGTTTACCTCAGAAGTAAAACATGGATAGACCCAAGTCAGATTCTCTGCGACTGTGTACGAGCACAACAGTGGGACTACTGTTGAGAAAATTGGAAATTTGATTAGGCGGCCTCTGTAATTAATGTGCCTTTATTGTGTAAGAGTGACTATTCTTGTCTGGAAATGGCTTTTATCCAAGACTTGGTTGATGAATCTGATTAGTAGTGTTATTAGCTTGTTTGCAAGTCTAGATTTGGTGTGTAACTTTTTGTTTATATCTTAACGAACTTCTGATTGCAATGGATCAGTGACTCTACAACTGTGCAGCCATTCATTCCCTCCTGAGTCCTGTATGTTATTTCTGCGATCAGTCCAATTCGATTGACTGTTTGCCAAATAACATATGACTCCCGAGAGTGCGTTGAAGCCTAGTAAAGCCTTGAATGGAGTACATGGCATGCATTTGGTTTCTCACTCGCCATTTTCATTCCAAGAGATAAAACAACATGCCGACTTTAACGAGTCGGCCTATGGAACCTCCAATACAGGGAGCAACCAACGGCTGATAGTGCAGTGAGTGTGTTGCCTCACATTAATTTGATTTGAAACTTGTTTTCACCAACTAATGCAAAAGACTTTTCAAGGGTGGATAACTGTTAAGTTTTTATCATGGAGCACGTCTCTAACTGTAATATATATCTTGCTGATCAGGAGAGTTTGGCATCAAAGACCTGCTTGTTTGAGGCCCATCCATTGTTGTCGTACTGGTACAACAGACATTAAGTTATCCTTGGTCTTAATAAAGTATCTGTCTTCTGTTTTTCTTTTTGTTTTTGATTTTCTTGTTTCTGTCATAATAAATAAATTGCTCCTCTCAGGTGATAAAAACCTTGCTGAAACAGTTGCTAATGTACTTACTTCACTTCCTTTTATTGCCCTTGGACTCCAGGCCCCAAGGTGATAATTGTACATCTCCTCAGAGCTGCCTACAAGTGAAAAGCTGTGTGTTTCTTACTTTTATATCTTATACTTTGGTTCTGATGCAGGAAAAATCTTAATTGTAAAATATACGCAAATTCGTTAATTGGAGTAGGAATTGCATCAAGTATTTACCATGCTTCCAGGGGGAAATTGAGGAAGTACCTTAGATGGGCGGACTACACTACGATAGCCACAGCTACGGTGGTGAGTCAAATAATTTAGGCGTTCTATGTATTATGGGCTTGACCATTAATATGGGCTTCCTTATTAAATACGTTTGTAATATATTCTACAAAACCATTAATATGGGCTTCCTTATTAATTTTTTTGTAGAATGGACCAATTTCCAGAAAATTAGTTTAGAATCATCACTCTTGTACTATATCCCAATTGCTTGACATGGCAAATTTTCAAGGATGGAATACTCAGAATGTTGAATTTATTTTATGGCTGTTATCTATATTGTAGCTTTAATTTTAGTATGATTGAGTTGGTTCCCAGCAAGATTGCACTAAATAAAAAGTTTTTTGGACTTGCATCTCCACCAAAAGGTTTCTGATTTGGAGTCATGTCAATTCAAATGTGAAGCATGAATTCGTTTTGGTGATAGCTTGTAATATAATTAACCATATATTCAGTTGCATCTTATTCACTTATAAGATGAATAAGCTAATTCTTATTGTTGGATGCTTATCTGCTTGAAAGTTGAATTGGGTCGTGTCATGTGCAAAGGGGTCACTGATTATATCATTTTATCTCTATCATATCAAGACGAGAGATCGAGAAGTATGTCTTTATGTATTAGTGTGTCTTTGTAAAATTCATCTTCTTCACATTTTGATATTTTCATGGAACTTTTTGCTTCTCTTGGCAGACTTTTGACAACTTAATTTCTTTTCAGTGCCTCTCAAGAGCACTTAGGAATGAGAACCCAAAATTGCTGATGGCAGCATCTGCTTTCTTTCTACCAATACAGCCTCTGATGGTTTCAGCAGTTCACACCGGAATGATGGAGGTAGCATTGGCATCTCTATCATTTAGGCCCCAAAACTTACCTAGTGAATTTAGAAGAAAATAAGAATACTTTATAGTAAGAGAACAGTTTTTCGCTGTTCATGCTTATTCTTGCAAATTGTTTGGAATCTTTTAAATCATGCTGGTCTCTATCTAGTGTTAGTTACTTCTACCTTTTCGGGTCCAGAGCAGACAAGCTCTTTTAACTTGGATTCTGTCTTTACACAATCAGGTTGCATTTGCAAAGAGAGCATTTGAAGATCCAGAGCTGAGGATGGCCCATAATGTGCATAAAATGTCATCATTGGTAGGTGGAGCACTTTTCGTTGCTGATGACCTGCTCCCTCAAACTCCATTTCTACATGCTGGTTGGCACCTTGCTGCTGCTGTAGGAGTTAGCACTCTCAACAAGCTCTTGGAGTAGTTAGACACTCCAAATCATCCTCAAACAATTTGCCGAAAACACCTACATTTCCTATTCCAAGTCTTGCTATTTACCACCTGGCATTCCAGCTGCTGGTTCTACCTAGCTATAAACGGATTTGCAATGTGTAATGCTGTATTAATTAGCATATAGTTCGGGTCGATAGTAAATTTTGCTGCGTCTAAACTAGCAAAAATGGCAATCTGGCGTTGCCTTTAATTGCAAATAATTGATTTTTAGATGGGGAAGAGTGTACGCTAAGTTAGCTGGCTCTAGCTGCCATTCATGTAATGATACTTCAATGTTTCAGATTGTAACTGTATTTTTCTCTGAGTTGTGAATACGATCTTATAATAAACTGTGTCAAATTGCACATATTTATATCATTTCAGTACAGTAGCAATATTTGTTCTGAACTCATCAATCAAACCATTTCTCTATTATGCGAATGCATTATATATATGGCTGGGTACTGATGAGATGAGTAATACCATAATAGTATGTGAATTCTGGCTAGCAGGCAGCGTCAGCTTGTGGTTGTAGCTGTGGGTATCATGAGTATTGATTGTATGCCCTTGTAAGGGCAAAATGTTTTTTTTGTCACATAAAATTGGGACATTATTTATTTTGCTACCACAACTTAAGTAGGTAGCTGTTTTAATTATTTTGGTCTAATAAAGCACATTTTCAGTTTTTTTTGTCCAAAAAATGACATGATATTTTGGGACAAAAAAACTGAAAAAACTGTTTAATGGGATTAAAAACAGCCAACTACCTAAGTTGTGGTACCAAAACAAATAATGACCTAGTCTTACGGGACCAAAAGAACATTTACCCCGCCCTTGTAATATATATATATATATATATATATATATATTTTCACAGTTAACAGTTGAAGGACATGAGTTGCAGGTAGGTATGGTAGGGGGAAGTGGCCGGGAAGGTTGCTAGCTAGTTAATTATTATTTCAACCGTCCATTATAAATGGGATACTTATGAAAAGTAGTAATAATTAATAAGGTGATATGCACGGATGGATATATATATATATATATGATCTGACACAATTATAATAATAGCGCCGAAATGATTCTTCAATAATAAAAGATTTGATGAATGGCTTGAAAGAAAAACTTAAAGAGGAATGAGGGTTGGGTTTTCAAGTGGTTAATTTAGCAGTAGATGGAATTAATTAATGTATATAGTTAGTAGTTGGAGACAAACATAAAGGGACGTCATAATGAAAATGATGTTGCACGAGTGCAAAACGAAATGTAATTTATGTGAGGGAGGCAGGCACCATATATACTTTGTCCAATAATGACTAGACGCCATAAATTAATGAGGTCGCTCGACTCATCAATTAAACTACTTTCGTTCTTGAAGAAACAAACAAGTAAATTATGGTAGCTGGCCTGTTATTAGAGAATATATGATGATGATGATACTGAGAAATTGAGTGATGGAGAGGTTTAGTTGAAGTCTTGGCCCTCCCTCTTGCCCTAATTGGGGTGTATATCTATCTCTTTCTGTGTATGTGCGTATGTGTGTGTGTGTGTGTGAGAGAGAGGGAGTGGGGGTTGGGAAATTTTTGATGTGATCAGGTTTAGTCAAATCGAAACAATCATAAAGTCAGTGTGATACACTTGTTATGTGATCGGTCATTTTTCCTAAATTGTACACTAATCACACGACAAACATACCGTACTTTTTTTATATAATTGATTCAAGTTTGATCGAGTTGATCCGAACTTGCATGTGTGGGGGCCTAATGCCTAGTGTGGTATACGAAGAATGTGTAGGTGTGAAAAGGAGGTGGTACAAGACATTGAAATGCTCCTCCTAATGACACACACAATTGTCATAATTAATCTCATCATTGTCACGTCGCTGTAATCTCTCCCAGAATTTCACGCCTCCCCCCTTAATTTGTTTCATGTCTATTCAATTCTCTTCTCTGGCCCTTTGTCCCCTTTCTTCTGTTGTGGCTAGCTACCTAGCTACTACTACTGTAAGCCTCTTAATTTATACACATAAATATATATATATATATATATATATATATAAATATAGAGAGGTAAGCTCATGGATCTCATGTATTGGTCAACTTACCTGCACATACATACATGCATGCTCTCTTGTTTGTTGTAAAACCAAGAGAATTAACCATCCCCCTCATTCTGCATAATATATTCTCTCTCCTCCCAATTTGTTTCCTTGTCAAGTCTTTTCCCACTCATTTCTAAAGCTACTTCACACCTCTAAAATGATGCACTTTCATGCATTATTAACCTATGCCATGCATACCCTTTAATGTATATACCTACATAAATTCTCTCATCTCATAATAATTATTAGTATATTTTAATAGCAATAATTAACGTTTTACCACTCAATCGAGCTAGAGGGGATGTGGATGATGGAGAGTAATAATGGAAAAGATCAGTTGAAGATGCCGTCAACGACGGACGGCCGGAAGCTGCGGCCACTCATGCCAAGGCCAATTAGTAGCTGCAACAGTACCAAAAGCAGTAGCCCATTTTCTACAATAATATCAACACCTCCTTGTTGCATTCGAAACCCTAATATCCTTACGTGGAACTATCCCATAACTATGATTAATGCCTCAGGTAATATCATTATTTTCTCATATATCACATTTGTTTTTGTCAATATGAATTAATAGATGATCATGTTTGTAGGTGGTGTGATTAATGATTATGGCGTTAAAAGGGATCATGAGATAATTAAGACTCCGCCGCCGCCGCCGCCTCTGGTTAGTGGGAGATGGAACCCTACGAGAGAGCAAGTGCAGGCTCTTGAAGAAATGTATAGGCGTGGAATCAGAACTCCATCTGCCGATCAAATCCAGCAGATCGCAGCAAAACTCAGGAGGTTTGGTAAAATTGAAGGCAAGAATGTGTTTTACTGGTTTCAGAACCACAAAGCTAGGGAGAGGCAGAAAAAGCGTCGTCAGCTTCATCACCTCGTCGTACCTGCAAAAAAGTTTCACCATCTTCACACCCCACAAACAAACCAAACACCTCCAGGTACATTTATAATTATTTGCAATCACGATCGACGACAGACATTTTTAATTATAGAGTAAACTATAATTAATTAAAACGTTTATTATATTTCGAATTTTTTGCAGAATTGAGGCGGAGATATTTCGATATTGAACATCATGATAACAAGTTGCATAACCCTTCAAACTGCAGCACACAGTCCGAGGTACATACATGTTTTTCCTCTACTTACTTACTACTAATTATATATTTGATAATTACCCCCTTTTGCTTTTTATTCCAACTTCTATTCTGAAAAATCCATCATTTCTAGACGTATATATATATATATAAAGTTGAATGTACTTCCACACGATTTTCTTATTAGAATGAAAATGTATTTAGATTAATTAAGGTGTTAAAAGATATTAAGTTATATATTTTCCGATATAAATTGAATTAGAATTATGGATGTGATAAAGGTTAGTGTTATTTATGTTGACGAAATAGTAAAAGACAAAATGTATATTTGCAAATAATAGAAATAAAAATTGAGTTTGCAATCTATGTGCTTATAGTTAGTCTCTTTCCACAAAACCTCAATATGAGACTTAATTGATACTTATAAGACAAAAATTATGGGGCAATAATATATATGGTAAGAAGGTCAAAAAGTTGAAGGCAAAGAGAAGAAGCTTTAATTGTGTGATGGAAAAAGAATGAGGCCAGAAAGCTGCATTCTATACTTTCTGTTGGGGCTGTTTATATGATAGTTAATTTAGAATGTGTTGGGAAAAGTGCAAAATTCACTCAGCTTTTTTATTAATTGTTAAAAAATGCTCAGGATTCTGTATCAATGCACGGATCAGTGATAGCAGAATGTAATAAAGATGGGTGGACACACAAGGAATTGCAGCAGAAGACCACTACAGCAGAGAAAATTGAAACCAACTGCTGCTGGCAATTGGACTTGTCGTCTTGCTTCTCTCCCAACAACTCTGTCCATGTCCAACCAATTACTACTGCAGATCAAGAAAACACAAAGCCCTTAATTAGTGCACTAAACCTCAGCTTATTACTGCCCCCCAAGAATCTTGATGATCATAATGTTGTTGGGAGTGGGATAAAAGAAAATCAAACTCTTGAGCTGTTTCCCATTGGGAGGAGCAATGATCTTAATGCCACTCATCGTGAACGAGAGATTGATGATGTTTCAACCGCAGAAATGACATTAAGACCTAATGAGTTTATTGAGTTTCTTCCAACAAAAAATTGAATGCTTCTTTTCTCTTTTCATCCAAGTATAATTTATAATAGTGCTAGTTACTAGCTAGTTGAAGATGTACTGTAATGTGTGACTTTCTTTAGTTGATCAGTTACATTCATCGTGTGTTGTATGATATCTGCGTCATGTAGTGCTTAGTTAATGTCTTCCATATATATATGTATATATTTCATCAATCTCAAATATATTCAAATCCATGTGAAGTATATCATCATGGTCAATTGAACTGCTAATCCTCCTGGGATAATTATAACGTACAAAGAAAAACTAAGGTAAGCATATGTACAAGTATATAATAAAACAAGATTGATCGGTTGTTGGTAAGGGACCAACCACGAAATCTAGACAGAATCTAAAGAAGAAGAGCAATAGCTACTAAGCAAAAGCAGTAGTAGCCTGAGGACATAAGAGAGGCTGGCAGCTGTGCAGTCTGTCGTCTGTCTGTGTCTGTGTCTGTCGCTGTGGGTTGCCTCGTCCCAGCTAGACAAAAACGAACCACAGCACATATTCAGTGAACAAGTCAACAGACTAGTCCATTTCTCGCACAGCTGCTGCTTTGGGTTTTCCACAACAAATTAAATCCCATTACTTCTTTTTGCATGAGCTCATTTGATATTCAAGTCTGCTCTCACACATCTCAAATCATCCAGAACTACTTCCTCAACATTAAATTCGAGCTAGCATCTATCTTAATCAATGTACTTCCTTACCATTTCTCGGGACTCCTGCTGCTTCCATTTAAGATTTTGCATTGTAGCTAAAAAATCTTGAGACGGTAACAACAATATTGAGGTTATTGTGAGAGGTGGACTTAGAACCTGAATGTTTTAACCCTTTCATATCCCTTCTCTATCATTTGTCAGATGTTTGAAATTTCTGCAACGCTTTATAATTTAAAGTAAAGAAAAGATTACATTCATTAAACAGAAACAGAGCATGTCATGTAAATAACATCAATGGCATGTCATCAGAATAGTTGGGTTGAGAGTGGAATCAAAATCACAAATGCAGAAAATAAATAAATGAAAAAGAGAGAATAAGGAACTAAAGGAACCCAAATATAGAATTTTCGCTTGATATATAACATCCATCCTGTTTTCTACGATATTGTACAGCTGAAACAACTAATGTACAGTACAAACATGGACATATCACGTCCAAATCCCTCTTCCTTGGTCTATCCACAACCTAGATACAGTAGCTCACACAAAGAATTCATGTATAATTAACGCCTCTCCAGTAAACATTGAGACCTCTTCCGGCATTATGGTTAATCGACACTACCCCTCATACCAGTCAAAGAATCGTTCTTCCAACAAATCAACATTGCCGTTCCAAAAATGCCTTCTCTCCGGAGGAAAGGAAAAAAATGAAAGAATCACAATCATTATAGGGGTTAGATGCCACGAGCAGACAAATAATAGAAACAAAACCAACTCTCTGGTTGTCACTGGAACAATCACGTTACAGAAGATGATCTTGAATCCTCAGTCTTATTTGCTTTGCACATGCAATCTGGACAAGGAAACGAATATATCGAGTCATTAGGTCTTTTTAGTTGAAGACCTTTTAAAGCGCTGTGTGATCGCATACTTAGCATCTGCTTCTTGAAGCCTTTCCACCTGAGAGAAAGAACCAACCAAATGGATCAAATTAATGAACTTCTTGCAATATCACTCCACCAGTACAGAAAATTTGGGAACTAGATTTCCCAGTAAAATTCATTACCCAATACTTGGATTGTCAAATATTAAAGCCAACTTCCGCTTATCAGGCTTAATTGTCCTGGAGTGTCCACCATACAAATATCTTCTGTGCCCCAAAAGAAAATGTGGAAAGTTTCCACCTTGCGTTGTTACAAACACTTCACTGTGGAGACAAACAGTGTAGTCTATAGCAGCCATTCTGGATGAGTAATTCTGAAATTAAATAACTCAAGTCAAAACAAACAGATTTATAGGTCGAGACCATGAAAGCTATTTGCATAGATAAAAGATTGCTCTTGATTAAGACCTGAAATGGAGCTAGTTCCTCCGCAGATGCCAGCGTCTCTTTTGTTTGCAATAATGGAAACATTTCCAGAAGAGGAGCCATATGCCTCTCAGAGTCATATATCTTTCCAGATGCCAAATAGATAGAAGTACTTTTGCTAAAGCCCATCCCCCTCAGCATCAGACCTACCTGATCGATATAACATGAGGGTTATGAGTTAATTCAAAATTATGCAGAGAAAACCCTTGTTGTTCAGAGATGCACCGTAGTTTCAAGAATATCAAGGTGAATCAAATATAGAGATAAAACATGGATCTCATGTCTCAACAGAAGAATGAAGATCAATATTGTGAATCAACATTCCTGTAAATCACAGACCAGATATCAACATAGTTGTGCTATTTAAAGCAAGCCTCATCCAAACAGAGGAAACCACAATGGGATTAAGGAAGTGGATTTATGTTGAATCATATATAGTAATACTTAAAATTCACTTCCTGAAAGAACAGTTACATCTATGTGGAATAGTTATATGTTGGAATCATGCAATTTTCACACACAACCATGGCTAGCAAATGCACCCATGTCCACCACCTCTACACATACTCATTGACATAAAGATATTTTGTTTAACCTAACACCAAAGGAAACTGATTTCACACAAGATGGTCTTTGTGATAGATATCGGCAATACCATGTGGACAGATTCTTGTAGGAGGTCATGTGAGATCTTTTCCAGTCATGAACCTGCTTAACTATTCTGACTAACCCAAATCTAGGGCATTTGTATTTCAGTCGCAACAGCTAAACTCAAACTTCTGGTTTTAACTAGACATCTGTGCAATCAAAAACTTGCTTATTCTCTGTGCAAAGTACCTCGGCACACTAGTTTGTATTCAGAAGCAAGCTTAAGTAACCAAACCAATAACTCCCAAACATAAGCAAAGAACCACGTTACATTTTGCCACCTATCTTGAAAAAGTAAGTCCGGGAAGTCAACCAAAAAGGAACAATCACGAAGACCCTTGCCCATTTATTCCCCCCATATTTCAAAATGATTTAGGCCATTTGTACCTAATATATGAAATCTATAGCATCTTTGAAAGAGCAACCAGCAAAACATCAAACCTTAGGCTAATCAAAAAGAGTAGAAAAAGTCAGAATCGTACTTAATGCATATGCGTCATCAGAATCAGCTTACTCCTATAATATCTTCCTCATGTTGACAATTTATGCCAGTCCATACAGACCATACCCAATATCATAGTTACAGTCAATATGCACACTTCTCATTTCAGTCAAAACCGGCACATGCAATTCTGCATTTCTAAACATCAAACTCGCAGGGTTGAGGGTGGGGTGGGAAGGACTGAAGACAATGAAAATTAAAGTACCTCTAAAGGTGTTAAGGGACAACTTCCATTTAATCTGATTTCTCCAGGAAGTATGACACGACCTGGTTTAGTAAATTTTCCTCTCCAACCTCTTTCTCTTGCAGCATCCATGTCTGTCTTTTCTTGCTCGCCACCATCATATACACAACAAGAGAAAGCTACCATATCCTACAGAAGAAGATAGTCAGTTCTTGATTTTTTTGAAAGAGTTCAGAAACAATGAAATTCATATTGGTCCAGATTAACCTCCTCAAAGCGAAGATGCACAGATATATATTTGCCACTATTGTTTGCACTGCGTTCTTTCATTCTCGCTACCAAAGTTTCACCCAGAGTTAATATGGGATTCGAGAACCTTAGAGCCTGATAATTTGCCAAGCATCTAAGCCGTTGTACAGCTGGAGGAGCATCAAACGACAGTCGATTTGCAAATGGTGCAATCCTTATAACCCTGAGTCAGCAAATTACATAATGGTAAAAACTTGAAAAAGAAATGCTCAGGAATCAATAATGAAAAGAATTGTAGCAACAGAAAAAATATCATACAGAACAGTGATATCTGGTCTATAAGCAATAAAGGGCAAATAATTCAGAACAAAATGCAAAATTGGGTTGGTATTAGTGAAACTGAAGGCAATGACTGAAGTATCACAGGCACTCGAGTATAAACATCAATCCACCACTATGGATAAATTCTTTTATATCAGTCGATTTGCAAAGGGTGCAATTCTTATCACCCTGAATTAGCAAATTACAAGATCATAAAAACTTGAAACTGAAGAAATAGGTAAATTAAATGCTCAGGAATCAATAGTGAGAAGAACAGTAACAGAAAAAATATCATACAGACCGGTGATATCTGGTCTATAAGCAACAAAAGGGTGACAAATTCAAAACAAAATGCAATACTAGGTTGGTTTTAATGTAATTCAAGGCAATGACCGAAGTAAACACAGGCACTCCAGTATAAACATCAATCCACCACTATGGTTAAGTTCCCGTACAAACATCAATCCATCGCTATGGTTAAATTCAAGGCAATGACCGAAGTAAACACAGGCACTCCAGTACAAACATCAATCCACCACTATGGTTAAATTCCTTGATACAACAGTCATATTGTTCACATCACCATTGGAACATCACGAGTAGCATACAACTAAAAGGATATAAAATCTAAATTATGCACCATGTTAGTGAAAAAAAGAAAAACTTGAATGGACAAGCAAAAAAATCTTCCAACAACAGAACAAAGGAGAAAGGAAAAGGAACGACTTATTTTGAAGTAACTTTTGCTACAAGATATCAATTAAAATTTATATTGTATAACTTGCAACTATAAAAAGTGGGCATACAAGTCAAATGTTTTCCCATAGCAACCTAATAATCATCTAGGTCACTTGCAGTATAAGTCCAATGAATTGTATCATTCAGGAATCTCTCAAATGCACTACACAGGCTCATTAACCATTGCGGTGACAAAAAAAGTTAGAAAATGTAATCCAAAAAACCTTTCAAACTTACTTCTCCTCAAGCAGCTTTGGAAGAACTGTATCCCTATAGTATTGGATTGACGACCATGCCTTTATCCTGAAGTTGTAGACGTTGCTCAAGTTATAGTCGAATCGCTCCATTATGTACCCTGGAACGGTTTTAACTATCCGAACATCATTTTCCAGGGACTTAATAAAAAATCCTTCATCATATATGTCACCAAACTTGCTGCATGTCAAAAACCAGTATCAGTCATTTTTTCTACTCTTTGTAATGAAAGGATGTCATTTCACAAGTTAAATGTTGCAATGAGCATTTATTCAATCAATCAAAAGGGAAAAATCCAAACTGATCCATTACCATGCTGACATAAGTGGAATGAAGATTGAAGACAACGTCAAAGGTGAATACCTACCAATTGCATTTTTTTGCTAACATTGACTAAAGAATCTAACTAACCAAATCATAACCTGACCAATAACAGACTGTGGAGCAGGCACCCAATAATGTCCTAGTCTGGGGCTTTCACCTCAAATAATGCATATTTTTACTTTGCCATCAATCATTTTCAATCAGAACATTTCTCACAGCTGTACACATAGTTTTTCATATTTGTTCCAATAAGTATGACCATTGCTATATATTTTCAGTCAATTAATGCACCACTTGGCAGCAACAATCATGTGACCCACCTTCTATCTCTCCAGATGCTGTGGAAATGGAAATTTGGAATTACAAGAGTTGCATTAAGGTGGCCTGCCACAGCCACAGCATTGCATATCTGGAAGCACCAAAACCAGTGAGAGAGCACATGTTGCCAATCACAAATTAATAAGAAGATATTAAATCATAAAAGAGACAACGGTAACAAATAAGATTTACCGATGTTCTCTGCTGATTCAGACCACCATTCGCCTCAATAAAAATATATCCATTTGACTCAGGTAAGCCTACAATTATAGAGTATGTTTTATAACTTCTGAAGCTTGTTTGAAGTAACAGCACACTGAAGAATACAATGACAGACAAGAGCATAGTGTCCAGAATATATCCACTTGACTCACGTAAGTCTAGAACAATATATTTCCCGCAAATATTTAGCTTAAAATTGTCTAATTATATTTGCTAGCCACTCTTCCAATGAAAATTTAGAACTAAGCTTTGTGGCATGAATTGTCAAGCCTGAGAAGATGAATGATGCATCAAAGACAGTAATCCAGAAGAAAACAAAGAAACTCTAAGAAAATTCTGTACCTTGCAAGGACTTGTTGATGCACGGTCTCCATTCACGGCCTTTATAAGAGTGTTTCCATATAGTTGATATCTATACAGAATTTCAAGAGAACTTCTATTAATAGCAGCAAACAGATAATAAACAGAAACAGATACATATTGATATGAAGAGTTAAGTCGTTATTATGAAAAGGATTATGCTTGTTGTTGATAATGCTATACTACATTTTTAACATATGAACTAAGCAATAGGCACACCCACATCAACTCCATATGGCAACTTATAAACATAAAAAAGACTCTGCCAGACTACTTTTTTCTAGAAATAGCAAATGATTTGGCCTAACAATGATCAACATATCTAGATGATACTTTATACCGTGTCATGGATGAATAGTATATTAAGTAATCTACTTAAGCCACATTCAACTGGGGTTATTAGACTCGATTAGGGCCAGAAAGATTAAAAAAAAAATGTTGTTATTGGTAAAGTGTCCAGTTGCATTTCTGATAATCATATGTTGCAGGCTCACCATTTTAACCTCAAAATTCTATGCAAATTAAGTACTCTCTCTCATCACTCTTGCATATTCAGCATAAGAAATCCATTCCTTTCATTTTATAAATCCTTAATTCTCCAGGCCCTTGAAATCTACCCAAATTTAATTGCAGACTTTTACCATGTCAGATGAGAAAGCAAGCATTCTATTTGGGATTCTTCAACACAGATATCAATGCACAAACATATATTTCAAGAGAGATAAGTAGGACTCCCAGAAAATGGGACAAAGTATAAATAGTGAATGAAATCCAACAATATATGATAGCAGAGAGCTGACCAAACCAGAGATCCTAACAAAGTCTAACTAAAGCTATATTCATTCAGTCAGATTCTCAGCATAA
Organism: Sesamum alatum; assembly: GCA_034509735.1. Taxonomy (NCBI): domain Eukaryota; kingdom Viridiplantae; phylum Streptophyta; class Magnoliopsida; order Lamiales; family Pedaliaceae; genus Sesamum; species Sesamum alatum. Next base: position 42,049,597 of record JACGWO010000004.1, on the reverse strand, counting down.
TCATGCCCTTATTTTTTAATCTGAATTACTTTGAAGATATAACAAAACGAGATCCACAGTGTTCCAAGATTTCATTTTTACACCTAATTGAAAATTGCGAGACAATTACTCCAATACCAGGAAAGAGAGCGAATACATAAAAAAATCAAAGTCAATTGCAGCTTAAACTAAGCACCAAAGGCTTCTAACTTGCAGGAAAAAAAATGAAACAGACTAAAAAAGAGCAGAAAGAGAATTTAGTAGTTGGAGTACTAACCGTATCACCGTAAGAATTATCAGATTCCATTTCGCGTCGGACCTTGGCGTAGAGCTGGGGGCTCCTGTAAACGGAACCGGGGGTAGGCCTATGCTTAATAACGGGAACAACATCAAACGACACCGTTCCCATGTAAAATAACATGACGGAAATGTAGAGCAAGGGAGCGAAGAGGAAAAGGCCCTGGCGCTTGAGGAGTAGGGAGAGTAGGGTATAGGCAAGGCGCTGGGCGAGGGTATTGGACGGGGGGCGAACGGGTTTGGAGGGGCGTTGACGGCGGGGGGAGCGGCTGAGGGGGGAAGCGGGGGGCGATCTTGGACTGTTACTTCCGCTGCTTGGGAGCCTATTGTACGCTTGCATCGCTGTGTCTCTTCACATGATAGTAACAATGGGGAGGACGACGAATTTTACGCGACAAGATACAAATCGGCGTGATGAAATAGATAAAGGAAGGGGAGAAGGAGGAGATGTCGAGGGTGAGGGGGAGGGTGGGGACACGTGACGTGAGAGAGGGGCGCACGTGCAAGAGGGAGAAGAGTGAGGAAGGGGACAGACAAGAAGAAGAAAGAGTATGAGAGGGATGAATTGGAATGAAAGTGGGGGGATTAGGGCGTGTTTGGGGGGTACACTTAGATTACACCACTGGGAATTGATGATATTGACAGTTTTAAAAGGGATTTGCAGTTTGAGTTTTCAGTGCGTAATATTAATTAATCAATCATCATTTTCTTAATCACAGCGTTTGTGTTTTTTTTGATTTGATACCCAACTCATAAACTCCTCCTAATTCTTTATATACTTATATAAAGATTTGTTGCCAAAAATACAAATATAGGAATTGAAGAGAAAATGTGACGATATTAATATTGAACAAGTTTTGATTAGAAAGATAAAAAAAAAAACTAATAGTAATAATAAATTGTATTGTGATTGTAGGGCTGACAATACAGCTTATTGACAGCTTAAAGAAGAAATCCCAAAACTGAAGCACTTTTCCCCCTTACCCCTACCGAGTTGGAGAGCACGTGGTGAAGGCACATATGTCACGCCTCGTGTTGCGCCATTTTACCCAACACCAACATCAACAACAGCCTGTACTACTATACTATTATTATTATTATATATCTTTTTTTTATTAATAATCTATTATCTTTTTATCTTGCTTCTTCACTTGTAATTGGAATCTGCTTTCCTTCCAACTTCTATCCATCCTATTTTCTTTCTTTTTTGGAGAAAGTAAAAAAGAAAAACACCTAATTACAGTTGTTGATTTACAAAGACTTGAAATTTGTATAAATGACATTTCCCTGTACATAATTAAGGATATGCTGTTGATATTTCTTTGGTGTATCAATTTGTTTTCAAGGTCAAAATTCAAAATCCCAAACAGCGTACTGTTATTCATGTTGAGCTAAATTCTAAAATCTGGTACCTTTTCAACTACTCAACTCAAACAAACATTGGTACAGCAGAGGCAGTTGTGTCAGTAAAACACATCTCAATTCATTAGCTTTAGCTTATGAGGGATGAATGAATATGTAAATCAATAAAGTGCAAGTCCAAATCCGGATCTTATTACTTAAATCATCATCATCTCATGCTGTTGTTCTACCACAATACAAAAACAATGCTTGCACTTGCGGCATCCAGTTTTCCACACATATGTATGTATCCTTATATATTTAATCCCACAGTAGGATAAGTTGAATCCATTCCATTAGATAATTACATGTATGCAAATGAAAAGAATCTGATAAGGTAAAACCAAAAACTCAACATAAACAGTTGAATAAGAATAATAATAACAAACGATGACAGCAGTTTGAACCAAAGATAACCCAAAAACAGAATTCCTCATTCATAATTGGATTGGATTGCAAAACAAGTTCATGAATGGGTTACAGTTGAAACACCTACAACTAAGCCGAAACCCAATAAAGGCAATCCTCGACATTGTATTATTGATTGATCTTCAATGGTGCAGAGTCCCCAAGATATCCTCATCCCTGTACAAATGGTACCTGCATTCATTTCATTTCACCCCCAACAGAGTTAGTACTCAGAAAACAAAACAAAACAAAACACAATGAGCAATCTTGCATCATGAAAAAGGCTCACTCTTTTTCGCCTAATTTGACTTGTGTTCCCCCATATTCAGGCAAAAGAACCGTGTCACCTTCTTTCACACCAACCGGGATATGGTTCCCTGCTTCTCCACGCAGCCCCGGTCCAACTGCAATCACTTTACCAGAGTTCAACTGTACTACACAAAACCCCAACATAAGAGCTCGAAAACATCAAATACCTGAAAAATAAAAAGAAGAATTAAAGACGAGGTGATTGATACCTTAGATGATTTTTCTGGGAGGAGGATACCAGCAGTGGTTTTGGAAGGGGGCACAACTTTCTCCACAAGTACTCTGTTCAGAGTTGGGATCAACCGTTTAGCCATTGCCGAAAATTTAATTAACGGGATTGGATTCAACCAAGACAAACTATCTTGTAGTGAGTGAGTGAGTGAGTGATAACTAACAAAATAGAAAGAGGGAATTTTAACTCAAGACGAAAGTGGAAGGTTCTAGGCTTTATTGCAATGGGGTTTTAGGGTTCTAGAGCTCTACTGTTGGCTCATGCCTGGCCCCCAAAGAATTTGATTTGGGCCAAGAACAAAAAAGAAAAAAAAAAAAAAAACGAAGGGCTAATGGGCCCATTTCTCTTACTTTTGGATGGACACTTCTGAAAAGTCCTAAGAATATGTTTCAAATAGTTGGGCATCAACTTTATCTTGAGCTACATGTTCGTGGGCTTCCTTATCATCATTTAGAGCCCACTACTCTACTTTGTTCTTTTTCTTTTTTTTTTTTCTTGAATGAATCAACTTAATCATCAATATTTTATAATTATCGATCAATTATAACAAACATATACTAATCATCAATATCAAATAATTATATATAATGAACAAATACTATTAAACTAGATAGATAATTACTATAAATAACATCACACACATTAATGATTATTTAAATCCCTGACCTTATAGTCATGGGGTGAGTATGATTTCATTAACTACTTCACACCACATCTTATGTATAACTCAAAAATATCAGGCCTCATTAGCATTCCGTCTACTTCAGTATGGAATAGATCCATTGTTGTTTATTTGTACACATAACTTTAAGTAATTCAAAACCTGTACTCAAGAAATAAGTGTGTATATCATAGTTAACAATCATGTGCTTAAATTTAATATGTATACTCCATAATCTCTGCAATGTTTCAAGTTCATAAGACATCTCCAAAATTTGTTTATTTCTCCTTTGGGTAAATTTATAATAGACTTTTGCAATTTCAAAATTAGGATTCATGATTGTACATGTGATTTAACAGAATCAAAATTCAACACAAGCAACGGGCTATTTTTATATCAAAATAAATCAAAATCTACAAAAACAATGATTACAAGTAAATTCTGAAATTGACATCCACAAAAAAATTCTGCAACAAAATTATTGAGAGGCAGAGGCGTGGGAATTTCAACCGCAGTTACCTTATTCACCCAGTTGTTTAGAGTCACACAATGAAAAAGGGGTGCGATCGAGTTCCCCATCATCTGTGGACGACATTCTTGGACCACTTGTGTTTTTTTTTCTTTTTCTTTTAGCTGAATCATAAGGTGTTGCCCAACTGCATCCATACCATATTGTCAATTGTTGTTCCTCAAAAGTCATAACCAAAGTAAAATCCAAATAGAAGAGGTTTACGCTTTTGCTTTTGGACCATCCAAGAATATGCAATAAGAGTGGTGCACAATCATCAAATGGAAACGGTATCTTCAAAGAGCCCATGCCCATGGCATACACATATCCTCCTACTCCCAACTTCTACTGCATATCCATTCTCCCTGACAATGACGACCACAACATCCATCATTTTTTCTTGCCAAATTCAATGTTCGTATCATTTCCCAGAGTCGTCATCCACAGAAAAATTCTAGTATTCTTCTACTGTTATCTAACTGATGATTGCATATTTTCTAAAGAAAAACGCATAATTACTAGTTCAAAATCAAACATAGTGTTTGATTTTGTTTTTAGTTTGTTT